>CM076854.1:124969288-125342706 GCA_039519185.1 Astragalus membranaceus | reverse complement strand
ACGACTTGGTCGGACGGATCAACCATTGCTTTGATACCACTAATGTGAAACCCATTTCTACCCGGCAAAATATCAGTTAAAATCAGAGTTTTCAAAAATTTCGACAAACAAAACGGAAGCTACATTTTCCGACTAAAATCCACAAATGAGCATAATTAGGTCATTTATAACATCAGATACATAGCACATAAAATAGGATGAATCAATAAACGAAACAAGTCAACTTTCAATCACTACGCAGCGGATTCAAACAGGTTTTAACTCGAAATCAGACAATAGGATAACAAAATAAAATAGTAATAATATAGCGTTCATCCCCCGAGTGCTACGTATCAGAGCGACGACACCGACTCGAACTAATGAAGGTACACAGCCTTCATTCGTGGTTACCTGCATGTTACCAACACGGGGTAACATTCAAACAGAAGGGGTGAGATATCAAACCATATAATAGAATGTATGAAAAACAATATATATCAGAATCAGGACATCTCAATTCATCACTTCACAAAATCAATAACTGTAATCATCACGAATCATCAACATAACCACTCATCAAAAAATGGGCCATCAGCGGTACCCTCAACAAAATACAATGGGCAAAATGCAAATGGGCCATCAGCGGTACCCTCAACAAAATACAAATGGGCCATCAGCGGTACCCTCATCAAACTACAAATGGGCCATCAGCGGTACCCTCATCAAACTACAAATGGGCCATCAGCGGTACCCTCAACAAAATACAAATCTTAACCAACAATTATCAACTAGCAATTCGACACTTTACCAACAATTAGCAATTGAGCAATTTAACCACTTAACCAACAATTAATCTTTTCAACAATTTAACAATTAATAATTGACAACGCAATCAACAATTAGCCAACCGGGGGCCTAATGCGCCTAAAGCGCCCAAAAACAGCAAACATGGCGCCCTATGCGCCCAGCAACAGCAAACATGCAAACAACAACAGCAAACAGCAAACAGCAACAGCAAACAGCAAACAGCAACAGCAAACAGTAAGCATGGCGGCCATGGCGCCCAGCAACCAACGGGGCGGCCACACAAGCGCCCATGGCGCCCAGGACGGCGGCCACACAACAGCGAAAACGGCGCCCTACGATGCGCCCAGTGCAACGGAACAGGGAACGACGCCCAGGACGGCGCCCAGCAAAACAACAGAACAGGACACGACGCCCAGGGCGGCGCCCAGTGACCAGCCAACGGCGCCCTACGCACCCAGAACCACAGTTGGCACCCTGGACTGCGCCCAGAACAGCCACAAAATAATTTTCAAAAACCCTAATTGATTTTTCAATAGTCCCCAATGAATAAAAACCCTAAAACATAGATTTACAAACATCAAATCATGGATTTCAGTATGAACAATAGGTTTCCAACACCAACACATAGATTCAAACATTAACCATAGTTTTCAAGAGATAAACATGGATTCAATCATCAACAATAGTCTAAACAAGAGATTCAATCATCAATAATAGTTCAAACAATAGATCCAATCAACAATAATAGTTTAGACAATAGAGCCAATCATCACAAATAGATCAACATATAGGATCATTCACCAACAATAATTTTGAATATCATCAATAGATTTTCAAAGATTAAACAAATAGAATCACTTATTAAACAAACATAGAATCCCCTATTCCCTACATAAAGCCCTTCATATACCCTATTATAGAGTCAGAACCCCACCCTTACCTTGGATTGAAGTTGAAACTCTTTGATTTTCCTCTCCTCTAGCTCTAGCCGTCGCCTCTCCTTAAGCTCTCTTCTAATCCTTATTTCTTTTTCTCTTCTAATGAGCAAACCCTAACCTACTATCACTTACTTACAATGCTTCATAAAATTCGACTAGACCATGTGCTTCTCTCCACACCCCCAATTTTACTAATTCTCACCTTAACACAAGCCCATATAAAGTAATATATTAATACCCTACTATTTTTCTACCACTTAATTCCTAATAATTAATTAAATAATTAATTAACTATTTTGGGGCGTTACACAGCCAGTCTCGATTTCAAGGTGCGGAAGCTTTTGTTGTTATATTATCTACATCAACTGAAGTTGAATTGGATTTATCGTCTATCCAGGTTGTTAATGAATTGCTAGATGTTTTTCATGATGAAGTTTCCTCTTTACCTCCGGATCGAGAGGTAGAGTTCTCTATAGATTTGGTGCCGGGTACAGGGCCAATATCTATAGCACCTTACAGGATGTCTCCTCTCGAACTAAAGGAACTAAAATCCCAACTTGAGCAATTAATTTCCAATAAGTTTATTCGACCGAGTGCTTCTCCATGGGGTGCTCCAGTATTGCTAGTCAAGAAGAAGGACAGAAGCATGAGATTATGTATTGACTATCGTCAATTGAATAAAATTACCATCAAGAATAAGTATCTGTTACCAAGGATAGATGATTTGCTTGATCAACTTCGAGGTGCAGCAGTATTCTCCAAAATTGATCTAAGATCGGGATATCATCAAATCAGAGTAAGAGCCTTAGATATTCCGAAAACCGCTTTCTGTACTCGATATGGGCACTATGAGTTTGTAGTGATGCCTTTCGGTCTAACTAATGCTCCAGCAATATTCATGGATTACATGAACCGAGTTTTTCATTCCTACTTAGATTAGTTTGTGGTTGTCTTCATAGATCACATCGTGGTATATTCAAAGACAATTGAGGAGCATGCTCAACATCTCCGCTTTGTTTTGAATGTACTCCGAGAAAGGAAGTTATACGCAAAGCCGTCGAAGTGTGATTTCTGGATGTCGGAATTAAAGTTCTTGGGGCATGTGATCTCCCAGGAGGGGGTAGCAGTCGATCCTAGCAAATTTTAAGCTATGGTAAATTGGGAACGACCAACTTCGGTGACAGAAGTAAGAAGCTTTTTGGGACTAGCAGGCTATTATAGAAGATTTATCCAAGGTTTCTCACAGTTAGTCCTCCCGCTCACCCGGTTAATCCGCAAGGATCGGCCGTTTGCATGGGATACTGATTGTGAGGAATGTTTCCTCGAATTGAAAGTTTGGTTGACTTCTGCTCCAATCCTGATTCTTTCGGATCCATCCTTGGGATTCCAAACTTACAGTGACGCCTCCGGGAATGGTTTAGGGTGTGTTCTTATGCAGAATCAACATGTTGTGGCCTATGCATCCAGGCAATTGAAGACTCATGAACGGAATTACCCAACTCATGACTTAGAGTTGGCGGCTATTGTGTTTGCACTAAAAATTTGGAGACATTACCTTTATGGTTCTCGTTTCGAAGTTTTTAGTGATCACAAAAGCTTGAAATATCTGTTCGATCAGAAGGAACTGAATAACAGACAGAGGAGGTGGATTGAATTTCTGAAGGATTATGACTTCGAATTGAAGTATCATCCCGGGAAAGCTAATGTTGTGGCAGATGCACTAAGCAGGAAGTCTCTTCACACCGCAGAGTTAATGGTTTATGAGATGGCATTATTAGAGTCTTTTAGAGACTTGAATCTCAAGGTGACAAGAAAAAGGAATCGGCTAGTGTTACAGCATATTCGGATTACCAGTGTATTAAGGGATTAGATTCGTGCGGCTCAAGTGGTCGACGTGGAACTACAATCTCAGAAAGGATTTCAAAATTTTACCAAAGACAGTGATGGTGTTATCTGTTTCGATGGTAGAATTTGTGTACCCAATAATAAAAATATCAAAAGGCAGGCTCTAGAAGAAGCTCATAGGAGTCAATATTCCGTACATCCTGAATCTACCAAGATGTACAAGGATTTAAAGCAGATGTATTGGTGGCCAGGAATGAAAGTTGATGTTGCAGAGTTTGTATCTCGATGCTTGACCTGCCAAAAGATCAAAGCAGAGCACCAAAGACCTGCTGGTCAGCTGCAACCTCATGAGGTGCCAGTCTGGAAATGGGGAGATATCTCGATGGATTTTGTTATGGGCTTACCAAGGTCGCAAGCCGAAAACGATTCCATTTGGGTAGTGGTGGATCAATTAACTAAATCCACTCACTTTATTCCTGTCCACTCGAATTACAAAGTCTCCAAGCTAGCAGAGGAGTATGTAAGGAATATTATAAGATTACACGGAGTCCCTACCAGTATTGTATTGGACTGAGATCCTAAGTTCACCTCCAGATTTTGGAAAGCATTGAATGAAGCTTTAGGGACAAGGGTGCTTGTTAGCACTGCTTATCATCCTCAGACTGATGGTCAGACTGAGAGAACTATTCAGACTCTTGAGGACATGCTTCGGGCATGTGTGCTAGATAGCGGAAGGAAATGGGAGGATCGTCTTCCATTGGTAGAGTTCGCCTACAACAAGAGTTACCACTCCAGTATTGGAATGGCACCATTTGAAGCACTATATGGGAGGAATTGTAGGACCCCATTGTGCTGGTCGGAAGTAGGTGAAAATAAATTTTTGGGACCCGATGTGGTTCGTGAAACTACTGAGAAGATACGACTGATTCAGGATTATAAATAATTCTTGGACGAGTGAGAAAATAATTCGAGATTCGGATATTGACTAGCCGAGAAAGCATCGTATCAGGGATAAATCATAGGATTAGAGTATGAGTTAGAGAAAACTTGGGAAAAAATAACGGATTAGGATGAATTTATGAGCCAAGGGTATTTTGGTCTTTTCCAACAATTTAAAAACCCTCAGCCCATTAAAACATTATTACCATCCTTAATGACTAACCATTCAGCTGGAACTATAGAGGAATAAAATTGGAGAAGTGGAAGTGAGAGAAAGGAGAATTTAAATGAGAATTGTGCATAAGGGCAAAATGGACTTTTCCTTCTTTTAAAATACACATCAGCCTTAACCCATCTGAAACTCCCTCACTACCACTCAAACCAGAAAGCAAGGAAATCAAAATAGAAGAATACAGAGAGAGAGGAGAAGGGGCGAAGGAGAAGAGGAAAGGGAGAGAAGGGAGCCACACAAATCCTTTTTGCATGTAAGTATTCTTGGTGCCATTCAACTCCATTTTCAATCCTCTTTCTTTTGGTACCAATTTCTGAACCTAACACCCTCCAAATCACCATTTTCCATTGTCGAGTTTTGAAGCTCAAGTTGAGTTTCCAACTTGGTGAAGCATTGCATGTGCCTTTGGAACCTTGGGAGTGACTCTTAGCAACTCCTCGAAGCTTAAGTTTCGAAATAGGAGCTGTTGGTTTCGTTGAAAGCGGTTTGGACTATTACGGGGATTGTTCGAGTGGTCACCGTTCCATTATTTCGCGTGAGGACTTGAATTTCGGACGAACTCTTCAAACCGGTGAGTTTTACTCACGATTAGGGTTTTGTTTACCGTTTTTGAACTATTGGCATTTCTGGTCTTGTGGTTAAAATTATGATTTCGAAAGATTATCGAGTCAAAAACAGTTTTTCGAAAAATAACGTTTTAAGGTTTTGATAAAAATATATGTGTATTCTATGGATTATTGATTGAAATGTTTGGACTGGAATTATGTGCAGGAATATAATACATATTATCTGTTTTGAGGTTGGATTTTGATCGGAATTGGGATTGGACGCGAATGGAAAAGCGAGACGAGAGAAACGGAATGAAATCAAAAGAAAGAACAGGGCTCACGGATCGTGCGCCCCTGTGGCACGAACCGTGCGCCAGCTTCGCAGGATGGCTAATTAAAATGGTGCATCATGCACGGGTCGTGCGCCCCTAGGGCACGGACCATGCGTGTGGTTCTGCCTCGGGGTGCAAATTTCTCGTTTCATCGCTCCTTTCGATTCCAAACCTCTTCTAATCTTCTTCCCAACCAATTATGATGATATTACCTTAATAAAATCATTGTTTTGAAGGTGTTCAACTTGATTTATGAGAAAAGGTTTTGAAAGTATAAATATTCGAAAAACCGAAAAGTAGACCGCACGTGAGTACATGTTTTGAATAATAAAACAGATTACCTGTCCAACTTGGTATCGTATTATAACGCCGAATGTCTAATATCGTATTCATCAAAACGGGTTATAGAACAACGATAGATATAGATAGTATCAAACATATAAGTTGGCCCAATGCGGGTGTGATATATATAAATTATATCAAGTTGGGTGACGACCCGACGAATAGCATACTAGGCGGGGAAGTCATGAGCGCCTACCCTAGGCCCTGGAAACGTTATGGAATGGTCTAACGGGGGTTTATCATGATTGTGGCTGTTGCACAGACGATGTTATGCTAATCAATACACGAGTCGTCGGGAATGTGGTGTTGCACAGTCGGTGTTTCGATTGGTAAGCTTGTAATGGTATAGTAACTTACAAATCTTAAAATAATTAATAACACATTAAATATCGTGATTGTGGCTGTTGCACAGACGATGTTATGTTAAAAATATATATACGCTAATAGTTTATAAATTTAACTATGTTGCAACGGTTTTATAATGGAACCGAGTGATTGTAAGGGGGCACGGTAGAACTCACTGAGATATGTTATCTCACCCTATCATTATTGTGGTTTTTACAGAGAAACAGGGAAAAAGGAAGACAAGGCGACACGAGTAGGTGACGTGCTTATGACGGAGCCGAAGACTTGTAGTCTTGATGTTTCCGATTGTTCTTCTTTTGTCGTTTCTGTTATGGTTATGTAACTTATATTTGATATGAGTTGTATGAACCCATTTCCGCTTAACTGTTTATGATATTGAACCTAAGGCTCTGTGTTCCTTTTGGATTGTGAGCCAAGTGAACTTCATGGAAATGAAGATGGATGAATCTGAGATATTATGTTTTATTTCGGAAAAATTTAGTATGTTCAATATTTAAACAGGTATTGTGTCCTCTGATTATGGCTAAGCTGTGCATTTCAAAGTATCTACATGTTAGAAATATTGGGGTGTTACAGTAGAGGTCTCTTCCAGCTTAACCAAGGTCTTGGGTTCGAATCGAGTCTTGGGCATGCAGGAATATTAAATCTCTTGAGGGAGAGCTGCCGCCTATTGTGGTCCTATCCGGCTCGAGGAATTAGTCTCTACAGTTGCGCGCAAAGAATACCTGGTTTATACCAAAAAAATACTCATTTATAAAAAATAAATTTATTTATAAATTAAATATAATTTTAAATTATTTAAGATAAAATATGTTCCCATCTAGATTACTTAACTCAAATCTATTTAAGAGAAAATTTTCAATTTAGTCTAAAGGACATACTTTCAAACATTCTAATAAATACTCTATGCGTAGTATTTTCAGAAGCTCTATGCAAACATTGGTGATTTAATTGAAATACCAAACAATGTCGAAGTTCAGCAAACAAGCACGCTTTGAAAATCTCAAAGTGTCTAGTTTATTGTATTTTGTTTTTCTTGCATTCTTTTCAATGAAACGAGAAGGAGTGCTCTTCTCCTTACTAAAGATTTTTTTCTAAGGAACATTTGCATAAGAGGTTTTAGCGAGATTCCTACATATCTTTAAGAAAAGGAATATGACTTTTATTTTACATAGTAACTAGCAGTATACCTGCACATAGAGCTGTCAATTTGGGCCCGGCCCAATGGCCCGATTTTTTGGTTGGGTCTGGGCTCTAAAATTAGTAGCCCAAAATCAACGGTATCTTTTTTTCCCCGGCCCGATGGGCTCGATGATAGTATTGGGCCGGGCCGGGCCGATGGGCTTCGGGCCGGCCCGTTACTTTTTTGTTTTAGTTTTAAAATTTTAAAATATGGTCCAATAAAAAATGGATCAATTTTTTTAAGTAAAAAAAAATAAAAAAGTAAATAAATTTTGTGTAAATCTCTAATATTCATCCGTTTGTGTAAATCTCTAATAAAAAAGTAAAGAAAATAGAGCAATTTTTTTAAGAAAATGAAGCAATTTTGTGTAAACCTCTAATATTTCTCTGTTTGTATTGTACCCGTCATGTCCAATGAAATAAAGGAAAAAAGTTAATTAAAGTTAGCAAACACTAAAGTACTGCGAAATTGTAAACTACACCGTGGAAGTCATAAATTGTATCAGCTCCATATTTTAACGAGACATTAAAACTATTTTTGTCAAAATTCTAAAAAGTCAATGATTTGTGTCCCGTTGGGTTGGCCCATTGGGCTGGCCCGTTGGCCCATGGGCTGGTGGTGAGTGGGCTCGGGCCGTAAATTTTGCAGCCCATCAAAATATCGGGCCGACCCGGCCCGGCCGGTATACGCTGTTTGGCCCGATGGGCCGGGACGGGCCGGCCCGAACCCGGCCCATTGACAGCTCTACCAGTGCATATGCACATGTGTTGTTGTGTTATTTTTATTAATAGACTTAGACATAATTTAATTAGTCTGAAGATTACCCCGTGAAAATCAAGACTAATTTAAAGTAGATAAACAAAAAGTTTCAAGTTGTAATTGAGCTAGTTCGAACATTACCCCGTGAACATTTACCAGCAATATGTAATACTTCCCGTAGAGATTAGAAAACAAAATTGTATTAAAGTTCCAAATTTTCCAAATTGTAATATTTCCCGTAGAGAATAAATAAAACTAATTGATAGAGAAAAATAGAATATTTAAAATGAAGGAGACATGTAGATGAAATTTAAGTAGATATATTGTGAAAAATAGAAAAATGAGATAGAGGTAGAGCAAAAAAGAGAAGGAGAGAGTGAAAAAATGTCTAAGAAAAACAGAACAACTAATATATTAAAATAGTAGATGGCTCAAAAGGTTCAATTTAATATAACAATGCACATAGTTACAAAAACAGAAGGCTAAATAGCACTTTTGGTCTTTTATGTTTGCTCTAGGTTTCACTTTGGTCTTTTATCTTTTTTTTGGGTCCGTTTTGGTCCCTCATGTTTCGTTTTTGTTTCATTTTGGTCCCTCACGTTAGTTTTGACTAACGGACGCCACGCTGGCAGTTAACTGCTGACGTGGCGTCCTCAATTCATTAATGACGTGGCATGTAAATGTTTTATTTAATTCTAAAATAATTACCACATCATCTTTTATGTTATTTAAATTTTAAAAACATAAAACATAATTTAACAAATAATTAAAAACAATAAAAACACGTTTGCAGCAATCAGATCTGTTCATCTTCCATCTTCCATCTGGAACACAGAGACCAGATCTGTTCATCTTCCATCTTGCAGGAATCACGTTTGCAGCAACAATACAAACTGAGCAACACCAACAATTTCGTTTCCGTCGTTTCGATTTCCAAGAACAACAACACCATTTCGATTTCCAGCAACAATAAATGGGTTTTGAGTTTCATTCCCAGCAATTTCGAACCTTAGATCTGCTTCTTCTCTTCAGGTCTAAGCGAAGAACCAATTTCAAACCATAAGCGAAGAAAACGAATGAAAGAAAACAGAAAACGAAGTGGGAGGATCTGAAACGAAAACGAAAAAAACAGTTTGGATCTGAAACGAAAACGAAAAAAAACAGTTTGGATCTGAAACGAAAACGAAAAAACAGTTTGAAACGAAACAGAAAACAATTTTTTAGGAGAAGAAGTGAGGTAGAAGACGAAGTCAAATGAACAAATCGAAAACCACAAAACCCAAGAACGATTCCAGCAAAACGAGAGAGAAAGAGAGGAAAAGAGAGGGAAAATGGAAGAGGGAGAGTGAGAGGATTGGGTTACGGTGGTGATGTGGGTTATGTTTTTGGGTTTTTCTTGAAGATGGTTGAAGATTGGGTTACGGTGGTGATAGTGATGAGGATTGAGTTTTTAATTTTAATTATTTATTTCATTTTAGATAAATGTTTTATTATTTGTTTCATTTTAATTGTTTAATGAATGCCACGTCATTAATGAATAACAGACGCCACGTCAGCAGATAGCTGCCAGCGTGGCGTCCGTTAGTCAAAACTAACGTGAGGGACCAAAATGAAACATGAGGGACCAAAACGGACCAAAAAAAAGATAAAAGACCAAAGTGAAATCTGGAGCAAACATAAAGAACCAAAAGTGCTATTTAGCCAAAACAGAACAACTAAGCTATCTAAATTGCTGTGTCAAAAAGCTATCTAAATTGTAACGCATTTTAAGAGGTGAAAACTCAATCAAATAAACATGAAGTTTGTGCTCAAACCGAAGCAAAATGGGTCTAGTTTTCAATGGAACAAAAATCAGTTAAAATAGAGTTCTAAAGAAAATGTTTTAAGCAAAATACTGAACCCACGTTTATACGGGTTTAAATTCATTACCTATAACTTGTAACCCAAATTTTTCTAACAATAATTAATCAAAACCAGTAAAACAAGTGTCTAATTGAATGAAATCGAGTCTAGTTTCAATTAGACAAAAAACTGTGGAAGTCACGGTCAACAAAAAACTGAACATATATACACTTAGAGCAATAACATCAACTCACATCAATCAAACAAAAACAAACATCGTATTAATCGTGACTTAAGATTTTGGGGTGTTACACTTATTTATAGGACACAAATTTTACAACTTAAAAATATATGAGGAGTCAACATAATTTGCCTTTAACATGTAACAAGGAGCGAAAATCTTTTACTAATAGAAATTACACAAGCATCCTAAAAAGACATAATAGGATATGCAAATATTCCTAACAAAAACGTATTCTATTCTATATTAACTCACAACATTACATGCTGGGATTTTTGGCAACAAGGCAAAGATGATTCTTCTTGTGCCTAGCAAGTCCCGGCAACCCATCAGTGTCAATGTCTTCACATACCATCCCTGGAGGCATTTCCCAATCAAACGAATTGAGAAGGTTTGCAGTTATGAGCTCCACCGTGGCAATTCCAAGTGGTATACCTGGACAAATTCTTCGCCCAGCACCAAATGGAATCAGTTCAAAATCTAGTCCCTTAAAATCCACATCATTATTTAAGAATCTCTCGGGATAAAATTCTTCTGGATCTTCCCATGTCTCAGTGTCCCTGTGAACGGCCCAAACATTCACATAAACTAATGTTTTGGGCTCTATTTCATACCCATTTAGTATGAAATTTTTATTGGTTTCTCTTGGTACTAGTGGTGCTGGTGCATAAAATCTGAGTGTCTCTTTAATCACAGCCTTGAAATAAACAAGTTTTTGAATATCATCTTCCTCTATGAATTCTTTCTTCCCACATAGGTTTCTAACTTCTTCTTCAGCTTTCTTCATTGCCCTTGGGTTCTTCATTAGTCCAGTCATCACCCAAACTGATGTTGCTGCACTTGTGTCTGTAGCTGCTACTAGTAGGTCCTGTCATCATCAAAGCCAAGCAATTAATAGAACAAACAACCAAAATATTGAAATACAATTTTTACTTATCAAGTACTTGTTGAGTTTTGTTCCGGACTGGGCCCATGAGGAACGGCCCAAAAACCGATACTGGATCCGGCCCAACAAGGCAGATCCGCTCCAGAATAAGGACCAACGGTCCGGATCTCGCCATTCTGATCCAACGGCTCCAAACCACCGGAACCGGCCTCGCTCCCTGCTCCGCGTCTATAAATACGGGTCTACGACCACCATATCCAAGTATGTTTTTGCTCACTTGTACCTGTCATTGACTTCTGGTTGCTGACTTTGGCATCGGAGTGTCTGCAGGTACCCGACCCCTCGGAAGGAGACGGCGTTGAGACTACCATCTCGGAAGATTTCGGCTCCTAGAGCTCTCTACCGACCGTCGATCCCAGATCCCGAGACAAAATACACAACAGGTTTTTAAAATTTTTATGTTGTATTTTTATTGGACCCCACCTCGACAAGGATACATAGACACAACTAATAATTTGAGAAAATAAAAGTGAATATTGTGTCGTGTCGTGTCCAACACATCTTTAATCTAAAGTGTCGGTGCTACAGATTTTTGTATAGAAGCAAAGTTGTAAAAAGGCCGCAATATTAAGGTTGGGACCGTGACTAAAGTTTTTGATGTCTCTACAAACTGCAACCACATTGCAATATAACACGATTAAGGTTGCGTAAACTTTTAATCACGATTCTTTGAATTATTAAGGATCAAAGCATATAAAATAGGCTAAATAGCACTTTTGGTCCTTTATCTTTGCTCCAGATTTCACTTTGGTCCTTTATCTTTTTTTTGGTCCGTTTTGGTCCTTTATGTTTCATTTTCGTTTCATTTTGGTCCCTCACGTATTATTTAATTCAATTAAAACATTAAAAACATTAAAACAATTAAAACAATTACAAAAATAAAACATAAAACCCTCCACCCACCGTCCACCACCACCCCCCACCGTCCACCACCACCACCCCCCACCGTCAACCACCACCCACCACCAGATCTGTCTCTCACTCTCACCGTGAACCCCTCCCCCCTCCCCCACCGTGAACCCCTTCCCCCTCCCCCCACCGCTGCGCACCCCCTCTCTCCCCTCTCTCACGGTTATGGAGTTCTCCCACGAGGTAGGGGCTGTAATTGTTCAAATTGACGCCATAATCGAACTCAGGTGGAAATTTCGAGTTGAAAGATGGAGTTTGGGGTCCAATCGCAGAGAGAGGAATGAGAACGTGTGAGAGGAAGAAGATAGGTCGGGTCGTGTGAGAGGAAGAAGACGGGTCGTGGGTTCTGGGTGCGCAGCGGTGGGGGGAGGGGGGAACGGTGGGGGAGGGGGTGCGCAGCGGTGGGGGGTGGGGGGTGGGGGGAGGGGGGACCAAGAAGTGTAAAAAAATATTGAAAAATATGAACACATACCATAAGGACAGACTTGATGTGATCATCAGTGAGATCAATTGAGAGGTTACTCTGCTTCTTTAACTCAAGTAACACATCAACTATACTCTCCTCTTCTGTTACGTTCTGCTTATTATCAGAATCACGATGTTCCTTAAGTACTTCTTCAAAAAATACATCCAATCCCTTGAAAGTGTTATCAACACGAGCAAGTGACCCAGTGAGCCTATCTATCCACCCCAAGAAAGGAATATAATCAGAAACAAAGAAGGAAAGGAAAATAGCTTGTACATCATTAAGCAGACCATGAAACCTGCTTTTTTCAGCTCCTTCAACCTCATAACTTTTTCCAAAAGCAATTCTACATACTATAGAGCTTGATACAGACATTAAAATCTCACTCAAATTTGAAACCTTGGAAGAAGACACATGGCCAGATATCTTTTTAATCATTTCTTTCACCTCAGATTCTCTCACATGAGAAAAGTTAGAAATCTTTTTTGAGCTAAAGAAATGAACAACACAGATTTTTCTAATCTCTCTCCAGTAATCATTGTAAGGAGAAAATATCATATCTAAACCATTGTAAGACAATTTTTGTTGACCAAGTGAAAAGGGTCTGCTACATACATCAAGGTCATGGTCTTTGAGAACTTCTTGTGCAACTTTTGGTGAGGAAACAACAATTGCTTTCTTGAAACCAATTTGTAGGGAGAAAAGAGGGCCATAAATCTTTGAGAGGTTCCATAGTTGTGAATGGAGATTTGAACTGTCAAGTTGGTGGAGATTGCCAATAATGGGAAGCCCTTTTGGACCTGGTGGAAACTTTGATGAGTTCTTGATTGTTTTTTTGTATTTCATGAAGAGGATTAATACAAACAAAGGAAGGGATAGGAGTATGTGCAGAAATGACACCATTGTGGAATTGAGCTTATCAGAGATAAGCATATAAATTTGTAGCTCTGCTGAGTTATACCAATATAGAAAGTATATTTATGTTTGTCCTAAAAAGATATACATATCCATATGCCAGAAGTTTGTTTGTTTGTTTGTCTGTAGCACTGCGCACTTTTTTTCCTTCCATATATCTAATTATTTTTCATTGTTAATCTTAAAAATATAATAAAAAAAACACGTAGTTTTAATCTCAAAATAGTTTTGTAAGGAACTCAAAATACATTAGTTTTATTAAATATAAAACTAAAAAACAAATCAAAATGATTTCTTTCTTCAAACGTTATATTTTAAAGAACTAAAAATATTTTAAATCTTTATGCCAAACAAATCAAATTTATCCAAAAACGTTAAAAGTACTATATTTTTTCAACGGACATCATGAAAACTATGTCGATATCTGAATATTCTATTTACAAAGGACTTACGTGGGAGGCTTTGGGACTAATTGAACACTTTGGGAAGATGATTACTTTTTAACTATTTCAACCTAGAATTGTAAAGTTTTTTCTTAGACTCTGGTTGACAAGTCCTATCTGTTAGTGGGTACTGGATTTGACTAGCGAATGACGAATAAATATGTCTGATAAGTATTAACATTTAGTGTTTTTTGAGTAGCGTTTGATGTTTTTTTAGACACTATTTTAAATAGCATTTTTTCGAACATTACTTATAGCATATAACGTCTCACTTTTTTAATTATTTTTAACCTACTTATTTTATTATATTTTATTTATTGAGACTAGAAATTTTAGGGGTGACACTGGATTGTGCCCGGTCCAAGGCACGAAAAACCTTGAGCTCTTTGAGCACTTACAAATAAAATTACTTTTACCCCACTTCAAAAGGACTAGTGCGAAACCTTATACAAATTCTGTCATACTGATTAAAATAACCTAAACAACTTTAAATCCCTATTTTTTATGCATAGATTATCTTTAATTTTTATTTTAAGTATACAAATGTTTTTATATTTTCTTAGGTGTTTACCATCGTTATATGTCGATTATTATATTGCAAGTAGTTATATATATAATACTATTTTAAAATTTTAATTTCTAAATTACCATAAATTTATATCAATAATAATTTATAAACATTTTGCCATTTTTTATATTAATTAAATAATTTAATCATGAATTAAATTTGATATTTTATGTCATTTTACATTTAACAGGTAATTCAACCGATAGTTTTACCAAACACATGATTTGCTATCCGCTAACTTATTCGCTATTCAGTCAAATACAAACTAATAATAAAAGGGCAAGATATTTTAAGGTTTATTCTCCAACAAATTTTCTCCAAACGTATATATTAGCATATATTACTTAATAACAAATAAAACTTCTTCCATCAAATCATTTTCTCTCAAAGCTTGGGTTTTGAAGTTTGTTCACACGCTTCGTGGGGTAATTTGTGTGATGATTGGTTAGCAAAGTTTGGAGCGATTATGGAGATCATGTGCGACCTTTTGGTCCTACCGCTGTTTTGCCTCTCCTTATAGCCGATGCTATGAGATGGAGCATGTTAGACTTTAGTTTGTTCTGTTCTATGTTTCTTTTTTATTGCCGACCTATGTGGTACAAAACAAACTTAAATGACCAACTTGTTACAATTAAATAACTTAAAGAATTTAAGTGGTAAAAAAACACTTAAAAAAACTAACTTATTATAATTAAATAACTTAAACTACTTTGAGAAAACTCGTCTAGTCTAAGTCTAGTACTTTTTTTGCTTACAAGTCTAAGTGTAGTACTAGTTGTACAAATAGAATTCGGGTTCTCCAATTTTTTAATAATTTAGGCAGTTCGATTCAATTTGGATTCGTTGAACGTAGAAAAATTGCAAACCAATTAAGTCAAACTGCTCGATTAATTAATATATAATATATAAGTTTAAAAAAAACTACTTTTTGTAATTTTTAAATTTGGGTCGTATCAACGTTATTGTTCGGTACCCGAGAGCACTTAGATATGGTAGGAATCTCTTCCAGCTTAATTAAGAGGTCTTGGGTTCGAATCCAATTTTGGGCATGCAATAGTGTTAAATCTTTTGAGAGAGAGCTTTTCCGTCCATTGTGGTCCTATCAGACTCAGAGATTACTCTCTGCAGTTGCACAGAAAATACCCAATTTATAAAAAATAAAAAAAACATTATTGTTTGGTTACAACATTATTGTCACCTAATTCAATTGTTTTTTTAACAAACCTAATTCAATTGTGATAGGTTTAATTCGGTAGTGTTTGATTTTTCAAAGTCTGCCACCAGAAAAGTTACTTTCAAAGTTTGCCTGTCCTAGTCATATGAGGAAAATAATTTCGATAGATATTTTTTTCCACAGTTATGAAAACTGACTCGATAATGGACTTGGTTAGAGCATCGGGTCACTCGTCGGATCATTAGGTTTTTTGGTCGGCCCACATACTCGTGAAACTACAGAAAAACTAATAAAAATAGGTATAATCTGTATAAATTTATACATCACAGAGTTATGAATTTTTTTTGCAATACCTTCAAAGTATCTAAAAAACTTAAATAATATTAACATAATTAACTAATTCATTCTTTAAAATAAAATCCATAACCATATTTTTTTTTGAATCATTTTATTCACAAATATTATTCATATTCTTTAATACTCTAAATAATAAATATATAAAATCTAATAACAATGAAATGTGATACAAAATTGTTATGGTAATTAGAATTTCTGCTATTTACACCTCCTGCAAGGCCCGATTACTTAGAGGCCCATTACATAAAAACAGGGTCCATTCATCAATGGCCAAGATCACTCTGCAAGATCGGACGACCCAAATCGACCAAAGCAAACACCACTCAAAATCTATAAATACAGCATTCAATGCTCATTAAATGGTAAGCACTTTTTCCAACAAAATACTCATTCACTCAAATAGTGACTTGAGCGTCGGAGTGTTATTGCAGGAACAACATCGGACATCTCAAGATCGAACAACATCGGACATCTCAAGATCAAACAACATCGAACATCCCAAGATCGAACAACATCGAACATCTCAAGATCGAACAACATCGAACATCCCAAGACCTGAAGGTAGAAACAGAATCAATGATAAAACATCTACTAACTGCATAATACCAATCACTAAGATTGGAAGCACAGTACTGAACATTGGCGACCACAGTGGGAGAATCAATACCCTATTTTCTCACCATCTCCTTGATCTTAAAAATGGCACCAACGCGCCGTTCAAGACAGGCTAGTCTCATGGCCGAACCTGAGGTCGACCCTCAACAAACCCCTGAAGGCCACGTCCAGGAACTCACAAATTCATCACAAGCTCGAAACCGATATCCCAACACAGGTCCACCCCGAATACATTCGAGCACAGATGAAGCGAGCTTACCACCTCCTCCTCAATTACTTCCAGCTTTGACCGACGCGGTTCAACAACTCGTTCAGCTACTGGCTCGACAGGAAGCCGTAAACGAAGAAAGAAGCAACTGTTTCACTAACCTCGAAACCGAAGTAGCAAGGCTCCAAGCTCGGAACGTTCCGGACCAACAATCGACCGGGCAGGACTCCCTTGAGGAAAGAAACCCAACTCGAAGGAGACTCTTTCGTCGATCACCCCCTAGGAGAAAGCTTAATCATCGTTCTCCCCCACGCCGTCATCGAGGGTGTAACATCCTCAAAATAATTAGGCGAATTATTTGGATGTTAACCCAATGGGAGTAATTAGTACCTGACTGGTAAATTTATTGAGTGCTAAAATTAATTACTGGATAATATTAAGTCGTTAACCGGATAATACGGATCAAGGAAGTTTTGGATTCGAAATAAAGGATCCAGATCAATATGGTAACTGGACCACGCTACCACTTATTTATTAATTAAATATGTGCTTGTGTGTGTGTGTGTTTAAATAAAAGAAAGAAAAGAAGAAAGGAAAGAAAGAAGAATACGCAGAGAAGAGGAAAGAAGAAAAGAAAGGAGAAGAGAAAGGAGAAGAGAAAGGAGAAGAGAAAGAAGAAAGAAGAAGAAGAAGGATCACTCCCCCAAGCCCCAAAATTCACCATCTTCATCATCTCACTCTCCTCATCATAACCCAAGAGCTAGGTAAGATTTCATCCGGTTTTTCCCCTATTTTATGGCCTACGAATTTGGGGAGGTTTTGGAGGTGATTTGGCGAAATCGTGAATTGTGTGATCAAATTGATGATTGAATCATGCTTAGGAACGAAGCTAGGAGCGGATTGAACGCGATTGGAAGCTCGAAACGGAGTTAGGAGCGGTTCGGTGTTGTTTGGGTTCGATTCGGTGATTTTGACATATCGGTGATTTCGGCTCGGCAACGACTCTCGCTTCAAGGGTGAGTTTTACTCACGTCTAGGCTTATTCCGTTTTGAAATGAATTGTGTGACTTGTTTTCGAAAGATTTTGAGTCGAAAACGCTATTTTGAAATATATCGCGTTTTAATGAAATTCGTAATCGTTGAGTTTTTGATTGAATTGCTTGATTGTTTGATGTTGATTGGACTGGTATGTTGTCTGGTACTGTCTGTTTTTGAGTTAGGAATCGATCGGGGGAAGTTTCGGATCAATCGGAAAGTAAAATTTCATGAAACAGGGCATTTTTGGCAATGCTGTCAAATGCGCACGACCCGTGCGCCCAGGGCACACGACCCGTGCGCCTGGTTCGGGTTCAGTGTTCAAAATTTTCTAACAGGGCGCACGACCCGTGCGTCCAGAGGCACGACCCGTGCGCCAAGTTCTGCCCAAAATTTTCAAAGTACCCTAAATGATTCTGTTTCGATTCCAGTCCTCTCCTAATCCTTTCCTGACCCTTATATATTGATCTTAGGCTTATGACGCCATGATTTTGGGTGTGTTACAAAGGGTTTTATAAAACGCTTTTTGAATGTTTAAACCGTTTCGAAAAACCGAATAATAGTACGCGTGTGCGGATACGTTTTATTGATAACAAATGGACTATGAGTCCTGTGTGGTAAAGTAAAATTTAATGAACTAAATGTTCTTATGACTGTAGATATAGATATTATATCGAGTTTGGGTGACGACCCATGTTGACATACTAGGCGGGGCAGTCATGATCCCTTACCCTAGGCTCCGTGCCATTAGGAAAAATGCTATTGGTAAGGGGGTTCACCGGGAGTTAGCGGTTACGCAGTCGGTGTTATGTTAAATTGTTTGTTGTGCGGTTCACCGGGAGTTAGCAGTAATGCAGTCGGTGTCGTACTGAGTCATAGCAGATTCCCCGGGAGTTAGCGGTAACGCAGTCGGTGGAATGCTATGTGTAAAAATAATGCGGTTCATCGGGAGTTAGCGGTAACGCAGTCGGTGCCGTGTTGAGTTAAAAATGTTTTTAAATTGAGCCGAGAGAGTCAGTAGGGGTCTCGGTAGAACTCACTGAGATTGTATCTCACTGTTTAAATGTTGTTGTTTTACAGATAAACAGGGACAGAAGAAAACTCAGAGGCACGAGTAGGTGACCCCGAGAGATGGATGATGACTTATTTTTTTGTTTAAGTTTATTTTCCTTCTGTTGTCCCTGTATCACAACACTATGACATCAGTGTTATGTTATCCTTCATTCCGCTTTCTTGTATAATACTGAGCAGGATAGTTCGCTGAATTTTATGGTCTTATGTGTATTAAGACTGCTTGGCTGTTGTCCAGTGAAAACTATTTTGCAGTGTTCAGTATTTATGCAGGAATTTTATATCTCTGATGTGTTTCTAATGTGCACTGGGTATTTTAATATATAGAAATACCGGGGTGTTACAGTTGGTATCAGAGCGGTTCGACCTAGTCGGACTTAGCTTATAGGGTCTTTGCTTTTTCCAGTCGTGATTTTCTTAGTATGCTATTAGACATTGAGCTTGATCAACTTAATACTTTGTGCATATTTCGCAGAATCATGGCCAGAAGAGGTAGAGGCGTTCCTCCTCCTGTTGATCCAAATTTTGAGTGGATGCAGAATGTCATTGAGAACCAGCAGAAAATGATGCAAGACATGATGCTTATGCATCAGCAGCAACAAATCCTACAGCAAAATGCTCAGCAGCATCAAGCTCCAGAGCCACAAGTGAACCCAAGGAGAATTTTCACAGAGTTCCTGAAAATGAAGCCCTCCGAGTTTAGAGGTGGGCCGGATGTCATGAGAGCACAACATTGGCTGGATGACATTGAAAAGATCTTTGTAACAATGCAAGTGACCGATGAAGACAAGTTGAGGTTGGCATCCCATATGTTGAAGGGAGAGGCCAATAATTGGTGGACAAATGCTAGGGCCATGATGGAGACAATGGGAACTCCCCCGACTTGGGAAAATTTCCGAACATCATTTCTGGAACAATTCTTCCCCACGGCTATGAGGTTTGATAAGGAAAATGAATTCTTAGCTCTCACACAAGGAGGCTTGACCGTGGGCCAATACACGGCTAAATTTGAAGAGTTGTATCAATTCTTCGGTTTAGCTGGATATGCCCCCAATGACCAATGGAAAACTGACAGGTACAAATATGGGTTGAGAGAGGATATTGCTCAAAGTCTTAGTTCTTTTCCGAGAACCAACTATGCAGCCATGGTACAACAAGCTTATATCGCCGAAAGTGATTTGTCGAGGTTGTATGCAAGCAGAAAGGCATTCCATCAGAGCAAGAGGAACACTGGATCATCTAGTTCTCAAATGGGTCCCAAGCATGACTCAGGCAGAGGTGGTAACTATAAAGGGAAGCAGGTGCAAACAGCTGACCAAGCGAAGTTTAAAAATTGTTATAAATGCGGAAGGTATCACCGTGGTGAATGTCAACTAAGACCTACTAGGTGTTATCATTGTAATGAGGAGGGCCACTATGCAAATGAGTGCCCAGCAAAGAAGAACATCCAAAGAGCACCAAATGCACCGGGTCAGGGGCGAATCAATACTCTAGATGCTCGGACCATCACACCTACTGATAATCTTCTAAGGGGTACGGGATCTCTTTTTAATAATTCAGTCAATATTTTATATGATTCTGGTGCAACTCACTGTTTTATCTCGCAAGCATGTGTGGATCGGTTGGGATTAGCATTGTCTGAGCTATCCGAACCGATAACTATTTTAACTGCTGCCAAGGGTCGTGTCCAGACCCAATCATTATGTGAAAATTGCCTACTTGTCATAGGCGACAGACAGTTTGTTGTGAAATTTATTTGCTTGCCTATGAGAAGCATGGACATTGTTCTGGGTATGAATTGGATGGCTGAAAATCATGTAACAATCAACTGTGCCGATCGAACTATTAGCTTCGCCTCCGAATCCGTAGGATTGACACAGGCAGATTCTGAAGCGACGATCTCTTATACCGAAGCAAGCCAGTCATTATTCCAAGGTGCGGAAGCTATTCTTATTATGTTGTCTGCATCTACTGAAACGGGTTTAGATTTGTCATCTGTGCAAGTGGTAAATGAATTTCTAGATGTCTTTCCAGAAGAAGTTTCATCCTTACCTCCTGACCGAGAGGTAGAATTCTCAATAGAATTGATTCCTGGTACAGGATCAATCTCTATTGCTCCTTATAGAATGTCTCCTTTGGAGTTGAAGGAACTGAAGTCTCAACTTGAGGAATTAATATCGAAAAGGTTTATCCGACCGAGTGCTTCTCCATGGGGTGCTCCGGTGTTGCTAGTCAAAAAGAAGGATGGTAGCATGAGATTGTGCATAGATTATCGACAACTCAACAAAGTGACGATCAAGAATAAATATCCATTGCCAAGGATAGACGATTTGCTCGACCAACTTCGGGGTGCTGTGGTATTTTCAAAAATTGATCTAAGGTCGGGCTATCATCAAATAAAGGTACGGGCCTTAGATATTCCGAAGACAGCTTTCCGTACGAGGTATGGACATTACGAGTTCGTAGTGATGCCCTTCGGTTTGACTAATGCTCCAGCGGTATTCATGGATTACATGAACCGAGTGTTTCACACGTACCTTGATCAGTTTGTAGTAGTTTTTATTGATGATATTTTGGTGTACTCTAAGACCATTGAGGACCATGTTCAACATCTCCGCATTGTTCTGAACATACTCCGAGAAAAGAAATTGTATGCCAAGCCGTCGAAGTGTGACTTCTGGATGCCGGAAGTGAAGTTTTTGGGACACGTGATTTCCCAATCGGGAGTTGCGGTGGATCCCAGTAAAGTAGAAGCGGTGTTGAACTGGGAACGACCAACATCTGTCACCGAAATAAGAAGTTTCTTGGGTCTAGCTGGTTACTACAGGAGGTTTATCCAAGGTTTTTCACAATTGGTTCTTCCACTTACTCGGTTGACTCGCAAGGCCCAACCGTTTATATGGAATGCCGATTGTGAGGAATGTTTTCAAGAGTTGAAGGTTAGGTTGACTTCTGCTCCAATCCTAATTCTTCCAGATCCGTCTTTGGATTTTCAAATTTACAGCGATGCTTCTGGAAAGGGTTTGGGGTGTGTTCTCATGCAGAACCAACAAGTTGTAGCTTATGCCTCCAGACAGTTGAAGACTCATGAAGAGAATTATCCAACCCATGATTTGGAGTTGGCAGCTATTGTGTATGCACTGAAGATTTGGAGACATTACCTGTACGGGTCTCGTTTCGAAGTCTTTAGTGATCATAAAAGCTTGAAATATTTGTTTGATCAGAAGGAGATGAATAACAGGCAGAGAAGGTGGGTGGAATTTCTGAAGGATTATGACTTCGAATTGAAGTATCATCCGGGAAAAGCTAATGTTGTAGCTGATGCACTAAGTAGGAAATCCATCCACGTAGCAGAGATTATGATGCATGAAATGAAATTGTTGGAATCCTTTAGGGACTTAAATTTGGATGCAAGATCAAGGAAAAACCGGTTAGTGCTGAGCCACATGAGGATCTCTAGCTCATTAAGGGATTCTATTCGCTTGGCACAGGAAAATGATGTGAAGCTGCAATCGCAGAAATTGTTGCCAGATTTTACCAAAGATATGGATGGAGTGATTTGTTTCAACGGTAGAATCTGTGTGCCCGACGATGAGAGTATTAAAAAGCAAGTGCTAGAGGAAGCACACCGGAGTTTATTTTCTGTACATCCTGGATCCACCAAGATGTATAGAGATTTAAAGCAGATGTATTGGTGGCATGGAATGAAGTTAGAGATTGCTGAATTTGTATCAAAATGCTTAACTTGCCAAAGAGTTAAGATAGAGCACCAGAAGCCTGCTGGTCTGCTACGGTCACTAGACGTGCCAGTGTGGAAATGGGAAGACATTTCTATGGATTTTGTAATGGCGTTGCCAAGGTCTCAAGCCGGTAACGATTCCATTTGGGTAGTTGTGGATCGGTTAACTAAATCAGCTCATTTTATTCCAGTTCGTTCGAGCAGTAAAGTATCCAAGTTAGCTGAGGTGTACTTGAAGAACATAGTAAGGTTACATGGGGTTCCTACCAGTATAGTATCGGATCGAGATCCGAAGTTCACTTCTCGATTTTGGAAAGCTCTGAATGAAGCATTGGGGACCAAAGTACTTCTTAGTACCGCTTATCACCCGCAGACAGATGGGCAGACCGAGAGAACTATCCAGACATTAGAGGATATGCTTAGGGCTTCGGTACTTGATAACGGGAAGAAATGGGAGGATCATCTTCCACTGGTTGAATTCTCATACAACAACAGTTATCATTCCAGTATCGGAATGGCGCCTTTTGAGGCCTTGTATGGAAGGAAATGTAGAACCCCATTGTGTTGGTGGGAAGTCGGTGAGAACCGATTGTTAGGACCCGAGGTGATTCAAGACACTACTGAAAAGATCCGCCAGATCAGGGAAAGAATGAAAGCTGCTCAAAGTAGGCAAAAGAGTTATGCCGACAAAAGGAGAAGGCCGTTAGAGTTTGAGTCAGGTGATCATGTGTTTTTGAGATTATCACCAACAATTGGCACAGGTAGGGCATTACGGGTGAAGAAGCTCAGTCCTCGGTATATTGGACCCTTCCAAATTATCGAGCGAGTTGGGCCTCTTGCATACCGCATCGCCTTGCCTCCTACGTTGTCAAAATTGCATGATGTATTCCATGTGTCTCAATTGCGAAAGTACATTCCCGATCCAAGTCAACCGTTAGATTTTGAAACGATTGACCTCCGACCGGACTTGTCTTTCCAACCTCATCCAAATTATATCATGGAACGTGGCGAGAGGACGCTACGGACAAAGTCAATTCCCATTGTCAAGGTAGTTTGGGATGGTTTCTCCGCCGAGGAAGCTACTTGGGAGTTGGAGGACGATATGCGGACTCGGTATCCGTATTTGTTTTCTTGAGGTACGTTGTGTTTAATTTTGAGGACAAAATTCTTTTAAGTAGGGGAGAATGTAACATCCTCAAAATAATTAGGCGAATTATTTGGATGTTAACCCAATGGGAGTAATTTAGTACCTGACTGGTAAATTTATTGAGTGCTAAAATTAATTACTGGATAATATTAAGTCGTTAACCGGATAATACGGATCAAGGAAGTTTTGGATTCGAAATAAAGGATCCAGATCAATATGGTAACTGGACCACGCTACCACTTATTTATTAATTAAATATGTGCTTGTGTGTGTGTGTGTTTAAATAAAAGAAAGAAAAGAAGAAAGGAAAGAAAGAAGAATACGCAGAGAAGAGGAAAGAAGAAAAGAAAGGAGAAGAGAAAGGAGAAGAGAAAGAAGAAAGAAGAAGAAGAAGGATCACTCCCCCAAGCCCCAAAATTCACCATCTTCATCATCTCACTCTCCTCATCATAACCCAAGAGCTAGGTAAGATTTCATCCGGTTTTTCCCCTATTTTATGGCCTACGAATTTGGGGAGGTTTTGGAGGTGATTTGGCGAAATCGTGAATTGTGTGATCAAATTGATGATTGAATCATGCTTAGGAACGAAGCTAGGAGCGGATTGAACGCGATTGGAAGCTCGGAACGGAGTTAGGAGCGGTTCGGTGTTGTTTGGGTTCGATTCGGTGATTTTGACATATCGGTGATTTCGGCTCGGCAACGACTCTCGCTTCAAGGGTGAGTTTTACTCACGTCTAGGCTTATTCCGTTTTGAAATGAATTGTGTGACTTGTTTTCGAAAGATTTTGAGTCGAAAACGCTATTTTGAAATATATCGCGTTTTAATGAAATTCGTAATCGTTGAGTTTTTGATTGAATTGCTTGATTGTTTGATGTTGATTGGACTGGTATGTTGTCTGGTACTGTCTGTTTTTGAGTTAGGAATCGATCGGGGGAAGTTTCGGATCAATCGGAAAGTAAAATTTCATGAAACAGGGCATTTTTGGCAATGCTGTCAAATGCGCACGACCCGTGCGCCCAGGGCACACGACCCGTGCGCCTGGTTCGGGTTCAGTGTTCAAAATTTTCTAACAGGGCGCACGACCCGTGCGTCCAGAGGCACGACCCGTGCGCCAAGTTCTGCCCAAAATTTTCAAAGTACCCTAAATGATTCTGTTTCGATTCCAGTCCTCTCCTAATCCTTTCCTGACCCTTATATATTGATCTTAGGCTTATGACGCCATGATTTTGGGTGTGTTACAAAGGGTTTTATAAAACGCTTTTTGAATGTTTAAACCGTTTCGAAAAACCGAATAATAGTACGCGTGTGCGGATACGTTTTATTGATAACAAATGGACTATGAGTCCTGTGTGGTAAAGTAAAATTTAATGAACTAAATGTTCTTATGACTGTAGATATAGATATTATATCGAGTTTGGGTGACGACCCATGTTGACATACTAGGCGGGGCAGTCATGATCCCTTACCCTAGGCTCCGTGCCATTAGGAAAAATGCTATTGGTAAGGGGGTTCACCGGGAGTTAGCGGTTACGCAGTCGGTGTTATGTTAAATTGTTTGTTGTGCGGTTCACCGGGAGTTAGCAGTAATGCAGTCGGTGTCGTACTGAGTCATAGCAGATTCCCCGGGAGTTAGCGGTAACGCAGTCGGTGGAATGCTATGTGTAAAAATAATGCGGTTCATCGGGAGTTAGCGGTAACGCAGTCGGTGCCGTGTTGAGTTAAAAATGTTTTTAAATTGAGCCGAGAGAGTCAGTAGGGGTCTCGGTAGAACTCACTGAGATTGTATCTCACTGTTTAAATGTTGTTGTTTTACAGATAAACAGGGACAGAAGAAAACTCAGAGGCACGAGTAGGTGACCCCGAGAGATGGATGATGACTTATTTTTTTGTTTAAGTTTATTTTCCTTCTGTTGTCCCTGTATCACAACACTATGACATCAGTGTTATGTTATCCTTCATTCCGCTTTCTTGTATAATACTGAGCAGGATAGTTCGCTGAATTTTATGGTCTTATGTGTATTAAGACTGCTTGGCTGTTGTCCAGTGAAAACTATTTTGCAGTGTTCAGTATTTATGCAGGAATTTTATATCTCTGATGTGTTTCTAATGTGCACTGGGTATTTTAATATATAGAAATACCGGGGTGTTACAGAGGGAATGGTTCCCGTTCTCCTCCGGCTCGACAATATAACGATCTCGACGATCCTCATTCTTCCCCATGCCATCACCAAGGAAATGGTTCCCGTTCTCCGTCGGCTCGACAATATGACGATCTTGACGATCCTCATTCTCCCCCACGCCGTCACCGAGGGAATGGTTCCCGTTCTCCTCCGGCTCGACGTTTCGACGATCTTGAAGGCTCGAATAACCCCCCTCAACCTCATCCACACAGGGACTCGACCTCGCCAAGACGACGTTCAAGAAGCCACGACAACATTCAAAACAATCAACCTCGACGATACGGACGTCCCGATCCTCATTACGAACGTCAACCACAATCTCGGGCGAATCAACCTAGGCGAAAAGGTCCGTTCACAAAAGCAATCGATAACTTCCAAGTTCCACGATATCTCGAAAAACAACCCGGAGGACTGAAGACTTACGACGGAACGGGCGACCCCGACAGGCATCTCGATCAGTTTGACTTGACCATGCAGTACCGAAACGTACCGATGGAAATGAAATGCCGAATATTCCCATTAACCCTGGACAAAATGGCCTCTGAATGGTTTCAGACATTAAGATCGAACACCATTTCCTCGTGGGACCAATTAGTGAAACACTTCTCGGTACACTTTGCCCATTCCAAAAGTAAACCCAAAAACAAGAATGTTTTAGCATCTATCGTCCAGAGGGGAAACGAGCCCCTGAGAGAATACATAGAGCGATTCAACAACGAAGCTCTTCAGGTTCGACAGCTAGACGACGCCTTTCGAATCTTCTTCATGGCTCAAGGTCTATTTCCTGGAAGCCCGTTCCGAAAGCATATTAACACCTGGGAACCTAACACCATTCAAGAGTTCCTTGAGCTATCCCAATGTTTCATCAATGAAGAAGAAAATTCCAAATTCGACAAAGCATCATCACATGCAGAACCGTCAAAACACCACATCGAGGTCGATCCTCGTAAGACTTCGTGGAACGTCGGTAAGAAAAATCGTCACCAGGTATATACTGAACTCAACGTCTCCAACGCCCAATTATTGGGGGAATGTTGGAACGTCGAGTTCAGGGACGTCAAACCTCCCAGATCCCTACCTATCCGACCTGGACAGAAGGCCAACAAATACTGTCGATACCACAGAAGCAATGGCCATGACACAAACCATTGCAATGCCCTGAAGGATGACATTGAAGATTTGATAAAACGAGGAAAACTATCTTCCTATGTCAAAAGGGAGGGAGGACGATCTGACGATATCAGAAGAGAAAGAAATGAAGATCCTAGAGCAAAAGGAAAAGAAGTGATCGACCCAGACCACGATGAATTGAATAAAAGATCAAAAGGACACTCGATTATAATGATGATAACAGGAGGATTCGATCATGAAGGATTCGGAAAATCAATGAAAAGAAAATGGAAGGAACTGTTAAGCATAGCTTCAACGTCGACAACCCCGACCAAGACAAATCGACCTCCATTATCTTTTAGCGATGACGACCTTATTGACGGAAAAGCTAACAAACACGTACCTCTCTTAATCTCGGCGGTCATAGCCAATAAGGAGGTACGTAGGATCTTGGTCGACCAAGGAAGCTCATCAGACATCCTTTTTATCGATCTTCTAAACAAAATGGGGATCGACAAAGAGGAACTCACCCCTTATAGAGGAACGGCTTTGTCCGGTTTTAACGGATCTCGAACCAAACCCCTGGGGCATCTGGAGCTAATGGTTACTTACGGAACCGAACCAATGGTTTGGACCGTCAAGACCAAATTCCTCGTCTTACCTTGTGAGTCCATATACAACGGTATTATAGGAAGACCGACCCTCGGCAGGCTCGGGGCGGTTACCTCCACCACGCACTTAAAGATGAAGTTCCACTCTCTCTGCAACAGAGTTATCACTTTGAACTCCGACTTAGAGTCTGCTTCTAGGTGTTTCTTCCTATGGACGAAAACCGAACGAAAGGCTTCGGAGCAAGAAGGGGTTCCCCCTTCAGAAGAGCTATCGACTCCCAAACAAGCTAAAGATAGATCGACTGAGGTTAACACCACCACTAACATAGAAACCGGGTGCGATCCGAAAGACAAAAATGAAAAAGATATCGACGAGCTAACCAAAGAGCTCAAACAAAAAATTAAAAGACCGGAGCCTGGCGGAAAGTTCATCGAAATACAGCTCGGTCCAGACCCCTCCCGAACTGTCAAAATAGGGATCGACCTACCAGAGGAAGTTAAGATCGATTTGACCAGATGTCTTAGCGACTTCGAAGACATCTTCGCTTGGTCGGCAGAAGACATGCCTGGGATCCCACCAGAGGTCGCTTGCCATCGGCTCGCAATTAACCCAGAAGCAAAATGGATCGCCCAAAGAAAGCGGGCTCAAAGCAAGGAGAAAGCCATTACTGCTGCCAAAGCAGTAGACGATCTCATCAAAGCAAACTTCATCTCCGAGGTTAAATACACGACCTGGTTATCAAACCCAGTCCTGGTAAAGAAAAGTAACGGAAAATGGCTTATGTGCGTCGATTACACCGATCTAAATAAAGCTTGTCCAAAGGATGCTTTTCCGGTTCCCAGCATCGATCGGTTGGTCGACAACGCCTCCGGTTTTCGGTTATTATCCTTTATGGACGCATACTCCGGATACAGCCAGATCGCCATGTTTTCGCCAGATCAAGAAAAAACCGCCTTCATCACCGACCGAGGTAACTTCGCGTACCGTGTCATGCCATTTGGGTTGAAAAACGCAGGAGCGACTTATCAAAGAATGATGAACAAAGTGTTCCAAAACCAGATCGGCAAGAGCCTAGAAGTTTACCTCGACGATATGATCGCCAAGAGCCGAAGTGATGACGAGCATATAAACGATCTAAGAACAATTTTTCATGAGGTGCGAAAAAATAGAATGAGGTTGAACCCTGAGAAATGTACATTCGGAGTTCGAGCAGGGAAATTCTTGGGTTTTTTCTTAACAGAAAGAGGAATCGAGGCGAACCCTGATAAATGTCGATCCGTCACAGAAATGTGAACTCTGACATCCAAGAAAGAAGTACAAAAACTTAATGGCATGATAGCTGCTCTATCTCGTTTCATATCCAATGCAGCATTCAAATCTCTTCCACTTTTCAAAATCCTCAAAAAAGAAGAAAGAGATTTCGAATGGACACCTGAACAAGATGAAGCTTTAAAACAACTCAAGAAATCTCTCTCCGAGCCTCCAATATTAACTCGACCAAACGAGGGGGAAACCATGTATCTATATCTGGCAGTCTCGGAGGAAGCTTTAGCTGCCGTTCTGGTGCGCGAGCTAGAAATCCGGACAACGCCCGGTCTACTTCGCAAGCAAGGCTCTACACGGAGCTGAGAGTCGTTATCAGAAGGTCAAAAAGATCGCCCTGGCTCTCGTCGTCGCAACTCGACGCTTCCGAGCCTATTTTGTCGCTCACCAGGCGGTCGTCCGAACTAACTACCCCATCAGACAAATGCTCCATAGACCCGATCTTGCTGGAAGAATGATTAAATGGGCTGTGGAACTCTCAGAGTTCGGAATTAAATATGAAGCTCGAACAGCACTAAATGCACAAGTTTTGGTGGACTTCATGGCCGAGATGACCCCTGCTAACATCGAACCCGATGTATGGATCCTATATGTCGATGGATCCTCTAACCCAAAGGGAAGTGGCGCTGGAATCATGCTAGAAAGCCCAACAGGGATCATCGTCGAAGTTTCCCTAACTTTCGGTTTCCCAACCTCGAACAACCAAGCAGAATACGAGGCTTGCATCGCCGGACTGTGCCTGGAAATTGACCTCCAAATTCGGCGAATAAAATTACATACCGACTCTCTCTTGGTGGTCTCCCAGATCGGAAACCAATACGAGACGAAAGAATCGATCTTGCAAAAATACCTACTTCGGGTACGGTCGCTATTGGCTAAATTTGAAGCGAGCGAGGTAATTCATGTGCCAAGAACGGAAAATCAACGAGCTGACATCCTCGCCAAACTCGCAAGCACGAAAACCCCAGGGAACCAGAGGACGACCATCCAAGAAACACTCCACAAATCCAGCGTGTCTCTCGAGCCTCTGTTTAATTCGACCATCTACATGCTCGAAGAAACTGACAGCTGGATCACTCCAATTGTAGAATACATCGTCACAGGCGCTGAACCCCTAGACAAAAACGATGCTAAATACATCAGGAGAAGGGCTTCGGCTTTCTCAGTCGTCAATGGAACGCTTTACAGAAGAAGCCTCTCTTCCCCATTGATAAAATGCGTCGAGGGAGAGGAAGCAGCCTATGTCTTAACAGAAATTCACGAAGGAATCTGCGGCCAGCACATGGGAGCTCGGTCTTTAGCTCGAAAAGCTCTTCGAGCCGGATATTACTGGCCGAACATGGCAGGCGATGCTAGTGATCATGTGAAGAAATGCAAAAAATGCCAAATCCACGCCAACGTTCACATAGCTCCCCCCACAGATCTCACGAGCTTATCCTCCACATGGCCTTTCGCATGGTGGGGAATGGACCTGCTCGGACCGTTCTCAAATAATAGAGAATGAAGCTCAGTCAAAGCAAAGTCAAAAGAGTGACTTGGATGCCACGTGATGATGTGTTGGCCTTGTGACAAAAGTCAGTGCAAAGAAAGCGTTCTCAGCTTCCTTAGTTCTCTTAGTCACAATACTCACTTTCCCTTTCCCTTTTTCTCATGAAAACTGAACCCTAGCATAGTGAGATAAAAATCAGTTTGATTTCTGTTAGTTCGGTAACTGAATCAGGTATTCCACCTTGTTATGATTCAGTTACTGCCTCCTTGTATAAATACATTCTGGTGTAAACTCCACATACACAATGAAATGAATTCCAAACAGTTTTTCACATTGAAATCTTACATGGTATCATTCGCCGTTCCGATCAACCACTCTTCCGCACCTCTTCATTGATTCCCGTCGTTTGCTCCCCGATCCATGGCAGATTCGTCACAGATTCAAAGTCCCGACGGTGATGGCGTCAACTCCGGCAATGGCTCGGTGTTTCAAGGCATATCGAAGTCGCCTTCAAACCAATTCGCTTCCGGTCCAAAGCTCTCCGTGAAGCTCGACGACAAGAACTTCCTCCTGTGGAACCAGCAAGTGGAAGGTGTCGTCAAGATGCACAAATCGCATCGTCTACTGGTGAATCCGATTATCCCTCAGAAATATGCCTCCGATGCAGATCGCCTCGCTGATAGTGTGTCCGACGAATTCGAAAAGTGGCTGGTTCAAGACCAAACTCTCTTCACCTGGCTACTTTCGACATTATCGGAGAGCGCACTCACCAGAGTCCTCACTTGCCATCACTCCTGGCAAGTGTGGGAGAAGATCCAGAATCACTACTTCTCACACCTCAAGGCTCGCGTTCGTCAACTTCGCAACGAACTCAAGAACACTAAGAAAGGATCGCAATCGATCTCTGAATTTCTCAGCAAGATCCATTCCATCGCCGATGCTCTTACTTCCACCGGCGAGGTAATTTCAGATTCGTACCTAACAGATGTCATTCTTGATGGTTTACCAGAAGACTATAATCCGTTTGTAATGATGATTTTTGGACGAAGTGATACTCCTTCGGTTTCACAAATTGAATCACTACTCCTCGTCCAAGAATCGCAACTGGACAAATATCGCCAAGAATTAGCTGTGTCCAATGCCTCGGCAAATGTTGCTCAAGTCACGCATCAGGCTACTTCAAATGCGACTCACAGCGCTCGTGGAGGCCGTGGAAACTTCAACCGTGGTCGTGGTCGCCAATCTCGTGGCCGAGGGCGAGGTCGTGGTGCCACACCTTCAGGGAATCGTCCTACTTGTCAACTATGTGGACGCTACAGGCACTCAGTATTGGACTGCTGGTACAGATTCGATGAATCCTTCGTTCCTCCACCTTCTGCAACTCAAGCAACCACTCCTGGTGAGGAAACGCAAGCCACAACCACTGATGATGCCACTCCTACAGTGAACCTTGCTGAAGCCCTGTCTCTTGACAGTGCAGGTACAATCCCTGTTTATCCCTCTCTTACTCCTGATGACTATGAAGACTGGCATGGTGATACTGGTGCCAGTCATCATGTAACACCTAATTCTGCTAATTTACACTGCAGTATACCCTACAAAGGAACCTCTAGAGTTAGGATGGGTAATGGTGCTAGTTTTGTGATTGAATCTATAGGATCATCAACATTTACCTCCCCTATTCATCCACATGTTAATCTAGTTCTTAATAACTTATTGCATGTCCCTCACATCACTAAGAATTTATTATCAGTATCCAAATTTGCTGCTGATAACAGAGTTTATTTTGAGTTTCATGTTCCTCACTGTTTGGTAAAATGTCAGGACTCTGATCAGGTGGTTCTGCGTGGAACTCTTGGACAAGATGGCCTTTATGTGTTCAAGGGCCTACCATTGCTTAAAGTTTCTAAGTCTGTCTCTTTACAAAGGCCTCAGGCCAATTGCACTTCTTTACATAATTCTGTTTCCGCTTTAAACACTGTTAGTTCTGTTTCTAATATTGTATCTGATGCCAACATATGGCACGCAAGACTTGGTCATGCTAATTCACAGGCTGTAACACAAGTTCTGAAGCTTTGTAATGTTCCCAAATTGAATAAAACTCAAATTGATTTTTGCACTTCATGTCAACTTGGTAAATCTCACAAACTATATGCACCACCTTCACAAACACAGTACCACACACCTTTTGAACTAGTTTGTGCTGATCTGTGGGGACCCTCTCCAATGCCATCTAGTGCAGGCTATTACTATTATTTAGCTTTTGTGGATGCTTGCACCAAGTTTACTTGGGTCTACTTTCTAAAACAAAAATCTGATGCATTTCAGGCCTTTTTACTGTTTCACAAGCTTAATCAAACTCAATTTTCAGCAAAATTGAAAACTCTGCAATCTGATAATGGTGGGGAATTCATACCATTCACTAAGCACTTAGCTAGTCTAGGAATCATTCATAGATTCTCTTGCCCATATACATCTCATCAAAATGGTCTAGTTGAAAGAAAACATAGACATATAACTGAAATGGGTCTTACTTTACTAGCTCATGCATCCATTCCCCTTAAATTTTGGGATCATGCATTCACTACTGCTGTTCACCTTATCAATAGATTGCCTACTTCTGGTCTGTCCTCCTTTATTTCTCCTTTTCAGGCACTGTACGATTCAGCTCCCAACTATAAACAGTTAAGAACCTTTGGCTGTGCCTGCTTTCCTCGCTTGAGGCCCTACAACAAACACAAGTTCCAGTTCAAGAGCACAATGTGTGTCTACCTGGGCATCTCTTCTGTCCATAAAGGCTACAAATGTTTGACCACTGAAGGCAAGGTCATAATCACCAAGGATGTCAACTTTAATGAGGCTTGCTTTCCATACACAACACTGTTTCCCATTACAGTCACTCCCACAGCCTCTCCAGATAACACAAACTACCTAATTCCTACCTTTACTTCAACCAAATCCACCCCTCAGTCATCTACATCATCTCCTCCCACCACTGAGTCAACCACATCAGTCACTCCCACTTCACCAACCACTCCTCCTCCTCCATCACCCCCCCTGAACCCACCCCTCCACCACCTCAACCAGTCACCAAAGTACACCCCATGGTCACTAGATTTCAAACAGGGTCACTTAAACCCAAGGTGTTCCTAGCTCACACTGAGCCTACCTCTACCAAGCAAGCTCTCAGTGATCCTAAGTGGAGAGAAGCTATGGAACTTGAGCTAAAAGCTCTCAAATCAAACCAAACCTGGACTCTTACATCTCTACCACCAAATAGGAAGGCAATAGGGTGTAAATGGGTTTTCAGAGTTAAAGAAAACCCAGACGGGTCAATTAACAAATACAAAGCTAGGTTAGTAGCCAAAGGCTACAACCAGCTACCTGGAAAAGATTATGGTCAGACTTTTTCACCAGTGGTTAAGCCTGCAACCATCAGAATACTGCTGTCTCTGGCCCTCTCTAATCACTGGGATGTACAACAAATAGATATCAACAACGCCTTTATAAATGGCTTCTTGCAAGAGGAGATCTACATGTCTCAACCCCCTGGCTTCTGCAGCAGTGATAAGAATCAAGTGTGCAGACTTCATAGATCCTTATATGGTCTCAAACAAGCCCCAATGGCTTGGCATGAAAGACTCAAAGGTGTTCTCTTACAGTTTGGGTTCATTCCTAGCAAGTGTGACCCTTCACTCTTTGTTCACAGCAAGCCTGGTGTTCAGTTATTCATCCTGGTCTATGTAGATGATATTCTGACTACTGGGTCAGCCACCTCATTAATTCTGGATCTCATCAAGAAGCTCAACAGCACGTTTGCTCTAAAACACATGGGGAGGCCTGATTATTTTCTGGGTATTGAACTAAAATATCAACCCAATGGCTGTCTAATTCTTACTCAAGATAAATACATCAGGGACCTACTGCAGAAAACTTCAATGACTGACTGCAAGGGTATTGCTACCCCTATGGCATCTGGCACTATTCTGAGCAAGTTTGGACCTGATAAAATGCAAGAGCCTCACCAATATAGGTCTGTTGTTGGAGCTTTACAGTATTTGACTCTAACTAGACCAGAAATTGCATATGCTGTAAATAAGCTATGCCAATTTATGTCTAGTCCTCGTGATGTCCACTGGAAAGCTGTTAAAAGAGTACTACGTTACCTGTCAGCTACAAAGCATCATGGTCTGATTTTACAACCTGCTAATCTCACTGGGCCTCTCACCTTACGGGCCTATACTGATTCAGACTGGGGGAGTGACCCCGATGACAGAAGATCAACCTCAGGGTCTTGCATCTTTCTTGGGCCAAACCTAATGTCCTGGAGCTCAAGAAAACAAACTTTAGTGGCCAGGAGCAGTGCAGAAGCAGAATACAGGGGCATGGCAAATGCTACTGCAGAATTGCAATGGATACAATCTCTTTTACGTGAACTTCGTGTGCCTCATCATGCACCAGTGCTGCTCTGTGATAACATGAGTGCTATTGCCATTGCTCATAACCCTGTCCTTCATTCACGGACAAAACATCTTGAGTTGGACATCCACTTTGTCAGAGAACGTGTCCTAGCCAATCAGCTCAAAATCCTCCATGTACCGGGAACAAATCAGTTGGCAGATGCATTTACTAAACCACTGGGTGCTCCTCTGTTTCTCAGTCTCAAAAGCAAGCTCAAGGTTCAACCAATAGCTCCCCTTAAGCTTGAGGGGGGAGTAATAGAGAATGAAGCTCAGTCAAAGCAAAGTCAAAAGAGTGACTTGGATGCCACGTGATGATGTGCTGGCCTTGTGACAAAAGTCAGTGCAAAGAAAGCGTTCTCAGCTTCCTTAGTTCTCTTAGTCACAATACTCACTTTCCCTTTCCCTTTTTCTCATGAAAACTGAACCCTAGCATAGTGAGATAAAAATCAGTTTGATTTCTGTTAGTTCGGTAACTGAATCAGGTATTCCACCTTGTTATGATTCAGTTACTGCCTCCTTGTATAAATACATTCTGGTGTAAACTCCACATACACAATGAAATGAATTCCAAACAGTTTTTCACATTGAAATCTTACATCAAAAGCACCAGGACAAGTCAAATTCTTGATCGTCGCCGTAGACTACTTCAGCAAATGGATAGAAGCGGAACCCTTGGCTACCATCACTGCAAAAAACTGCATAAAATTCTTTAAGAAAAACATTATGAGCAGGTTCGGGATTCCCGAGGTAGTAGTAACTGATAACGGAACTCAATTCATAGATACAGGGTTTCGAAAGCTAATGCTCGAGCTAAAAATAAAGCACCATTTCACTTCAGTAGAACACCCTCAAACCAACGGACAAGCAGAGGCGGCGAACAAAGTAATACTGAACGGACTAAAGCGACGTCTGGACGATGCTAAAGAAAACTGGGTGGAAGAATTGCCTTACGTCCTCTGGGGATATAGGACCACCCCCCAAAGCTCCACTGGAGAAACGCCTTTTAGGCTCTCCTACGGCAGCGAGGCGGTCATTCCTGTCGAGATTGGCGAACTTAGCTTGAGAACGGCAAATCCTAAAACTCAAAGCAATAACGACCAAGCCTTAAGAGAAGAACTCGACCTCATCGATGAAATCCGAGGTCAGGCTTCACTCCGAGAAGCAATCATCAAACAAAGAGTAGCGACCAGGTACAACGCCAAGGTCGTTCACAGAGATTTCAATCCAGGTGATCTAGTGCTCAGAAGAGCTGACGTCGGTCAGAAAAACGCTTCCCAAGGAAAGCTCGCCCCGAACTGGGAAGGCTCCTACCGAATTTTGTTTAAAACCGGTACGGGAGCTTTTAAATTGGAGACCCTCCAAAGAAAAAAGATTGAGAGAACTTGGAACGCAACAAAGCTGAAAAGTTATTATCTTTAGAAAGAAATCATGTACTCCGACCTTATGTAAACACGAAACGGGTTATTTATAAAGAAGAAGGTAACCTTTCAAGTGTTTTAAAAATCATCGAGCTTGTCGAGGTTCTCACCTAGTTCCCACACATTCTTGATTTCATCAAACAGAATGTACGGACCAAAACTCCCTCTACGAGGAAACAGCTGGGACCGATCTTAGATGATCTCCCCGAGTGACCACCCAAGGTCGCAAACTCTTTGAGAAACAGTTAAATCCGAGCTGAGTCTTAGTAAACTATCTCAAAGAGACCAGGTCTTCAAGGATCGAAACGTCTTAAAGAACGACCATCGGCCACAGCTGCCGATACCCCTATAGAGCGAGTTAAATCTGGGCCGAGTCCTAGTAAACTGTCCTATAGGCTCGAACCCGGTAAATCGAGTTCCTCATTTACCGACGTTCTTACATCATACATGACATGCAGAATTAAAAAAGCATTCATAAAACTCATAAACGAGTTCCAAAAATAAACTCTACGGAAACGACATACATGACATGCAGAATTTAAAAAGCATTTCATTAAGCTCGTAACGGGGTTTGAAAGATAAAGATCTGATGAAACGTGTTCCAAAATTACAAACATCTCGGATATGGCCGAGCCCTCAAAAAGATCCTGAATTACATATCAAAGTTCTGGATCTATGCAAAACCTACACGGATAAAAGCATATACCCAGAACTTCTGCAAAAAAGAACACACTTAAAACATCAAGCAGTAGAGGTCGGAGGTCTTCTCTTCTGTTTGAGCGTCGATCTTAACAATCTTATCCCCTTCGACCTCATGATCAGCATCAATAATCGCCCGATCCAAATGGGTAGAAGGATTGACAAAAGCAACTTGCTCAAGGGCACACTCAAAACCTTCCCTGTACAACTCGATTGCAGAGTTTGCGGCTTCACGAGCTTCCTTCCTAGCTTCATTAGCAATTTTCGCAGCCTCCTTGGCATTTTTTCTACTCTGTTCAAGGGCTGCTTGGAGCTCTGCAATTCGAGCTTCAGGATCGCTGCTGGTGCCGACCCCTGCCTCAGAGGCCTTTCTCAGATCGTCTTCTAGAATGACGATTCGATGCTCCAGGTTTCTAATTTTTTGATTAGCCTCGGCCACCTGCTCCTCCAGACCTCTCTCCTTTTCTTCAAGATCCCTCACCCGAGCCTCCTTCTCTTCAAGCTCCTTCACACGAGCCTCTGCAAACTCGGCCCGACGTATAATTTCCTCCTGCCCTTCTTTCAAAGTTTGAAGCTCTTGCTTGGTTCGAGCCAACTTTTTTGATTTCAAGGACATGTCTTCCACAAGCTTCGCCCTTTTTGATTTCTCGAGCTCCAACAAATCTACAAGCGCGGAATAAAGAAAAAATCAAGCTGAGGGAAAAGTCATAAAAACAAAATCAGCAAAAAACAAACAACATGAAAACACATACCTTTAGCCCGTTTCTCATATTTTTCCTTCTCGATCTTGTGAACCTCGCCTAGGTTTACCAAAAATCTGAACTGACGCTCCAACAGGATCCTCCCGCCACTGAGCATAGTTTTGCTCCAGGAAACCCTCCTCCAAAGGAACGACCTTGTTTTTGTGTTTTGGCCTCCTCGAGGTTTTACTCCTTTTCTCCGGTCTTGACTCACCAACAGCATCGCTACGCACCGTCTTCGCTGAAGGCCCTGCACCAGTGTCATGAGCAGCTGGGGGAGGAGAACTGGAGACAAGATCGATCCGACCATGGGCAAGATCCTCCTGCGTAACGGTGTTGATCGGAGAAGTAGGAATAGCCGTCTCAGCGGCGATCTCAGTTTGAGGAGACATCGGAACCGGAGTAGCCTCTTCTTCAACATCGACAGGTATGTCGACACTCTTCATCGCCAATGCCTTCATCGCTGCGAGCTTCCTTGGGGCCATGGTATCTGAAAAATAAAGAAAACTGGGTTATACAACTTACAATCAAAATACACAAAATTCCACCCCAGAAAGACAAACTACCTAAAACAGACTGCACTCGTCTCCGTTTTCCAGCTTGAACTATCTTGGCCGCAGGGATACCCCGATACTTATGTTTTGAAAACGGAATGCTCTCAGAAATAAATATCAGGATCCTCTTGGTAAGAAGATCGTCAGCACTTAGTCGATCCTCACGCACAGAAAAAGAATGGGTAGATCGTTCAAAATGGCCTTGACTTCAACCAATAGGAAATTTGGTGGACACCAAAGTCTGACCATCCTCGCTAAGCTTTTCTACTTTCTCAATCGCTTCATAGGTCACCGGCTCGACCCAATAATACAACTCCTTCCAGTTTCCCCCTCAGCGAGTCCGCATAGTTAATTTATTAAGTCTTTTTGGTATTTTAATTATATTTTTGAGCTATTTTACTGCAAATGTTTACTTTTTATTTTCAGGTTTTATTTTGAAGCAAAAACGAAAATATGAGCCAAAACTGGCACATAGGGCGCCAAGGGCGCCAAGCAGCAAAAACTGGCGCAGAGCCTGCGCACGACCCTGGCACATAGGCGCACGACCCTGGTGCAAAACTGGCGCACGACCCTGGCACATAGGCGCACGACCCTGGTGAAAAACTGGCGCAGAGCCTGCGCACGACCCGCTCTATACCACGCACGACCCGTGCGTGTTTTCAACTGAAAATGGCCCATTTTGGCAGAACAAGGCGCACGACCCTGGCACATAGGCGCACGACCCATGCTTGCCAGCAACGCAGAACAGCTGTTTCCAGCACAAGGCGCACGACCCTGGCACATAGGCGCACGACCTTGGTGCAAAACTGGCGCAGAGCAGCCAAAATTGACTGGCTAGGGCGCACGACCCAGGCACATGGGCGCACGACCCTGGCACCAGACAAGTCAATTTTGGCTGCACCCACTTGCTGATGGCTTTCCTTGCCAACTTGATTTGCCACTTTTTTTGGACCATTTTGCCCCTCCACTCAAGTGCCTTGGCCCTCATATTTTCCTATAAATAGAGGCTTGATCCTCACTTGTAACCAAGCTTGAATTTTGTTAGAAAATCTATGACAAAGACTCTCTAAGATTCATGACTTCAATTTACTCTTCATGCTCTTTATAATTCTTGCCTTTTAAATTCTTGCTATTTACTTTCTTGCCCTTTTACTTTCTCGCTCTTTTACTTTCTCGCTCTTTTACTTTCTCGCTCTTTTATTTTCTCGCTATTTACTTTCTCGCACTTTTATTTTCCAAGTCATTTACTTTCCTTGCTATTTACTTTCTTGCGCTTTTATTTTCCAAGTCATTTACTTTCCTTGCTATTTACTTTCTTGCACTTTTATGTTCTTGTCATTTACAATTCCGCTATTTATGATTTTGCAATTTACCGCTTTCTTTTATTTCTCGCTATTTAAATTCATGTCTTTTCTTCTTCTTCTTCTTCTTCTCTCATATTTAATATGAGTGAGTAGATACAAAGTCTTGGGTTATTGGGAGTAATCCAATGATAGGTCCCTAATAATTCCCAAAACTATTCTCCACTCCAAATTGTTTTATATTTCAATCTAATTTTATTGCCCTTCAAATCTTATTTTAAACATCAAACGAAGAACCGAAAGGTGAAGTATTGATGTTGGATCTATGAAATTAGACAAGGGAATCAACACATGAGAATAGTTTTGAAACTCTTGAGACATTATAAAGGTGTTATGCTTAATGGGTTTTGGTGACAATCAACCATGAGAATAGGCTTGATTGTTAGTTCAAAACACACTCTTGTACTCCGAAAGGAGACATTAGTTATATTCGCTGCCTTGTCTTTGAAATATATTACTCTTATAATTTGTTGAATAGTCTAAAGAAATTATTTTTGTTCCTTATTGTTGTGATAAAACTATAAACCTGAGATTGTTTGTTTTTATTTCTAAATTTTACAACTCCTAAAACCCATTCCTTCTGGCTAATCAACTTTGAAAAATTAAATTGGTAATCACTTAGGCTCTCTCTGTGGATCGATAACTCTTTTATTACGCGTTACGACTCGTGCACTTGCGAGGCTATCAAGTTTTTGGCGCCGTTGCCGGGGAGGCAGTGATATTAATTAAATTTTTCGAAACCGGTTAGACTGAAGTCTTATTTTCTTTATTTTTACTTTTTCTTCTCTTGTCCCTCGAATGCGAAGAACCAAAAGTTTCGGAGAAACTGTTCAACAAATTCCCGAAATTGAAAGGTTCTTACATAGAAGGAGGAGAGAAATTCCCGATAACCAAATGGCGGCTAATGAAAATCGTGCTCTCAAAGAGTACGCAACACCTTCAGCAGAACCATCGGCTGCCATTGTACATCCAAATGTGGAAGCAAATAATTTTGAACTCAAATCATCTCTGCTTTCAATGGTTCAACAAAACCAATTTTCTGGTTCTCCCACGGAGGACCCAAATCTTCATATTTCAATTTTTCTGGAATACTGTGGGACTCTCAAATTAAACGGGGTACCTCAAGATGCCATAAGACTAAAACTCTTCCCTTTTTCATTAAGGGATAGAGCTAGAGCATGGATACATTCTTTGCCTTCGAAATCCATTACCAGCTGGGGCCAATTAAAACAAGCTTTTCTCGCTAGGTTCTTTCCCCCGAGTAAAACAGCTCAAATGAGAAGTCAAATTACTCGATTTTCTCAAAACAACGGGGAATCTCTTTATGATACATGGGAACGTTTCAAAGAAATGTTAAGGCTATGCCCCCATCATGGACTAGAGAAATGGCTCGTTGTTCACACATTTTATAATGGATTACAATATGCAACTAGAATGACTGTTGACGCAGCTGCAGGTGGAGCTTTGATGAACAAATATTTTACTGAAGCTTATGCACTCATTGAAGATATGGCTCAAAACCATTGTCAATGGGCAAGTGAGCGAGCCATAGCAGATAAACCAGCATCATCAAAAGAGCCAGGTAAATATGAAATATCTGCTGTTGATCATCTTGCCTCAAAAGTGGACGCACTTTTTCAAAAATTTGAAAAATTCAATGTAAGTGCCGTCTCAAAAACTTTTTCTCCTACTACTCCACCATGTGAATTATGTGGGGTTGTTGGCCATATTGGAGCTGAATGCCAGCTTGAGGCATCTAGTACTGGAAATGAGCATATTAACTATGCTCAAAAAGAAGATCCGTTTTCAAATACTTATAATTCTGGGTGGAGAAATCATCCAAATTTTTCTTATAAAAATCCTCCACCCAATCCAGCACCTAGACCACCTCCTGTCTTTCAAAATCAAAGCATTTTTAGCAACCCACAAAACAGCCCGCAAAAGTCGAACTTGGAATTTTTGATGGAAAAATTTGTGTCATCTCAAACAAAACAAAATGAAGAATTCAAAAATCAAACTGGTTATTTGAATGACACACTTATCAAATTAGAATCAAAAATCGACTCTATTGCCGCTCATAGTGAGATGCTTGAAAATCAAATAACTCAAGTGGCAACACAGGTGGCTTCATCCTCTAAATCTTCGGGGGTATTTCCCGGACAGCCTGAACAAAATCTAAATGGCCAAATATATGCCGTCACCATTAGAAGCGGAAAACAATTAGAGGAACCAAGAGCAAACCAAGAAAAAATTGTGAGTGAAAAACATAATTCACAATGTGAGCAAGAAGAGAAAGAAAAAGAGAAGGAACCAGAAAAAGAAAGAGAAGAACCATACATCCCCCCACCACCATACAAACCATCTCCTTTATCTTACTTTTCACCTTCCTTTGTGAAAAAAATAACATTTGATCTGGGGGGGAATTGTAAAAAAGATCTTATTGCTTACACAACTTCCATTTTACAAGCAATGGGACCCAGGAATAACTTTATAAAGGGAAAAGGTCAAGCTAATGACCATAAACGAGCGCTGCGTGGGAGGCAACCCACGGCTTAATTTTTTTTTTTTTCGATTTGTTGAAAAATAAAATACCCCAGGGCCGAGTATCCTGAACCAGACAGCCAAGAGAGCTCTCCTAAAGCCCCTTTTGTTTTATTTGAAAAATCATTGAGGACAATGCCTAGTCCAAGCATGGGGGGTATTTTATTACTTTTATTAGGAATGTCTTTATTGCTTTGCCGAGTTTTTATCTTTTTGTACTTTGTGTTGTATCTGCTCCCTCCATCATGAAACTTTGTGAACCCTAAGCATGTTTTAGATAAGCCTTTTCTGGACAAATTTTTTTTCAAATTTTCATTAGCAATCATTTAGGTGGACTGGTTGGGAACAACAAAATTGTATCATGATTCGATTTCTACTTCTAGGGCTTTTTCACACACCCACTATTGAGACTTTTTTTCAGTTATTAATACAATTAGAAGGACTGAAAAGAAACTACTAACCTGGTTCTCTTGGTGACATTCACTGGATGCGCGGTTACTGGAGAAAAACGTCTGAGTTGGGGTATTCAAAATAAAATAAAATAAAATAAAATAATAATAAAATAAAAATGCAAAACCAATTCAAAATGCAAAAATTGGTGCATTTTAAATGTCAAAATGAATGGTTAGCATATGAAATCAAAAAGAAAAAAAATGCTTGAATGCCCAACATATAAAGACCCTCCTTTGAGACCCGGTCTTAGTGAATGGAGGACCCAAGCTTAAGAATGCTAGGGAATCGGTTCTATGATGACATTGATATCCTCTCTAGAGTATTGATACTTTAAAACTGTCTCCCAATTCCACAAGAAGCCCGGATAGTAGTTCTCAAACCAAAGTGTTAGAATTGCCCCACAGTTCACTTAAGGTTTCGATATGAAAATAAATTTCCTTCAGAATTGGCCTAAAGATTTACACTGTTTTTGCTTGAGGACAAGCAAAGGTTCAAGCATGGGGGAGTTTGATAAGTCTATTTTTAGAGTCTTTTTAATAGTTAATTTATTAAGTCTTTTTGGTATTTTAATTATATTTTTGAGCTATTTTACTGCAAATGTTTACTTTTTATTTTCAGGTTTTATTTTGAAGCAAAAACGAAAATATGAGCCAAAACTGGCACACAGGGCGCCAAGGGCGCCAAGCAGCAAAAACTGGCGCAGAGCCTGCGCACGACCCTGGCACATAGGCGCACGACCCTGGTGCAAAACTGGCGCACGACCCTGGCACATAGGCGCACGACCCTGGTGAAAAACTGGCGCAGAGCCTGCGCACGACCCGCGCTATACCACGCACGACCCGTGCGTGTTTTCAACTGAAAATGCCCATTTTGGCAGAACAAGGGGCACGACCCTGGCACATAGGCGCACGACCCATGCTTGCCAGCAACGCAGAACAGCTGTTTCCAGCACAAGGCGCACGACCCTGGCACATAGGCGCACGACCCTGGTGCAAAACTGGCGCAGAGCAGCCAAAATTGACTGGCTAGGGCGCACGACCCAGGCACATGGGCGCACGACCCTGGCACCAGACAAGTCAATTTTGGCTGCACCCACTTGCTGATGGCTTTCCTTGCCAACTTGATTTGCCACTTTTTTTGGACCATTTTGCCCCTCCACTCAAGTGCCTTGGCCCTCATATTTTCCTATAAATAGAGGCTTGATCCTCACTTGTAACCAAGCTTGAATTTTGTTAGAAAATCTATGCCAAAGACTCTCTAAGATTCATGACTTCAATTTACTCTTCATGCTCTTTATAATTCTTGCCTTTTAAATTCTTGCTATTTACTTTCTTGCCCTTTTACTTTCTCGCTCTTTTACTTTCTCGCTCTTTTACTTTCTCGCTCTTTTATTTTCTCGCTATTTACTTTCTCGCACTTTTATTTTCCAAGTCATTTACTTTCCTTGCTATTTACTTTCTTGCCCTTTTATTTTCCAAGTCATTTACTTTCCTTGCTATTTACATTCTTGCCCTTTTATTTTCCAAGTCATTTACTTTCCTTGCTATTTACTTTCTTGCACTTTTATTTTCTTGTCATTTACAATTCCGCTATTTATGATTTTGCAATTTACCGCTTTCTTTTATTTCTCGCTATTTAAATTCATGTCTTTTCTTCTTCTTCTTCTTCTCTCATATTTAATATGAGTGAGTAGATACAAAGTCTTGGGTTATTGGGAGTAATCCAATGATAGGTCCCTAATAATTCCCAAGACTATTCTCCACTCCAAATTGTTTTATATTTCAATCTAATTTTATTACCCTTCAAATCTTATTTTAAACATCAAACGAAGAACCGAAAGGTGAAGTATTGATGTTGGATCTATGAAATTAGACAAGGGAATCAACACATGAGAATAGTTTTGAAACTCTTGAGACATTATAAAGGTGTTATGCTTAATGGGTTTTGGTGACAATCAACCATGAGAATAGGCTTGATTGTTAGTTCAAAACACACTCTTGTACTCCGAAAGGAGACATTAGTTATATTCGCTGCCTTGTCTTTGAAATATATTACTCTTATAATTTGTTGAATAGTCTAAAGAAATTATTTTGGTTCCTTATTGTTGTGATAAAACTATAAACCTGAGATTGTTTGTTTTTATTTCTAAATTTTACAACTCCTAAAAACCATTCCTTCTGGCTAATCAACTTTGGAAAATTAAATCGGTACCAGTATGGCCAAAACCGTCTGCTCAAACCAGGTAAAAGGAGGTCGGATATTCATTTCGTTGATCAGCATATGGTACAAGGTAAACTTGAGCTCTCCGGGCCACAAAGCCACATGCTCTCCCTTCTTCATACCCTCAACCCTCCAAACTCGCTTCGACCGCCCAGAAGCTTTCCTGCCGACCATCTCCAAATTAAAGCCATACTGGTACAATGATTCGATCTCCAAAATGTTTTTAGAAACCCAATCGTATTGAGAGACCTCTCGTACCGGTACGTCGAGGTCCCCACAGCCAGTACTCGAGTAACCATCATTAGAAGCAGCAGAAGCTCGACTGGAGCCTGGTTGACTCGAAGGGCGAGATTCAGCTTGCTTTTCAGCATCGCCTCGATCGGACCCATCAGCAGGGTCGGAACTTGTCCAGAGGTCGACCTCGGAACCCTCTGTTTCCTCGAATTGGATTTCCTCATCAGACTCAGAGGTAATGGTCATCACATCCACCAAACGATCCTCCTCCATATCTTCAGGAGCACCCTCGTCTGACTCATTAGCATCGCTCACAAGAGAAGAGCTTTCACCTTCAAAATTGTCTTCCGCCTTATCACTCATAGGGGCAGAAGCAGAATGCTCTTGCACGTCAGGAGCGGCAACTTCAAGAGGATCGGTACGAACTTCAGGAATTTCGCCACCAGAGGCCATCACGTTCGTAAAGTCCTTACAATACTGAGTAACGTCTCTCCGGGTTTGTTTTGTCCTCGCCGGGACGAATCTGCAGAAATGGGGGATGAAATGTCAGGGTTAGGACTGAAAAGGGGTTCGCGAGTAAATCGGAACCCGACCTGACGACCCCCATTCTGAGATCGTAAAGGACTGGGGGAGGTCCAGGCACAACAAAAAGAATAGGAAAGACAATCAAAAAAGAAACTAACCTCGGAACGGAGCTGCGAAGTTGATCTTCTCAAGAAAGAATGCAGTTGCTGATCTACATAAACCGACCTTAAAGTACTTCAAAAAACTCTCTAAACTCGTTTTGCTCGAAAAAGAAGCTCGGGAGCTCTCAAAGATCGACAATCCAAAACAAATAAACGCCAAGCAACAAATGAAAGGGTGAGACCCTTTATTTATAGTGAGGCGGAATTAGTGGGCTTGGGCCGGGAAGTCGAAACGTCACATCCAATCAAGGTCCATTTGGTTCGCACGCTAAAAATAAAGAGTCACCATCATGCGCCGCCACTGCAAAATCACGCCTTGTCAGAAACAGTAAATATGACACTGATTCCAAGATTGCACTGATTCCAAAGCAGCACTGATTCCAAGAAACTGTCTGCCTCACTCAGAAGCTCGGTTGATCCCAAAATACTGTCTACCTCGCTCAGAGGCTCGACGGTTATTTAACATCGATCAAAAATTTCAAGCTCGACATCAGCTCAAGAGCAAAGAAATTTCTACTCAAAGACACAAAAATGCAAGGCTACATCATCTTATCAAGTCAAGATCGCTCCTCAAGCGACCAGACTTGGGGGGCCACTGTTATGGTAATTAGAATTTCTGCTATTTACACCTCCTGCAAGGCCCAATTACTTAGAGGCCCATTACATAAAAACAGGGTCCATTCATCAATGGCCAAGATCATTCTGCAAGATCGGACGGCCCAAATCGACCAAAGCAAACACCACTCAAAATCTATAAATACAGCATTCAATGCTCATTAAATGGTAAGCACTTTTTCTAACAAAATACTCATTCACTCAAATACTGACTTGAGCGTCGGAGTGTTATTGCAGGAACAACATCGGACATCTCAAGATCGAACAACATCGGACATCTCAAGATCGAACAACATCGAACATCTCAAGATCGAAAAACAACAAACATCCCAAGACCTGAAGGTAGAAACAGAATCAAGGATAAAACATCTACTAACTGCATAATACCAATCACTAAGATTGGAAGCACAGTACTGAACAAAAATATTAAGCGCTAATTAACTAGAATATAAATCTAGTATGTAATAAATATAAGTATAAAATACAAACCTATTATCAATGTATAAAAAAGATATATTTTTTATTTCAAATGAAGATAGTATATATTTAGCATTTGTAAGCCAATGTATAAAAAGAAAGGTTCTTACATTGGTAGGTCACTAGATTGGGTCTCGGTCTGACCTTTCCGACTGGGTCTCAGTCTGGCCCGTTCGACCGACTGGGTCGGTCCAGGTTTCACAATTCTGCTTTTTCTATTACCTGGTCAAATTTGACAGTACATGTGATGTAAAGTAGCATCACAATCGTTAATTTATGACCTTGTAAAATTATTATTCAAACTAGTAACATTCCCTTGCATGCACACAGATAGTGTGTTCTTTGTATGAATAGACTCAAAAAACATTTAATTAGTCCGTAAAGGTAAACTTTATTGAATTGATAGCTTTCAATTTATTCTTTTGACAAAAGTATCTTCGGCCCTTGGATACATGTTTTTCCGTCGAAGACTCTATATCGATAAACTCAATGAAAACCATTATATTACTTCTCGTCGAGACTCAAAAGCAAAATAGTAACAGATTCTTTGGCTCATTTTTGTCCCGTCTATAATTTGCACAGTAAATTATGATTATCAATGATAAGTATTTGTCTTGTGCTTCTTTTTATGTATTAGTGACAACTATTTGTCCTGTGGTTTTTATTTATGAGTGACAAGTATTTATCCAATGTTTTTTATGTATTAGTGACAAACATTTATCTAGTCAATGAGTATTATAAAAAATGTGTCCCGTTTATTATTTGTACAAAAAATTATAATTATCAATAACAAATACCTATCTCATATTTTTATGTATTAGTAACAGTTATTTGTCATTTTTTATATTTATAAGTGACAATTATCTATCACGTATTTTTTTATGTTTACCGGTAGTTCAAATAGTCATTAAGTCTTCCCGTTTTTTTGAAAGACTAAAGGTTTTTTTAATGACTAAATTAAGTTTAAAGTTTTTGCGACCACAAAAAACAGGTCGTCATTCTTTTTTATAAATGAAATAATTAAAAGTGAAAGTGTATGAGAGAACAAATGTAGGTTCATGCAGAACTAATGGCTCTCCTTCATGGATGGGAATGCAAAATTCCATAAGGATCTAAAGAGAGTTGATGATGTGTTGGCAAAATATACTTTACTTTAAATCGTAATCTTTAAACCCTTAAGGCTAAATAATTTTGGTGGTGGTGTTTTGGAGCCAATTTTTAGGTGGGTTCCACAATCATTTTAGTGGGTCCCACAATCATGATGTGAGTAAGAAAATAGGGATATTCAATTTGTAAAAAAATGCATGTGCTTTGGGTGGGTCCCACTATGGTTACATGTATTTTTTTAATGCTATTATCTTTTAATCTTAAGGCAAAATTGATGCTAACCAGAGTGTTTTGCGGTACTTTAGAGTTTGATAAAAAATTTAATTGACCAAATATGCGAAGTTCGTTCATTAATATGTGGTTTCGTGAAAATAAAAATTATTTTGTGATAAAATACGTAAAGTGCAACCCTAAAAAGTGTGTTTTGGGTACTTTAGGGTTCAATTTTTTTTAACTGTTCAAACACACGAAGTTCATTCCTCAATAACTGGTTTGGTGAATAAAATTACTTTCATGACAAAATATGTAAAGTGCAACGCTAAACTATGTGTTTTGGGGTACTTTATGATTCGGGAAAAATTTTAACTGATCAAATACGCAAAGTTCTTTCCTCAATAATTAGTTTGGTGAAAAATAAAATTATTTCGTGAAAAAAATACGTAAAGTGCGATGCTAAGCAGTGGGTTTTTGGGTATCTTAGGGTTCAGAAAAAATTGGACTATTCAAATAGGCAAAGTTCGTTCCCCGATAACCAATTTTGTGAAAAATAAAATTAATTTTGTGCAAAATATGTAAAGTGCGAAGCTAAGCAATGTGTTTTGGGGTACTTTAGGGTCCGAAAAAATTTTAGATGTTCAAATACGAGAAGTTCCTTCCTTAATAACCGGGTTGGTGGAAAAAAATAATCTCGTGAGAAAATGAGAAAAGTGCGACCCTAAGCAGTGTGTTTTGAGGTGCTTTAGGGTCAGGAAAATTTTTACATGTTTAAATACGCGAAGTTCGATCCTAAATAACTGGTTTGGTGAAACAAATTAATTTCTTGACAAAATACTAAAGTGTGATCATAAGCAATGCGTTTGGGCGTACTTTGATAACTCTTAATTATAAGAGTTATTTATGTTCTTTAAGCTTAAATTAACGTGACTTCGTAAGCAATATTATTGTTTAATTAAGTAAATATATGTTGTTTAATGTAAAAGAGGGTTAGAAACTGATTAAGTGATGATTTGGCACTTTGGTGCCCCATCTTGTGTTTTAATGTGTTTGTTTAGTGCTGCAGCGTCAGACGCTATAGCGTTGCGTTCTGCAGCTGATGAGAGAGAAAACGAAAAAGCAGCTTCTGCTGCGTGTCAGATCACTGCAGAGCAGTTCAGAACTTTTCCTGCAGCAGCCACCCACCTTTTACTTTATGAGACACTTGTCTATTTTGTAATGGAGAATGAATAGAGTTGGTGGGATGGCTTGTCACCCTTTTTAAGAGCTATTTTCTTTATATAGAAGCCTCAACCTTCTTCTTCTTCATGATGGAGTTGCTGGTCTGAAAAGAGGAGAGTTAGAAATAACCCTCTTGCACTCCATTTTCGTTCTAAGCTCCATTTTCACAATAAAAAGTAGAAATTCTGCAGTGTTGTGTGCGACGCTGTAGCATCAGGCGATTCTGTGAGCGATGTTGTAGCATCACAGGGGCTGCCATCATTTGGAGTATTTTCCTTCTCTTTGTGATTTCGGTTTTATGGCTTTAGGTATCACCTTTAAGCTTTATTTCTTGTGCTTGTTGCTCATCATGAGCTGAATCTCTTGTAGTTGGATGCTTGTAGTTATGTAATGACATTTTAATAGTTTTAATGTAATTTTTGATGTTAGTATTTTAACCCTTGCCTGAAACTTCTTCCAATGCTTATTTTAGAACTGATCAGCTAAATATAAGTACATTTATATGTTCAGACATGGTCTATAAATCGAACTCAAGGATTAATGTGGGTGAGTGGTTATTTTAATGACACTTAGAATAATCCATGCTTAAACCTAGACATAGGAAAGCATAGTTCATAGGGTGAATACCGTGAGAGCTTAATATACAGGGTTGAACCTATTTAGAGCTTAGACAGAAGCCCTTGTAATGAAACCTTGATGTTAGTGACCGAAAGGCACACATCAAACGCTACAGCACTCAATGCTATAGCATCAAACTTTGCATTAATCCGTTTTAATGAATTTACATAGTGAAAGGCATTCCAACTTACTCTCATTCTGAATTTCTACTCATCAGTTATCTTACTTGCTTTCATACTTTTATTTTGATGACATCAATGGTTCTACAACTTATTGTGTTATTTTGTGTTACTCACTAGCTAAATTACTAATTTAAATATAGAAGTAAACTCAACAATCCTCGTGGGAACGATCTCTACTTACTCTATATTACTTGTTGCGACTATGTATACTTGCACATACTCTTTTCCCACAACAAGTTTTTGGCGCCGTTCCCGGGGATTGTGAAAGTTAATTTCTATTGTTTAGTTGGTAAGTTTAGTTAGTTTAGATTCTTTTATTAGTTTGTTCTGTTTGTCAACAATTTCTTTTTCTAATTTGTATTGTACTTTGTGTTTGTAATGTGTTCTCTTTGTTGTTTTTAGTGTCACTATTTGTGTTTAGTGTTTTGTGAAAAAAAATCCACTTTATGCCATGGACCATTGGAGTTTTTCATTTATGCAAGAATTGAATGCTCAACATTATTTCAACTATGATTTCCATGGGGATGAACATGAAAGGGGCTGTTATGAGACAAATCCATCTTCTCAAGCTCAAACCGAAAGATTACATGAGGACAACTCTAGCTTAAAATAACTCTTAGCTCAATCCATTGAATCTATGAGGGTGGAGCGTGACAAATTTGAAAGGCGCTGTTATGAGTCAAATTTCATGCCCATGACAGCCCAAAATATGGATTGTGGCATGGGGAACTTTGTGTGTGAGCAAGATCCAAGTCATCAAGCTCAAACCGAAGGATTCCATGAGACCATCTCCAACTTCCAAGAATTTGTAGCTCAATCCCTTGAGGATATCAAAGTGGATAGTGACAACTTTCAAGTGTCATGTAAGAATATAGAGGCTCACCTTAAGACTATACTGGAGCATCTAAAAGAAGCGAGTTGTATTGGAGATGTGGTTGAGCAAAACAAAGAAAAAAAGTGTAGAGTTTGAAGATGAATGTTATCATTTGGGCAACTCTGATTTTAAAGAAATTTTAGCTCAGTCCATTGAATCTACTGAGTTGGTTGAGCAAGAGGAAGAAAAAGAGAGTGTAGAGTGTGAACTTGAATGTGGCCATTTGGAAATAGTGGAAGAAAAACAAAAAAATTGTGTAGTTGTTGAACAAGAAAAATTCAAAAATAGTGACAAGGAAGAAAATCCAAGGTTGAGGTATGAAAAGAGTCAAGTTACAATTGAGACTCAACCCTTGGTGATTGAAGAAAAGAATCCTCCGCAAAATGAGCTTCAATTTTTTCAAGAGAGAGTGAACTCTTATCCCAAATGCTTATTGATTGGGGCATGGAAACATTTGCTTCCATATGCCAAATACATGGGATTTCTAACAAAAAGGAGAAAGCGAAAGAATGATATTTTCTTCTTGTCCTATTATCCACCCTAACTTGGGTTTTGAATGCCAAGTCTAGCTAAAGACTATAAATTAAGCGTTACTGGGAGGCAACCCAGACTTTTAGGACTAATTATGTTTTGTGTATTTTTGTTTTTGTTTTTGCTTTTACATGTATGAATAAGAGGTCTTGTGGTATGTATATGTTATAAATTATGCAGAATTCTGATGTTGTAGCACCATGTGCTACAGCCCTCGTGGCTGAGGTGTTGAGCATGTAGTTAAAATAGTCAAAAAGGCGACGATGAAAAAGATGAAGGAGAGCAAAGTGAGCAAGAAGAAGAGGGAAGTAAGGAGGGATCCCCCATTTTTCATCCACCCACACCACCCACCCAAAACCTTTCCACCACACTTTCACCACCTAAAACACCTTCTTCATCACAAAAGTCCACTTCCCACAATTTCATCCCTAAACCCACCCCCACCTCAAGCCAAAGCATCAAACCTTATCCCAAAACCTTCCCCATTTCCAAAACAACCCGCTTCTCACAAGTCCCCATATTCCAAGCAACTTCTTCCACGAAAACAAAAATCATCTCAACCCCATAAAAGAAAAATCCATCGAAAACTCAACCTGCCACATAGCAACCACCAAGAAAAACTGAAGTGAAGAAAGTGAATGTTGTGACAGGCGATGATATAACATCAGTATCAGAAGGCAGTGCTGCAGCATCTGCTGCAGCACCAATGAAAAGTGTAAGAACAAAAATGGTGGCCTTAAAGAGGCCAAGGTGCCTAAATCTGTTGTGGAGGAACCTAATTCTGTTGTAGCAAATGATTGGGTCCCTCCTCCTACACCAGAGGCTCCATTAGCCAAAGATACCTACCACAAGACTTAGTCTGGCTGAGGACTCTTAAACCAAACGCTATTGGGAGGCAGCCCAGGGTTTTTAATCTAAACTTTGTTATTTTTGTTTCTATTTTGATGTTGCAGGACTGTTCAATTGCACTAGTGAAGTGAGCATTAACTATGAAGTTGTAGCACCTGATGCTGGAGCCTCCACTGCTGCAACAGCTGAAACTGACCCAGAAAAGAATTGTGTTGTGTTCACCAATCGGCAACTCTTCCCTCTTGTGTTGTGTTGTGTTATGTTGTGTTGTGTGGTGTTGTCTGTTTTCAAAAAAATCTGTTGGATGCTGTAGCATCTGTAATAGCATCCAGTAGTTGTGTATGATTTCAAAATTTTGTTGTGATTAAATGTTTTTAATTTTAGTATTGTAGTGTCCAAAAGGCCTCTCCCATTAGAATTGCATGAGAAGTGGAGACACTTCTAGGTCTTAAGTTGGGGGAGGACCTTAAATGTGTTTAATGTTATATGTGAAATGTTAATGTTATGTGTTTAATTAGGGGTGTTCACGGGTTGGTTTGGATGGATTTTGACTAAATCCGTTATCCGAACCAATCAAATTTAATCGGTTTGGGTTGGGTTGGATTTTGAGTTGTTTACTATAAAATCCGAACCAAACCAATCCGATATTGAATGGGTTGGTTCGGATTGGGCTCGCGGGTCAAAAATGAAATAATCCCTGGAACTAGCTACTTAATCATGTGATAAATTAAAAAGTTTCTAATAAACAAGGCAGCCTTCTAACACAAAATCCTGGAATAACAAAATAGTAGCATTATAGATACTGGAATAACAAAACAGTAGCATTTTTAATAAACAAAACAGTAGCATTACAGATACTAGAATAACACAAAATCCAGCATAACACAAGGCAGCCTTTTAATAAACAATGATTCTGAAATTTCAGCCAGTTGTTGCAGCATGCTTCTAGCTCGTTGTTGGAGCCAATAATTCTGAAATTTCAGACACAACCACAACAATCTTATTAGCATACAATAGAAATTTACATTGATATTCATATTATAAACAAATATAAAATACAATAGAATTAAAACCAGTGAAGGACTCAAAGAACTACGAAATTAATACCTGCTTCAAGTCTGTGCACTTCTTCCATTTCAGCTTCTAAATCAACCACCTTTGGAGATTTTATCCAATTTTGAGTACAAATTAAAGCTCTGTTAGAACAACCTTTGTTGCTTGCTCTCCTAGAGGAGCTTCTTGTTCTTGTGGAGAAGAATTGATACTCAGATTACCACTTTCCATTTCTGTAAAAGGGGATACAAGAACAGATCAGAACAAATAAAATATTGAACAGAGCAGATTAACATATAAATTAGAACAGAGAAGATTAATAAATATGAATTAACATATATGAATTAACATTAGAACAATTAGAACAGAGCAGATTGACATATAAATTAGAACAGAGCAGATTAATAAATATGAATTAACATATATGAATTAGCACTAGAACAATTAGAACAGAGCAAATTAACATATAATAACGATTAACGAATTTGAACAGAAACGATTAACTCAGCAGATTAACAAATATGAACAGAAACGATTAACTAAGCATATTAACAAATATGAACAGATCAGAACAAATATGAACGATTAACGATTACAGAGTTACAAATCAGAAGAATGAACGATTAACAGATCAGAAGAATGATTAACAAATCAGAACAAATATGAACGATTAACAGAGTTACAGAGTTACAAATCAGAAGAATGATTAACGTACCTTTCAGAGCGAATGACTAACACTACAAGAATTTCGGTGATTTCCGAGGGAAAAATCCCTCGGAAAAGCAGGAAAATCGGTCGCTAATTCACGTTTCCGACGGACAAAATTCCGTGGGATAAACGGTCCTCGCAAACGATTTCCGACGGAAAATTCCCTCGGAAACGTTTCCGTCGCAAATCCCTCGGAAACATCCCTCGCAAATCCCTCGGAAATGTCCCTCGCAAATCCCTCGGAAATACCCCTCGCAAATCCCTCGGAAATATCCCTCGCAAATTTCCAAGCAAATTCCGTCGGAAATTCCGTCGGTACGAATTGATAAATAATTTTTCAAAATCCTTCCATTACATGCAAACTCCATTCTATTTTGCAATACGACTTTCCTGCCAATTCAGACTCAGCAAATGTAACTAGCTTATAAGAGGTTTCCATCAGCAAATGTAACTCCCTTATACGTTTTATGCAGCTTAATTGTAAGGGAACGTTTTAAAAAGCATGAAATGCCAACTTAAGAAGCACTAATACAACAAGTTACCAATACACCACTATACATATAGTGAAAACCACAAATTTTAAAACTTACAGGACACAATTCAGTTGAACAACCAATATAAAATTAAGTCATATTCTATTTATAAACCAATACAGAGGGAAGTATGGAAGCCAAAGTCATATTCTATTTATATAGACCAGGGAAGTAGAAAACTACACAAGTGCACAATGCCATAGAATCTTTTGAAATGAAACAGCTACACAGCCAATGCTGGTTCAAATCAAAGAAAACAATCATGAAACTTATTGATGATTCAGCTCAGTATACTTACTTATAATAGGAGAGAAACTAACAGAAAACTTCATTCCATAGTCATTCACAATCTTAAAAGTATTCCACTAAAGAATAACTAAAACAATATAGAAATGATCCAAGAATACAAAATAAATGTCAACATAATACCACTATGCACTCCCACTAAACATTTGCATTGCTTCATTCATCTCATCAACCAAAGCAATAGGCAGCAGGAAAAGACCCCTGCTTTCAAGTAGCTGATTGGCTGCTCCTGAATGTTCTTCAAGCAGTTTCCCAATTATCTCTTCAAGTGGTTCATTCAGCATCTGTTGGTCTATATAATGCCCGTAACCCTGCAAGTATACATAACAGACTCTGCAGTCAGCAAATTTGACACTGATACGAAAAACCATTTGCTTAGAGCACAATTAAGGTAAGCACACATGAATAATGAATTCACACTGATGTTATGCACAATGTATGTACTGAAATTAAATAAAGATATATGTGTACCTCGTGAAAAACAAGTGGTATAACATTTGAGTCAGCTTGCAATCTACTTCCACTTAGTTCCTGCAAGAAGCAATTTCCATGATTAACTTATTGAACTAATGCTTCTGAATCAGGAACAAATCATTGTGAATCCGGAATTAAATCAAGAATAAATCTTTGTGAATTAGGATTTAAAAGGTACCTTTACTTGAAGCTGCAAGTATTTGTCATAGTCAATGGCACGTGTTTGTTGACCCTTGTGTTTTGAGGAGCTGCTTCCTGGTTTGAGAAGCAAAGTTGTATTATTAAGTCGTGAAGCATTGTGTTTATCTCCAACTGATGAATCTGCTTTCCATTCAGCATTACTCTATCACAAAATTAATTAAGGTAACAACAGAAATCATTATTATCAATAATTTCGAAATAATAATGAAGAATCTTTAAAAATATGTTGAAGAATCTTTAACTAACCTCAGCATGATTTTCACTAGTTTCAGTTTCAACTTTAATTGCTTCCTCTCCTTCTTCATTAGGTTTCCAAAACCCACTAAATTATCTCAACCACCCTGTAAGACAAGTAAAATAAATCATTTTAAAAAGACTGAGACATCAAATAAGTGGAAAAAAGAAAATTTTGGATACCTAGATCATTCCCAGTCCCCCAAAAACCGTAGCTATACCCAGTTTTACTCCAGAATTCTACTCTAACTTGTGATGCTCATATCTTGAGCTACACAAGTCCAAATGCAACCAAACCAAAGCCAAAATGTCAGGCATTAAGTCTAGTTTCTTAAAAAAAGAGGCCCCATAATTTTGGAGTAACAGAACATTCCCAGTTTCAAAAAGACTGCACCTATGTCCAGAATGTCTACACAATGATTTTGCTAATAAAATGGCTCCAAATAGCACCAAGTTTCATACCAGCAAACACAACAACACAAACAGAATCAAACACATTTTTAGCAGTAAGTTTAAGCATAAATCGAAGAACTCACCTTATTTCGAAATTAAATTCGAAAACGGAATGGAAAACACGATCAAAGCAGGAACGCAACACAAACGGACCCCAAACCGCTCCAAAATGGTTCCCATGGCTTCTAGCTCTCTCCAAAACTCTCCAGTTCTGCCCCAAAATAAACTCACTTCAAATTTACTTACTTGCTCAAATGAACTCCAAATGCGCTCACACCCTGATGAGCTGCAAGTTAGAGTAAGCACCTTCACCGCAATGGTTTGAAGAGTGGCCTTTAGGATTCTAGCTATAGCTACCATATCACATATCTGTTGTAAAAGCAACAAATTTTTAGTTTCTAAAACAAGCATATGTTTATCAAAAAAGAAAATAATATAAGACAACACAAAATGAACAAGTGCTTTTGTTCATATTTAGGAATGGACGATATCATACAACAATTAATAATTTCCGAGTTCGCTAGCAAAGCCTTTTATTCAGCAACTAGTTACAGAGCAAAAATCAAGTTACAGAGTAAGTCATGCTTGTTTTGCTAGGCTAAAAATGAGTCCAACTTCAACACCAGAAAGAGTTTAAAGTTATAGACTAAAACAGTAGTGGTCATTGCCAAAATTGAGATTCTAGTATTCTCTTTAAATGAAATCCTTATTGTGGAAAATGAAACTTATTATATTACGCACAAGTCCACCATATCATAGAAGAAAACCTTACTCCTCATCCTGTCCCCCAATTCATGTCCCAGCCAATTAATATTTCAAACATTATATCAATGAAAATGGCAGAATTATGACATAAGGTTTGCAGTAATTGCAAATTGTAAGAAAACACATTCAAATCAAATGTGCTCAACACATTTAACATGTGTATTGTGTACATAGTCAATGCTGACTATTAGGAATATAATTAGGGATTATTAGGAGATTCATTTTATGATTATAAATACACCCATGTTTGGCCGGTCGACACCAAACCTTCAAAAACAGTCTTTAAAGGAGTAAATGAGAGAATACCTAGTAGAAGCACAATATACAAGATTTTTTCTTTGTAGGACACCATTTACCCGAAGGCAATCAACCTGAAAGGTGGAAAATAAATATATATCCTTATTAAACTTAAATGTGCAAAAAATTAAAAGATTGTAAACCAAACCATTTAAAAGAATCCGTGCGGTTCAGTAATGTTGTCCTTCCGGACATGGAGCAAAGGAAACAAAAAGGCCAAAAAATGGACTAGAGATAAAGTCTCACAAACAGTGTTGTCAATGGTTATGCAGAAGCAGCATTTGAAGTATAAGTTACATTACAAGCTAATTAAAATATCTATCAAAGGAAGAAAAAATAAGCAATCAGCTGCAGTTGGAAACCATAGGCCAATCTCATTAAATCAATACCACACTGCAACTTATTTAATTGCAGCTTAGTTACACAGCAGGTTTGTATAATATGCTTAGTATCATTCATTTTATATATCATGCATCCATAAAAGCCAACCTCGCATAAAAGCCAAAAATAAGATGCTTAGTAGTTTATGTCTTGTGCAAGAACACCATCAGAGGGTTATGACAGGCATGGCCATTTAGTTGAATCTTCTTGAGCACTAAGATAAAAAAAAGAACCTATAACTTCTCATTATTGAATTATTGATGCTTCAAAACAGCAATTGTATGGTTACAAGGGTGTTATGACAAACATGACCATTTAGATAAATCTTCTTGGTCATTTGTTCAATGCCAAGTAAACAGAAGCCAAAAAACAGAGGACAACCACAATTTTCCAAAACCATCAGAAAGCATTAAATAAACCCATCATATAGCTCCACAGCAATCACAGCTAATGCATTCCTCACTAACTTTGACACTAACTCCAGTCACAGAACCTAAACAAGCTAAACATCTAAACCAATAACTAATATCAGATCTTCTTTTTAGATCTAGAAACAATAGTTATCAAATAAGATTTAAATCTCCATAAACAACAGGTGATGCCAAACCGCCAAGTTCATCAGATAGTTTCTGGGCTAACTTTAAACGCCCACTACATGAAAAGCTCAATTGAGTTACTAACAATGCTGAAGTCTAAGCTGCTAATAAAATTTAAGATTCTGGATGCAACTGTTGACATAGACGGACACTTACCGAAGTAAAGCATGTTCATGAAGCAGCTGCAGCTTCAGCGGTAAGATTTGTGATTTTGAGACAAAAATAAACTTTCCTTCTGTTATTTTAAGGGCGGAAAAGGCCTCTAGACACCGAATGGAAACAGAAGAACAATAAGAGGCAGACAAAAGCAAAAGAAGGAATTTGTGTTGTGTATGACTGGACTTTTACTCTATCTACATTCAGGAAGAAGAAAGAAAAAGACCACTCCATATTAACAGAAGGCAATTTGTGTAACTTAATAGTTACCAAGTTATTTATGAACAATTACTGTGGTGATTTATAAACCAAATTACTAAAAAAAATCACCATATAAAGAACAACGTAAAGCAAGCCTTGGACATTTAATCAACATTCAAGTGTGAGAGATCATAAAGTTCGGAATATTTATCAGAAGAGCAAAATATACTTCGGTTCTCTATTTCTTGCCAGCATATGCCTTGATCATATCACCAAAAAAGAATAGAGTTAAACTTATTGCCACTATTTTTTCACAAAGGAGCATAGCTTGAAGTAATCAGTTCCAACTCCAAGATTATGTTCTGCTTTGTTAATAAATCAGACATGTAGAACAACAAACCTCATATGGAGAATTCTGAGTTTTGTTTGCATCATTCTCATTGAATACCAGAATAACTTTAGTGCTAGCAGTGATTTCACAGTTTGAGACAGTTGCTTTCTAGATTATTTGTCTCTAAAATCGTTGTCCGTCATAAGAAGCTAAGCAGACGTCATGTCCAGCTGCAGGACAAGAAGAGAAAAGAGTTTAACACATCAAAGTCAAATATCCCAACATTAGGTGATAACTGAATGAAATTAACATGAATGGTAGAGCAAATTATAGTAAGAGCAAGCACAAGATTCTACATCAATGTAAGAGCAAGCATAACAATTACCTGGCTAAATAAATGATCATAAGTAGCCATAAGGCTGCTTTGTCCAACAGCAGCACAAGTCTTGCCATCAAGTTCAACCTGTGGCTGTTGAAGGTCAGCAAAGCTGTAACACATCAATGTTAGACACAGGTAGATTATTATTATCATTTCAATTCACCTATCTCCAAAAAATGAAAATTTAAAAGAAATCATATTCATATAATGAGAGCAACAAAAATAATGTGTTAGACTTAAATTACATCTTACCTGCTATGAGTCAATTTCCTATATCTAAGCGTTTGGCGACCAAGACCAACAGCACCAGATGACACCAAAATAATCTCATGACCCAAAGAGTTCAGCTTCTTAATCTGCCATTAATTTTCAAAAGGGTCACACATTTTAAATACAAAATCACATTTAGAATTAAATGAACAATAACAGACCCAAAACATGCATATCGTTAGAACCGATCATCAACTCTAGAATCCCATTTAGAATTAAAAAATTATTAACAGAACCAATAAATCATGTATCAACAACCAGCAACAGGTTTGAAATTAGGGTTCACCTGAGAGTGAGAACCTGAGAGGATTGAAGAAAACGAAAATGAAACTAGGGTTCACCTGAGAGTGAGAACCTGAGAGGATTGAATCAGAGAACGAAATCAGAGGATTGAAGAAAACGAAAACGAAATCAGAGGATTGAAGAAAACGAAAACGAAAAATTGGTGGATTGAATCAGAGGATTGAAGAGAGCGAAGTGAGAACCTTAGAGTGAGAGCAGCGTGAGTTCATCTTTCCGTGTTCGAAGCATGAGTGAGCGTGAGTGATATTTTCCCTGTTCATCTTTCCGTGTTCGAAGCATGAGAGTGGTGGTTGCCGGCGACGTGAAGCTGAGAGTGGTGGCTGAGAGTGGAGAGGGTTTTCAGGGTTAGATGAGAAGTGAGAGTGAAACTGATAGAGTAAACCTGAGGTCGATGAATCTATTCTTTTAATTTTAAGGGAGAAACGGTTCCGACAGATATTTATGCTTTTCCGACGGAAATGTCCCTCGGAAAGTAGCGAGTGATTTCAAATCCGTCGGAAAGTTAAGCGGGAAACGCCTTAAACACGTAGCGATGGAATTATCCGTCGGAAACGAAAGTATTAGCGACCGAAACAAATCCCTCGGAAATATCTGGTAGGTAAATCAGCATATTCTTGTAGTGTAAAGAAACCAAGTGAGAAGTCACGAACTGGACGGAAGCGATTCTGGGAATAAGAAGAATGGGATGAATCTTAGGGTTTGTGAATTGGGGTTTGAAGATGATTGATGAATGAGTCATTATATAGATACTGAGAGAGTGAGAGGGGTTTGAATCGTTTGAGAGGGTTCTGGGAATTGAAGGGATTGAAGGCAACGAAGCATTGAAGGAATTGAAGGGTTCTGGGCTTCGAAGGCATTGAAGCATTGAAGGAATTGAAGGGATTGAAGGCTTCGAAGCGTCGTATTGATTTGAAGGCATTGATTTGTGGAGAACACCCGAAGCGTCGTATTGATTTGTGTGGGGATTGTAGGCTTCGAAGCGTTTTTGTTTTTGAAGCGTCGTATTGAATCATTCAAGGCTTCTAAGCATTCGAAGTGTAGGAAAATTAGAAAATCAATATATGGTTCGGGTAACGGGTCCGCGGGTTTAAATTAGAAAATCCGTTGCCCGAACCGAATTACAATGGGTCTTTACGGGTCGGATCGGATTTGCCCAATCAAAAAAATTGCCCGAACCAAACGCTTCGGTTTGGATTGGATTATGGTTTGGTTCGGATTTACCCAAACCACTGAACACCCCTGTGTTTAATGTTATGTTTGTTGAATAAAAAACATGATCAGTTGAAATTCCTAGTTTTTCAGTAATAGAATATGTTTCTTCCTAAGCTAAATTTAATGATGATTAAGTGTATATGTGTAGTGTAGCCTTGTTTGATTGATGACTAGTCTTATTGCTGCTTCTACACTCAAACTCTGGTCTTAGCAAGAAACCTAGTTAGCTAGGGATAATCTGATGCTGAAGTTAGTCCTGGTTAACCAAGGTTTAGTCAAGTTTTTATTAAAAATTGAGAGTAGAATTTGATGTTAAGTTTAGGGGTGCATCGGTTATATTAAGGCTAGGTATGAAGATTATAGAATGGCCAGTGCAATAGGCTCACAAAGTATACAAATGTATTGTCAATTGGTCATGTATATTGTAATTAGCTACAATTGCCCAAAACAAATGCTGAACTGTTCCAAAAATGCATATAAAAAAAAGAAAAGAAAAAGAAAAGAAAAAAAGAAGAAAAAAAGAGAAATAAATGCAAATAAAGGAGTTCAGTAATGAGGGCATTGTAGCTACATCTGTTCATCAAGTCAACTGTGCTATAGCATCCAACGCTATAGCGCTGAGAAATCACCAAATCAATAGTTAGTGCATTGACCAAAGATTTGAAATGCCTAATCAAGCCCTTTGTTGTGCTTTGAAGCCCCTCAAGTCTTATGTGAAATTGTTAGTCTACTCGCCTTTTTGAAAAATTCTTTGACTAGACCAAAAGAAGGTCACTATTTCCAAGGCTAGGAGAAATTCTGAACCTAACTAGGAACTAAACTAAACCTAGAGATCACACACTCACAATTGAGCAGTAATAATTCTAAATGTTGTGAAAAACAATGGTCTGTGTGTGAGAGAGAGAGTGTGTGAATCTGAAAGTTTGGCCCACTAAGAAAATTTTTGAAAAAACTGTTTGATTTAGGAATGAAACTCACCTTGTCTTTCTATGCTATTATTGTTTTGTTTTAAGTTAGCTTGTTTGTCTTTATAAAGTGTCATTACTTGAGGACAAACAATGGCTTAAGTTTGGGGGTGTGATAACTCTTATCTATAAGAGTTATTTATGCTTTCTAGACTTAAACAAATGTGAGTTCTAAAGTAATAATAAAAAAATTTTAAGAAAAAAAAAGAGAAAGATATTGTTGTTGTCGTGTTTGTGCAGTTAATCTATGTAATTGTTTCTTTGTTGTTGTGTTGTTTGTTCTTTGTCAAGCGCCATTACTTGAGGACAAGCAATAGTTTAAGTTTGGGGGTGTGATAACTCTTAATTATAAGAGTTATTTATGTTCTTTAGGCTTAAATCAACGTGACTTCTTAAGTAATATTATTGTTTAATTAAGTAAATATATGTTGTTTAATGTAAAAGAGGGTTAGAAACTGATTAAGTGATCATTTGGCACTTTGGTGCCCCATCATGTGTTTTAATGTGTTTGTTCAGTGCTGCAGCGTCAGACGCTATAGCGTTGCGTTCTGCAACTGATGAGAGAGAAAACGAAAAAGCAGCTTATGCTGCGTGTCAGATCACTGCAGAGCAGTTCAGAACTTTTCCTACAGCAGCCACCCACCTTTTACTTTATGGGACACTTGTCTATTTTGTAATGGAGAATGAAAAGAGTTCGTGGGATGGCTTGTCACCCTTTTTAAGAGCTATTTTCTTTATATAGAAGCCTCAAGCTTCTTCTTCTTCATGATGGAGTTGCTGGTCTGAAGAGAGGAGAGTTAGAAATAACTCTCTTGCACTTCATTTTCGTTCCAAGCTCCATTTTCACAAAAAAAAGTAGAAATTCTGCAGTGCTGTGTGTGACACTGTAGCATCAGGTTATTCTTTGAGCGATGTTGTAACATCACAGGGGCTGTCATCATTTGGAGTATTTTCCTTCTCTTTGTGATTTCGGTTTTATGGCTTTAGGTATCACCTTTAAGCTTTATTTCTTGTGCTTGTTGCTCATCATGAGCTGAATCTCTTGTAGTTGGATGCTTGTAGTTATGTAATGACATTTAAATAGGTTTAATGTAATTTTTGGTGCTAGTATTTTAACACTTGCATGAAACTTCTTCCAATGCTTATTTTAGAACTCATCAGCTAAATATAAGTACATTTATAGGTTCAGACATGGTCTATAAATTGAACTCAAGGATTAATGTGGGTGAGTGGTTGTTTTAAGGACACTTAGAAGAGTTATTTATGTTCATTAGGCTTAAATCAATGTGACTTCCTAAGTAATATTATTGTTTAATTAAGTAAATATATGTTGTTTAATGTAAAAGAGGGTTAGAAACTGATTAAGTGATCATTTGGCACTTTGGTGCTCCATCTTGTGTTTTAATGTGTTTGTTCAGTGCTGCAGCGTCAGACGCTATAGCGTTGCGTTCTGCAGCTGATGAGAGAGAAAACGAAAAAGCAGCTTCTGCTGCGTGTCAGATCACTGCAGAGCAGTTCAGAACTTTTCCTGCAGCAGCCACCCACCGTTTACTTTATGGGACACTTGTCTATTTTGTAATGGAGAATGAAAAGAGTTGGTGGGATGGCTTGTCACCCTTTTTAAGAGCTATTTTCTTTATATAGAAGCCTCAACCTTGTTCTTCTTCATGATGGAGTTGCTGGTCTGAAGAGAGGAGAGTTAGAAATAACTCTCTTGCACTCCATTTTCGTTCCAAGCTCCATTTTCACAAAAAAAAGTAGAAATTCTGCAGTGCTGTGTGCGACGCTGTAGCATCAGGCTATTCTTTGAGCGATGCTGTAACAGCACAGGGGCTGTCATCATTTGGAGTATTTTCCTTCTCTTTGTGATTTCGGTTTTATGGCTTTAGGTATCACCCTTAAGCTTTATTTCTTGTGCTTGTTGCTCATCATGAGCTGAATCTCTTGTAGTTGGATGCTTGTAGTTAAGTAATGACATTTTAATAGTTTTAATGTAATTTTTGATGTTAGTATTTTAACCCTTGCTTGAAACTTCTTTCAATGCTTATTTTAGAACTGATCAGCTAAATATAAGTACATTTATAGGTTTAGACTTGGTCTATAAATCGAACTCAATGATTAATGTGGGTGAGTGGTTGTTTTAAGGACACTTAGAATAATCCATGCTTAAACCTAGACATATGAAAGCATAGTTCATAGGGTGAATACTGTGGGAGCTTAATATACAGGGGGTGAACCTATTTAGAGCTTAGACATAAGCCCTTGTAATGAAACCCTGACGTTAGTGATCGAAAGGCACACATCAAATGCTACAGCACTCAATGTTATAGCATTAGACTTTGCATTAATCCATTTTAATGAATTTACATAGTGAAAGGCATTCCAACTTACTCTCATTCTGAATTTCTACTCATCAGTTATCTTACTTCCTTTCATACTTTTATTTTGATGACATCAATGGTTCTACAACTTATTGTGTTATTTTGTGTTACTCATTAGCTAAATTACTAATTTAAATATAGAAGTAAACTCAACAATCCTCGTGGGAACGATATCTACTTACTCTTTATTACTTGTTGCGACTGTGTATACTTGCACATACTCTTTTCCCACAACATACTTTAAGGTCCGGAAAAAAACTTTTAACAGTTCAAATTCGCAAAGTTCGTTCTTTAATAACTGGTTTGGTAAAAAAACGCGACAAAATATGTAATGTGTGATGCTAAGTAATGTGTTTTGAGGTACTTTAGGGCTTGGAAAAAATTTTAATTGTTCAAATACACCAAGTTCGATCCTCAATAACCGACTTACAGAAAAGAAAAATTATTTTCATGACAAACATTTAAAGCATGACACTTATCAGTGTATTTTTTATACTTTAGGGTTTGGAAATTTTTTTAAGCACCCATCACAAACCCCTTCTTTAGCAAACCTCCATGTGCTTCAGAAAACCATTATAAATTGTCAACAGTAAAGTTGTTAAACAAGAAGGAAGTAATTATACAGTTGAATTTAAAATAATTGGGAAATTCTAAATAATAATTTTATTTTTTTTGTAAAAAAAAACTTTATTTTTGTTTTCATTTTTAACCAAATACTTAAGTGAGTTTTTTTCTATTTTAAATTTTAATCTCGATATATGTCACTAATATTGTTTTCATCACAAAACTTTATTTGTGAGTTAGATTTGTTTTTTTATATAAAATTCTCCAAAATATGCATAATACTATATATTTTTTCATAAGAATATCCTGTGCATTGCACGAGGTAAGATCTAGTTGCGTAATTTATGACTCTACCCGCATTTCATCCCGTAATTTCTTCTTGAAGAGAAAGTGGCAAGGGCTCTTTTGTAATTGTCTCAATTCCTTTGGGGTTTGTTAACCCCCTTTTTCTCACCACCCCCCAAAAAAATACCCCACATTTTGGTGTTTCTCAAAAATAGCCTAATCAGATAATCCCCATTTTTTCTTTTTCTCTCTCAACTATTATCCTTTTTTTAAATAGTTACAGAGAACAAATACTAATTAAGTTGTTCTTCCTAATACTAATCGAAAGAATAGGCAAAAAAATAGCAGATATCATACAACCTAGCTTATAGCAGATGAGCTAATAACAAATAAATTAGTAGGTTGAATTTAAAGGGTTTGATAAAATTAGCGGTTGAACTAGTTTATAATATAAAATGACATAAATGGACATTTTTTGTGATTAGTATACCAACCATGTTGGTCCAAGATTGTGCGCGCGAGGGAGCCCCTTCAACTAGCTTGTTTACAAGCTCTCAATAAGCTTTAGTATATAAAGACTTTGGTGTATCCAAAGCCAAGCAATGTGGGACTTCCCCACTTTTGAAATATCACTAAAAGTCAATAAAATCACAACAGAGGATAGCCAAGACAAGTGGAAGTGGACATTACACAAATCTAACTCATTCACTGTAAGTTCTTGTTATTCTTTTATCATGAGTTTGGTTATGCATACCCAAGTAAGTCATGATATTTTAGAGGTTCTTTCTGTTGTCTGGAAATCTGGTGTGCCCTCCAAAGTGGCAATATTCTGTTGGCGCTTACTCTTAGACAGGTTACCTACCAAAGATAATTTGGTTAGGCGGAATGTGGAAGTTGGCAATCGTGGTTGTCCTTTTTGTGCACAATGTGATGAAACGGGTTTACACATTTTTTCCACTGCTCTTATTCACAATCTGTATGGAAAGAAGTATTATGTTGGCTAGGGATTGAAGAAGACCTTGATGACAGTGGGATTAACCTTTGGTCATATGCTAGAATGATTAAGGTTAATTCTAGCAAGAATAAGTTGATTTTTTTTTATTTTGGTTAGCTACTTTGTGGGTTATTTGGAAGGAGAGAAACAATAAAGTCTTTCAAGGAGAGGTGGTAGACATATCTATAGTTGTTAATAAGATTAAACATCTTTCATGGGGTTGGTTTATGGGGAAAGTGGGTGTTTCTAGTGGTGATAACATTTTCGATTGGTGGAAGTCCCCACTTTCTTGTATCCAGCATGCTATGTAAATTAGTTGTCATGTATTGTAAATGGTTGGAGTACCCCTAATACTCATTCCGTTTATTAATATATATATATATATATATATATATATATATATATATATAGACACACACACACACACACACACACACATCTTTCTTATAAATAAAAAAGTAGCTTTTAAAAAAATGCTATAAAATAGTGAAAAAATGTTATAAACTAGCAGTCATGCCAAACTATGAGCTAGCGGATTGGACTTACCAAGCAGAGTGTAACACAAATTTGTTGTTTGAACTAATTACAATTATTCAATGGTAGTAATGGTGGCGCGGTGGGGAGGGAGCGAGAGGGTGGTGGAAGGTGATGGGATTTGGGGATGAAGATGAACCTTTTTTTTGACAAAACTCTCTTTGGTCATTTATGTTTCGCCAAAATTTCAGTTTGTTCCTTTAGACTTTTTCTCCAATCACTAATGTCAGCTAAGCAAGTCATGTCACCTGTTAACGATCAGTGTGGCATCTGTTAACATTAGTAGATGAAAAGTTAAACAATTGACTACTTTCAAACATAAAAGAACAAAGTGAGAAAAAACACAACTACACTGAAACTTTGGTAAAACATAAAGGACCAAGAGTGCATTTTGGCCAATTTTTTATAATGTACTTTCGGGAATAAGCAATGCTAAATAGGACAAAACGAATAGTACGAAAGCGGCAAAAAACACAAACAACGTAAGAAACACAGAAAGGAGTAAGGAAGCACAAAAATGCTTGTATTTTGTAAAAAATCGCTTCGTATCAAGTGGCATTTCCCTTCGTGAATAGGCTATATACAGAGAACAATGGTATTCTAGAGGGCTAAAAATGTTGTTAGTGCCCATAAAATATGAGGTTTTGATTTTAGTCCCCAATAATTCTTTGGTCCCTAATAATATTTCTATTTAAATTTTTGATCTATGTCGTTAAGTTAAGTGTATAGCCCGAAAAAACATAGGGCTTGGTCTAAATAAATTGAACCTGGTTTTATATTAGGGCTTTTTATCCTGATCCAGGAAAACCTGATCCCACACCGAGCTTGCCTGACGGAGCCATGGGTAGTCCATAGGCTCGTAAGTTAATAATTAACGAGTTAGGCTTATAAACATGGTTTAGAGAACTGAATCGACCGGTTCCACCAGTTCGACCGAGTAGACAGGTGTTCGGTCTGGTTAAAGGTAGCAAACGACTTGGTTCAAAACCAATGGGAACCAGTCAAGGGCGGGCCAAACTAGTGGGTACCGGCCAAAAACCGGATGTGAGAATCGGTTTGAACTAGTCAGTTTTTAAAAAGTTAAAAATTCAAAAAAGTTATTTTTTAGTTAAATAAAAGATTGGTGTCAATTATAAAATTACATCTTACCGATAAAGCGAGTGCAGTCTTCGGCCAAGCTCGCAGGAAAACTTCGGTTTTCCTTTTTTTACTTTTATATTTTAAGTAACTTGGTTTTTTTTTAATATTTTAAGCAATGTATTTTGTGTACTTTACGCTGCTAAGCAGTGTATTTGAGGTACTTTAGAGTCCGGACAAAATTTTAGATGTTCGAATACGTGAAGTTTGTTCCTTAATAATCATTTTGGTGGGAATTTTTTTAATTTCGTGACAAAATCCGTAAAGTGCGATGCTAAGTAGTGTGTTTTGAGGTGCTTTAGAGTCGAGAAAAATTTTTAGATGTTCAAATATGCGAACTTCATTCATCAATAATCGATTTGGTGGAAAAAAAAAATTAATTTCGTGACAAAATATGTAAGTGCAATAATAAGTAGTGTGCTGTGAATGAAGTACCTTAGAGTTTAGAAAAAAATTTAGACGTTCAAATACTTGAAGTTCGTTCCTCAATAACCGGTTTGGTGGAAAAAAAATTAATTTTGTGACAAAATACGTAAACGCGATGCTAAGAAGTGTGTTTTGAGATGCTTTAGAATCCAGAAATTTTTTTAGATGTTCCAGTACGTGAAGTTCGTTCCTCAATAACACGGTTTGGTGGAAAAAAAATTATTTTCGTGACAAAATACGTAAAATGTGATGCTAAACAATATGTTTTTTTATTATTATAATGTTCAGAAAAATTTTAACGGTTCAAAAATTAATTTATGTAAAGTGCAACTCACCATTTTAACTTCAAAAATTATTTTTATACTTCTTTTCCTTATATTTATTTTTTTTAGCAAAAGAAAGGGTTATGGAGCATCGTTAAAACCTTCTGATGCAAAACCCTCTTTAGGGAAAAACATCAAGAAGGAAAAAGAGTACTCCCCCAACAATTTATTGAAAAAAAGGAAAATATATAGACGACATGGGGGACTAGGCCAATACCCATGAGCAAAAATACATTACAACCAAAAGGAAAAGATAGCAATCCTATTAAAAGGAGTCTAGTCCAACAAAATATACAATTGGCATGCAAAAGCATCACTAACAATCATTTGCAGCACATCGAAAATAGAAGGCCAGAAGGAGACTGAAGCCATCGAACAAAAAATCCGCAGAACCTATAGCTAGGCAAACCTAACCTATTTCTGAAGAAGTCCTCAACAATGAAGCTAGGAGGAAGATCTCACCAGACAAAACCACTTGTGGTAGTACCATACACAGCAAGCTTATCAGCACAAGTGTTAGCTTCTCTATAAATGTGAGAGTAAACGAAGTTCATTTGTCTCGTCAAGTATAAGTAATTATTCCATCTATTTCTAAGATTCCAAGGAACTATATCGCAATTTTTGAAGGCGGAAACCACTAACTAGGAATCACATTCGAACCACAAATACTTCCAACCTTTATCAAAAGCAATCTCTATAGCCAACGTAGCCCCAATAATTTCAGTATGAAGAGCATAACTGTTACCAAATGAGGCTGAAAAGCAACCAAGAATGGCAGCACTTCTGTCTCTAAAAATACCACCACAAGCGGCAGGTCCCGGACAGCCCTTAGCAGCGCCATCAGTATTGCACTTGATCATGTAGGGAGCAGGGGGATCCAATTAAGCTCTTTGAAGTTAGCGAAGCTTCTATAGTTACCAATAATATTGAAAGTCTTGATAATCATAAACTCACCAACAGTGGAAGACATAGATGATTTAGAAGCATTCCCAGCTAAAGCAACATCCGAAAGGATTAAATTAATAGCCGAGTGAAAAGGGATCGCAAGATTACTAAATCTAACCTGATTTCTGCAATACCAAATAGTCCAAAAAATATTAACAATAGCAGCAGAGACAATATCATGCAATTGATGGCTTCAGCCATGAGAAGTCAAGGCTAAAATATTCTTTTCCTTATAATTCTTCTTTGCGAGTACTTGCGTCCACCCGCTCTTGTTTCTTTAATGAGTACTCCCAAATGGGTACTCACAAAAATATAAATCCTAATCCTGATCAAGTTGAAGTTCCCAAAGATAAAGAGCCGAGAGTGATATACGTTGTAGGGGAATGATTTTGATGAGACCATGTGTTTTGTATATTTACATTTGATGAATATAGATTATATTATTAAAATTCTTTATAAGACTTTTTTTTTCATATTAACTATATATGTTGAATTTCAATGTTTTTGTTAATGTTCCTTTTTTATTTCATAATTTTCTTATTTAATTTATAGTTATATATTAATTATTATTCTCAATTATTAGACTATATATTTTACACAAATCAGATTTAGCTAACCCCGTGCATCTCAAAAATGACCTTTTTAGAGCAATCCATAAGGGAAAAGGATCCCCTCATGTTATTTTCTCTTATGTTATGTTGAATCACAACCGCTCATTTAATACGTAAATAAAAGGAGATGATTTACTGATATACAACCTTTTATTTGTTAATTAAATTGAATGGTTAAGATTGATCGTAGGGATGATCTTATCTGTTAATAAATTGAATGGTTAAGATTGATTTGCTGATATACAACCTTGGCCATCCCATTTTGAATATGCACACTACGGTGAATTTGGATCTGAACATCGAAGGTAATTTAAAAGGTCCTGATTTTCTACGGGTGAATCGGGATCCCATTAATGCCCTGCCCGCGCAATATTCATGCCCTGCCCGCGAAAAGATGGGCGGGCGGGCCAGCGGGCTAGTGGGCTGGCGGGTTGGCCTGTCAATTTACATTGAATTTTAAAAAAAAATGCTGATGGGCGGTTTGGCCTGCCACAGTGTTTAGCTCGCGGGATGGCGGGCGAAGCGGGCCAGGCAACAATGCGGGCTACCCATGGCCCGATCGGGCTAGCCCGACGCGGGCTCGGGCTTTTGCAGATCGGGCTAAAAAGCCCGGATGTAAAAATGAGCTCAATTCCTTTTGCCCAAGCCCTCCCATTTTCAGGCTAACTCGGCCTGGCCCGACGGACCCGACCCATTTTGCCAGCTCTAACAATACCTTATCCCTGACCGCCTTTTTTGGTGGGCCAACGGGCCGGCCCGACGGGCCAAGCCCATTTTGACATCCCTAGCGAGACAACAACATTTTACGAAACTGATAAGCCATCACATTCACAATCCCTCAAATTTTCCAGCAAACTTTCTAGAAAACCAAACAATATCTTCTTCAATCGAGCCCTTACTCATCGCAATTCCATCGCCGGAATCTGCAATTGCAACCGCAAAGACATGTCAACCTCAAGCCAGCATCAGTTTCGATACACTCAAACCCCTTCTAAAGTACTGCACCTTCGTAACCTTCCTTGGGAGTGCTCAGAAGAGGAACTCATAGAGCTTGGTAAACCTTTCGGTAAGATCGTCAACACCAAGTGCAATGTCGGCGCCAATCATAATCAGGCCTTTGTTGAATTCGTAACCTCCTCATCTCTTTCTTTCTTTCTTTCTTTCTTATTCACTGTTTCCAATCCTTCTTTATATCTTCGATTAGAAAGATATTAGTGTTTTTATTCGTGCATTTCTTGATCTGAAGGAAATTGAGCTCTATCTAACCAGATATATTTTTTTATGGACTGAATTTGCATCAATCTCATTAGGCTCTTAGGATATAGGAAAGTTGTTTGTTATCGGAGTCTACTATTGAACTTAGGGCATCTAAATTAGGGCTTTCGCTAGCTACTGGTTTTGACTACATATCAATTTCCTCCTATTCACTAGCTTTACTCTTGGAAAAAAATGGATCGGTGAATTTATGTTTGAGCTTTTGTATTTTCAAATTAAGCATACAGCTAATATATCCAGCTCCTAGACACATCAGTGTGATGATAAAATTTTAGCGAAAATGGATACATAAAAAAATTCATTACTGTTTTAACAAAACAGGAAAACAAGATTTGTGAATCTCGATAAATATGTCAATAACAATTCTCTCTCTCTCTCTCTCTCTCTCTGTGTGTGTGTGTGTGTGTGAGAGATCAACCAATTATTGTCGCGCCCCACCAATTATTGATCAACCAATTGTTGATCAACCAATTGTTGATCAACCTGGAAATTTTGAAGAAGGAATCCCCCTAAAGGAGCTGCCCTGAGGTGGGCACTCGGATAGACATAGAGCAGGTTTGGATAAACTTTTAAACAAGTACTTATAGGAAGAGAAAATTTGAAATGATTGATCTTTTAATGACTATGAATCTTCTAAATAGTAGCTTCCCAAAATTTGAAATCAGTTCTTGCACCACAACTTGCTTAGAAGCTCTTTTGTTTAACTTCTCCATAAACACTTGTTAACTCATATGGACTTTGTCGTAAGTTAGGTATCAAATACTTGTCTTAGTTGTAAAGCTCCCATAACTTAGAAATAAAACAAAGGACTCCCATAGCTAAATGTCATTCGGCCATTGATGTTTGGAGCTAAACTCGAAGGATGAGTTCACAATCAAGTTGGTAATTTCTAGTGCTCATGAAGTTCAATATGTGTGGCTTTTTTTGTAAATAGAATCTTTACCTACGTATTAATGTAATAATCGGTGTGTTAAGTAGTTAAAAGCAATATAACGTTAAGACTTAAAAGTATCAAATAACAGACGTAGTGGAGCGTTCCCACTCCTCTATGCTCATGGTAGTTTTTGACAGAGAGATTGCAACCTCTTTGGAACATCCTTTTAACTACTGCTATTGGGGTTTCTTTCTGGTTTATATGTGGTTAGGTAGTGGATTAATGTGGTATTTGTAGCCTCTATATCAGAGAACCCATAGCACGTCTTGTCGTCGTCCAACCAGAATCTTGAGTCCCATTGCCACTTGCCAGAATTCACTGCATATTCTACCATGGCTGGTCAGTTTGTTTTGAGACAGCTTTGTGAAGAAGCCTTCACCTATGTTTAGATTGGTAATTTGATGTATTGGGAATCATGAACCTGCCATACAATGAAAAATGTTTAAATAATAAATCATTTTGATCTTTGTTTGACTTGAGATGGATAAACATTTTATGTAAATTTATACTTTTAGTATGCAAATTTAATTTCAAAATCATTCGTATCAAGCAACACAGTACGACTCGTGCATATGCACGGGTGTACTGCTAGTTTAAATAATAAACTTTTGTTTCTGCTACTGTTTGCCAGTTTAGCTTATTTCCCTTGATTAGAACTATAAATTTTGTAAGTGACTGCCAAGTGTCCGAGGGTGTATTTTCTTGTATAAGTTATATTTGATCATATCAGAGCTGGACTGTTCTTGTTTTTCCAACTTCGTTTTCTAAGTTCTCAAGTGTACATGCTTTACCAGGCGGATCTAAATCAAGCAATTTCAATGGTTTCATATTATGCTTCATCTTCAGAGCCTGCTCAGATTCGTGGTAAAACTGTTTACATACAGTATTCTAACAGACATGAAATTGTCAACAACAAAAGCCCAGGAGATATTCCTGGAAATGTCTTGCTGGTAACTATTGAAGGTGTGGAAGCTGGGGATGTGAGCATTGATGTTATTCACCTGGTAAGTGCTACTGATTTGATTTAGTTTTCTTCTGCGTTTGTGATTTTGTGACCTCCTTGTTTAGGTAGAAGCATTTTGTACTGCTTTAGTTTTGCTTATCTTTTATTTAGATTTAGATCTACATGTGTTCACCGTCAAGGCTCCGCTTAGTTGTGATGTAACTATTTAAAAACAGTCCAGAAAAAGTGTCACAATCTCAATAAAACGGATGTTACTCTTAAAGTAAGTGAAATAAAGCTCCTAATAGTCAATGAATTTGAGAATGAAATAAGGGCATGATTATACACATAAACGACTTCCAGAACTACCTCTCCTTTTGGACTATCTTAGATTTTTTCTTAATTTAATAAGTTTGGAATTTTACTATTGTGGACTATGATACATAACTCAAAAGCATGGCCCATGTTGAAGTGTACTTAAATATCGCAAGACAGCATGTCAATCACAGGATCTATTTATTTCAGAATATTTTAATTTTGTGATAATTGCAGTTTACATCGATGTGATGCCATCTTCAAATAACAAAGTAACTTTTCAAACTTATTGTAATAGATTGCAAGGATAGGGTATGAATACTGACGTAAAACAAATTTTCTGAAATTTAGGATATAGGTTGCAAGGATAGGGTATGGGTACTGGTATGCCTACTACCATTGGAAGTATGTATTCTAAATAGATTTTGCATAATGTTTTAACTCTAAGGTTTCAACAAAACTCCATAAATTTCCAATTGCAGAGAGTCAGAGCCTTTGGGTATAGGTTGGTTTGCAGACTCGAAGTTATGCAGTACTGTAATCATGAGGGAATTTCCCTAAAATTTTCTAATAAAATACCAGTTTCTATCACTGCTTTATATTTTTGTTTTGTCTGATGTTTTCCTGGGAAGCTTGAACTCATGCAAAAATCTTCCATTCGCTTTGCCTTTTCTCTTTCTGCTGGGTGTGGCAAGGGTTATCTCATTCAAAAATCTTTCATTCTGGAATCCGGATTTTAATACTCCTTATAACAGTTCCTTTATTTTCTTCATTTGATCATGTGATTTTTTATTGTTTTCCCTTTTATTTAAATTTAGAGAGGATCCTGATTGAATCATGTGCCATTTCCACTGAAATCGGTTACATCACAGATGGTGATCTCTCATATTTAGATACTTTTGTTGGAGACAGTTTGGAATTATTATCATGTGCGTCATACTCCTTTCTAAGGTCACACATGAGTACAGGTTTTATTCTGCACTTATTTCTTATCTGTTTGGAACTTTTCCTTCTTGATTTACCTTGTGATCTCTACATTTGTGATGGTTCCCAATCATGTGCTGTCCTATTATCTTCAAAAAAATTATTTAAGGAGAAGCAATGTGTGTTTGAACAATTTTTTTTTGCTTTTCTTTGTCAGGTGTTTTCTGCTTTTGGCTTTGTTCATAAAATTGCTACGTTTGAAAAAACTGCTGGTTTCCAGGTTTGTGATTTTTTTGTCAATTGCACTTCCTTCGATATGTCCCTGACTTGCTTAAACTATTAACTATGTTTTTTTCCATGTCAGGCTTTGATTCAGTTCACTGATGCTGAGACGGCCTCTTCAGCTAGGGATGCACTGGATGGAAGAAGCATACCAAGGCAAAATTATTTTTGTATTTCCGCTTACTTCCCTGGTCCCATTTACTTCTGGTCGTAGCTTGATGGTAATAAATTTGCTGATTAACTTGTGCATTTTCATCCAGATACCTGCTTCCAGACCATGTTGGTTCTTGTAATTTGCGTATTTCGTACTCAGCACATAGAGATCTGAATATCAAATTTCAGTCAAATCGCAGCAGGTAATGGTGGAAGCAGGCAAGACAACTATCATATATTATCTCAGTTATGTTTATTGGCGGTGGTTTATTTTTCTCAGAAACTTAAGCGAATTGTGAAGTCTCTTGTATGTGATTTTTCTCGGGGCTCTCTGATCTAATTGATAAATGTGCTTTTATCGTCTAGGGGTTACTGAAGCTTGGTAGTCAGGAAACAGTTGAGTTGCTATGACCACTTTGTAATTTTCTCGATCATTTTCCAGCTGTTTGTTGCATTTTCTGTCAATGTTGAAATCATTGTTCTTATGTTATTGAAATGTATTGACCAAGTTTCAATTTTTTGTATACTAATTAGCTGTAGTTGTTATTAGTGTAATGTGGCTTCCATCTTCATCTTTGGAATGCACAACTGCCTCATATAATTCTATATTTGTGCACAACTGTCTCTTCTCATTTTATTTTGAAAATTAAATAAATTTAACTCGGCACTCTTGTGATTTATATTGCTAGTCTACCGTTTTGCCTTGATATATTTTAAAAGAGGCAAGGACAACCTGGTGCTATATAGCTCCCACCATGGTTGGGGCCAGGGAAGGGTCAGCCCATTGTGGATCTATATTTTTAACAAGGCAAGGACGATGGTTGGGTCCAGGGAAGGGTCTTGCATTTGCAAGGGGCTTATTCCATGACCTGAACCTGTATCTTCATAGCACATGGCAGCAACTCTATTTCTTCTGCCAAAACTCCTTGCTACATATGTTTAGTATGTTTAATGTAATCAATTCATTTAAAAGCTGGTTCAGGCATACCTTTTTTTATTCAATGTGTACAGTGTACTCCTATATTTTTATTTTATAGAAGTTTCTCTTTAACATGTTAGTTTCGTCAATGGCTTATAGTATTTGATTTTTTCCATGACTTTTCAGGGACTACACAAATCCTATGCTTCCTGTCAATCATTCTGCTATTGAGGGGGCAGCACAGGTGTTTTATTGTTTCAATCTTTAATAACTTTTGCTTATGCTATTTGAGTACATGCTAACAATTTATAATCTTCAGCCTGCTTTTGGTCCTGATGGGAAGAGGAGAGAACCTGAGAGCAATGTGCTTTTGGCTTCCATTGAAAATATGCAGTATGCTGTGACAGTTGATGTCCTCCACACGGTGAGAATTTACATTTGTCATTAAAATGTCCAAATTTGTGCGTGGGTTATACTCTATATTGATTGTCTATCTTTACAGGTGTTCTCTTCATTTGGTACTGTCCAGAAAATTGCTATGTTCGAAAAGAATGGTCAAACTCAGGCACTGATTCAGTACCCTGGTATCAATCCTATTTGACTGTTAGTTCTTGAGCATGTGCACTATGTCCCATTCTTATATATATATATATATGCCTACTTCCTTAGTTTTCTTGTCATTGGATTTTGAGGTTCCTTGTGTGCTTAATGCTCGTGCACTAGTGTTTTGATTGAATGATAACCCATGGTCTGTTTTTCAGTTGTTTTGACCATTTCATACCAATTCTATCCATATTTTGTTCTTTGTTGTTGCGGATTATTTCATTAACCAAATGCTTTCAATGTTAAAAATGGATGATATTTTTTGCTGTGAATAAATATAATCATGGTACTTCTCTATGGTTTTGGATAATATTAAATGTTATTTTTGAGCTACGTCCATTATTGTTATGAAAAGGAAACTAGTTCTCGTAGCATCTTTTAGCCTCTTTGTCTAGTCGTGCTATTTTCTTTATGTCATTTGAGGAGGATCTCTGATATTCGCTCATTACCTTTGGCAAAATATCTCTCGAGGTCCCTTAATTTATTTTTTGGTAACGAATAGGTCTCTTAACTTTTTTTTGTAACGATTAGGTCCCTTAAATTTTAAAAACGTTGCGCTGTTGCCCTTTTTAACAGTTTTTGTTTAACTCCGTTAATCAGTAACTGATGTGGCTATTTGACTGCTTACTTGGCATGCCACATAGGATAATTTCATTATTTTATAATTATTTTAATTACTTTTTTGACAAAAAATGTCATTTTTAATTTAGTTTTTATTTAAAAAACTGAAACTCTAATTTAGTTTTTAAAAAAGTCTAATGTTTCACGAATTAAAACAACTAAACACAAATCAAATCCCTAATCCTTTCTTTGTTGTTCGTCCCAGCTTGAAATTATTCTCACTCATTGAGCTTGATTCGTTGGGTTTGTGCTGGTTAACACTATTCATGACTCCAAGGACCACCTCCATGTTGCTTGTTTACTTCTCAACTAAATCTATCTTCTACTCCTTTTAGTTTTTACGGATGCTTTTAGTTCCAGAACTCTAATCGCCAAAAATTAGGAATTGGGAATTAAGGTTCTTCTTCTCCCAATTTCAGATGAGTTTTGTCATTTTTTCTCATGAGGATAATGTTCAATCAGTGGTGGTTTTCTGCAATAGACCAACAGTCATGTGCTCCATCGACAGATCCAGAAACAATCACTTCATATAAAAAATACCCAGATTCGGTAGATTCTCATTATATGGTAAGATCTGGAATTCGATGAATGGATCTGGAATTCCAAGAACAGATCTTGAAATCCTACCCAGAAATCTCAACCCATTCAAATTCATCTTCAATAATCCCAAACATCCCTAAATCAATTGTTGCGAAATCCCTAAATCAATTGCTGCGAAATCCATAAATCAAAATCTGAAAAAAAAAACAAAATCAAAATCTGAACAAAACGAAATCTGAGAAGATGAGAAATCAAAATCTGATGCAAGAAGGAGAAAACGAAATCTGAGAAAAACGAAATCTGAGAAGATGAGAAATCGAAATCTGATGCAAGAATGAGAAAACGAAATAAAAAAAAGATTGGGTTCTGCAATAAGGGAGAATGATGAGAATGAAGAGGAAGAAGATTGATTGGGTTCTTGCTGGAAGAAGAATAAAGAGGAAAGGAAGAAGACTATGACAAGAAAGACAATTCACATTTTTCTTTAATTTTTAATTAAAAATAATTATAAAAAATGAAATTATCCTATTTGGCATGCCAAGTCAGCAGTCAAACAGCAGTCAAATAGCCACATAATCAGTCTGTTAACGGAGTTAGTGACAAAACGTTAAAAAGGGCAACAACGCAACGTTTTTAAAATTTAAGGGACTTAGTCGTTACAAAAAAAAGTTAAGGGATCTATTCGTTACCAAAAAATAAGTAAGGGACCTCGGGAGATATTTTGTCTAGTCGTGCTATTTTATGTCATTTAAGGAGGATCTCTGATATTCGCTCATTACCTTTTTATTGCATTCTAATAATATTTTATTTTTCATCAATTTTTTTATTCCAGACTTTTCATGTATTGGAATCTTGTAGATTAGGGTACATTTCATATGACATTACTCTGCATTGAGTTGCAGCCTTGCAGGGGAGGGAACTGAACACCTGCAAGGCTAGCTTTCCAGTTCCCCTGTTTCTGGACAAAGCATTTGTTTTGTTCTTGATCACGTGTAAACAATTTTTTGCAGACGTCACAACGGCAGCAGCTGCCAGAGAAGCTTTAGAGGGGCATTGCATATATGATGGTGGCTATTGTAAGCTTCATCTTACATACTCTCGTCATACTGATCTCAATGTAAAGGTATATAATAATGTGTGTTTTCTAATTTTCATGAGGGGAAACAAATTTAAGATATCCTTAGAAGCAATGTGGACACTTTCTTGTTCGGAAAGACATTTGATTCTTAAACGTATGCTTCTTGACACTTGATTGACCTTTTATGCTAAGTTTTTGTTTATGACATTTGAATGAATCTCCGGGTCTAATGTTAGTGCCATGTTTTTGGTTTTAGGCTTTCAGTGACAAAAGTAGAGACTATACAGTGCCAGATCCAAGAGTGCTTGCAGCACAAGTTCCTACAACAGCTTGGCAAAATCCTCAGGCTGCACATATGTACCCTGCCAGTGCCCCAGCTTTCCAGACTCAAGTTCCTGGAGGACAAGTGCCGTCATGGGATCCAACCCTGCAGGCAGCTAGACCAGGTTATGTATATTCTCCAGGTGCTTTTCCTGTTCAAACTGGTGCAGTTCCTCCTATGCCTCCCTATGCGTCAGCAGGTATGCCCACAGCTTCCTCATCTCTTGCTCAAAGCAGCCCAAATCCAATGGGAGTCACCACCCATCCCGGCGGTGGTTCAACTTCCATCCCCAGTTCCTCACCTATGCAGACCAGCCTTGTTGCCCAAGGATTTGTTCAGCCCGGACCCCAGCCAAATGAGAGACTAGGTGATTCTTCACCTCCAGGTCAGCATTATTATGGTTAGAAAATAAAGCTACAACTTTCTCCTGATGAAAGGAGAACGCTTCTGATGATGTAAGATTGATAATATTACTATGTTACTATTCAGTTGGAAAGTTCATTATTATTATTATTATTATTATTATTATTATTATTATTATTATTTTAAAATTTATTTTACAAAGAAGGCTTCGAAACTGTATGCCTGGGAACGTTGTATGGCTCGCACGAGAGTCCCTTAGGCCTATCTTCATCATTATGTTCCTTACTATTTTTTTGTTTGTTTTGAAAATCTTGTAGTTTAAAGTTTAAAGAATCAAATATCACAGTAGGCAGTAGCTACTAGCTACATGGTTACATTTTGAAATTTTGGACAATGCTCTTTTAACTATTTGTTTCCACAAAAAACTTAGAGAACAACTAAGGCTATACTCTATAATCTATATGGAAGTTTATTTTAGGTGGTATATTGTTTTGCCACTCGGAAGTTTATTTCTGAATAAATTATGCTGTCCAGAAAAAGTTAGTTTTTGGAGATGCAGATTGGCAAAAATGTGGTGTCAATAGTTAATGCAAAAATCTGTGTTGTCATCATATCAAAGGCAAGCCGGTTGTATTGTATCTCTCGTGGGGATGTTGCTTGTAACTGCTGCTGCTGCTTTTACAATTACATAGTTAGCTATCGGCAGTGTCGGCCGAATCACTAGTTAGCAAGTTTGTTTACTCTCATAATTAAAGCAAAACCAATTTTCCAGCTATTTATTTTTCTTTCACTGCATCGAAGACGTTTGTTCCACAGAAAGAGTGAGAGCATCTGAGGAGCAGCAATGAGTAATAGAAGAGTTCAATTTGGAAACTATTTTTTTTTACGGAGTTGGGAAACTACGTTGATGTCCATGTTTTTAAAAAAAAGAAAAATGGATTTTGCTTAAATTAAAAAGTGTAGATAGTAATATTCTTTTATAAAAAATAATGGGAGAGTACATTAGCAATGTGATATATATTTAATAGTGTTAATATGTGGGAGGGGAGTCGTTATTTTAAATTTTATTTGTTGTGTTCAATTTTTTAGAAGAGAGAAAAGAGAATGGGAAGAGGGTAAAATACTACCTAGGTCAATTTTTCTCCTCTATAATATTGGGGGAATTTGGTGAGATTTGGTTTTACAATATTTTTTTTGTATAAACCGGGTATAGCGGAAAAGCTCTAACTCAAGAGATTTAACACTGGAAATGCTCTCCTTCAAGAGATTTAATATTGCTGCATGTTCAAGGCTAGATTTGAACTCAGGATCTAAGATCTTGGTTAAGCTGGAAGAGACTCCAACCATCTCATGCAAGTACTTTTGGGATTTATAATATTTTAAACGTAGTGAGAGAAACATCTTCGCATAATAAAGTAACATACACGGTGATAAAGATATATATATATATAATGTAATTTCACATTTTTCCCTTTTTAAATCCCTTACCTCCTCTCAACCAAAGAGATATCCAATTAAGTCTATTCACTACTTTCTTTCCCCTTCCCTCTACTCTATTAAAAGTCCCTTGCTATGCATCCCTTAACAATGGTTCAAACTTGTTTGTGCTGTTCAGCTTGAACCGATTTTGTCAAGAATTAAACAAGAATCAAATTGCATATGATCAGGTACCATTTAAAAATATGTGTCCAGCTTTTCTGATAAAAACACTATCATAAAATTCATAGTATTAGGTAGTGCATACGCATATGCACGTCCCTTAACATGGATTGGAGACACATGAGAAGGCGAAAGATTATATATACATAGATAGGACCACTTGTTTTCTGGACAGGAAAAACATAAAAATTCGAAATAGAACCTTGTTCATGGACATATTTGGGATACTTGTTATTGTCATTGTTTATCAGCTCTCTCCTCTGCTTTTCTCCTCCATGTTATGTGCTATGCTAATTGCTAATGAAGGCCAACATGAGCATTAACCAGTTTCTGGTTGCTGCAGACTGCAAGGTAGACATTTAGTACCGGAAAGGCCTCTAGCTGTTAATTAATGATACGACCGGTAACTTAAAAGTTTCTGAAACTGTACATATACACAAATAACCAATTAGCTTATTAGAACTTTTTTAGGCCTTGAAATAATAATAATAATAATAATTGCTCTTCGATGGATGCATTTTTCCCTGGATAGGCTTCATGTCGGTCAACTAATTATGAACATACCAAAAAGTTATAATTAAGCATTTGTAAAATATATGCATGTCCTCAATTTCTTTTGAGAAATAGAGAACTTCGTTAGTATAGTTTTGGATGTATAAATACAATCCTTGTTAAAATAAAAGACATATACTACACATTTAGTCACTTAACTATAAAAAGCTATTAAATAGTCTTAAAGTTTAATTCAATCCATCAATTTAATCTCTAAGGGGCATTTCAGGAAAAAAAATTAATAGACGAAAATAAATTTTAAAAACTATTTAATAAACTTTCATAATTTAGAGACTAAATTTGAAAGCCGGGGATAGTTTAGAGACTAATGCGAGAGTTTGCTGTAAAAAACAAAGAGAAAAGTTGCAAGAAAAAATGAAACTTTATATCTAGTACCTTTTGACTTGCCACACTCAAGCCAAACAAATGCATGTGCGCACCTATATAGAAGAAGAAGCTATATGAGGTTGTTGTCCACAACCCCATGTTCTTTTATGGGTCACATTCAATTATGTTCGTGCACTGTCATTGTCTTTTAACAGTGGTTTTCAATGAGTAATACCCACTATCAAAGTAAAACACTCATTTGCTTTACATACTCTTCACGTTCCTGAGGTGTGTTGTCATTTCTCAAAGGAACTGTAATGGTAATGTTAGATACAAAATAAAGCTATAATAACTGTAGCTTATTCTAACAGTGAAAAAATCTGTCTTATAAAAAAAGAGGTTTTGTTTGTGAGAACAATTTGTTGGGGGGAAGATGCTGCAACACTTGATCAGTGATGAAGATGATGACGACCGCAGTTGATTCTAAAGCGTGTGTAAACACACTAACTTTTAGGTTCGATTCGCCCCACCAATTCTAACCAATTGGATGCAATAGGGTGTCTTGCGAATCCCCTTCAGGATACTTTAAAAACCTTGATGTGATTTGCACAATCACAACAAGCCTATCTTTTGATAATAGTTTACAAAATTATGTTTTTTATATCTCACTCATGCATTAGAGAAATATAAGATAATTTATGGTGATGTAAATGAGAGATATTTGGCCTAAGATCAGAGCCAAATTCGTTGTACATTCTCCCCTCTAAGTGCCTCTATTTATAGACAACTTCAAGCACTTAGTGAAGAAATACAACACTTCAAATGAATTCTGTCCATAAACGGTTATGTACCGTTAACAACGAAATCCTATCACAACTGTTGCGCTGGTCTAGTGGTGAAGGCTTGTGACTGTTCACCCTTTGGTCTCTTGTTCGAATCCCACTCGCACCTTTTTGTTTCATGTTTTAGCCGTTATTTTATCTTAAATTAAATCCAGTAAAAACAAAACTGGTGCATGGGTGAATCGAATTCGAACCCAGGGCACATATAACCATCAGACCAATTTTAATTTCATGATATTAAACAGAATCATCCATATATATATTTTTGGAAATATATCTCACATGGTTGACCTAAATTAACATGTTAAAATTCATCAGTAAGAATAATATTTTCTTTTGGGGTACGTATATTATGAAATATGAACATATTAGATTATACTAACTCAAAAGGGATGAAACCAGAATAACAATGAAAGACAAACAGAACTTAACAAGATTCTTATTTTGGGGAATAAAACTCAACAAGATTCTACTTTGGAATTAATACTTTTGCGGTAGTTGAATTTTTCATTTGTGTGTGGGACCACATATACAATAATTCAATAATTACGATAATATTAATAAGAGTGAAAGTTGAAAGAGTTTGTCTGCGTCAATGAGTTATGAGATCGCTTCATAGGATCTATATCTATATACCAAATCTATGTAAATTACAAAAGCTACATTTTGAAATCTTCTACATGCTCTAGAATACATATATATCACAATTCCGCATTATTAGAATAGTGTTATTGTACAACTACAAATGTTACAACATGAAAAATAGGAATATCATACTGTTGTTTTTTTGTGTGTGTGTATTTTCGAAATCTGTGTAAGTTGTATACAACATTATTAGTCTTGTGTTAACGTTAACACAAAATGTAACGTTAATGCTATAACCAGACGCCTTTTAATTAAATCTATTAATTTATAAAATATATATATATATATATATATAAGCTGTCACCTTAAACACCTATAAATTGGCACTGAGCCCCACCCACGAGTGTAATAATATGCATGCCTATCTTTATCCCTCTCTGGCATGCAATATGCTTCGTTAATGGATATACTTAATTTCTATAAAATCCTTGCTAGTACTTGGTAACAACCAAATTAATTTACTGTTAATCTTGAAATTTTCATATGCAAAGCAAAACCATAACATAAGACACGAATAGTTCACTCACGGGAATTTTTTAGATCGTTATTATATTACGAAGGGGACAATGGTCTAATTTAAATGATATGTAATGCGAGGAAACTGTGTTCTTTATGCTCAATTATGAACCTGCCTGCGACTTATTACAACTCCTTAATTGTCAGTTAATGTGAAAGATAAAAGTGAATTCAACCAAAAGCATATATATATATTGATATGGAAAAAAATAGAATTAGTATAAATAAAATAGAATTAGGGCGAAAAGATAATGACTAGTAGAAAGTATTAATAAATTTATAATAATAGACCGACCCGTGTGTTAACAAAGTGCAAAGTAGAAACGCCAAAAGAGGCTATGTAGTGTAGTGGTGTCTCTATGTGGTAGGGCTTCCCATGTGAAAAATTAAAGTAGCTAGATTGTATGAGCTAAAAGACCCCACTTCAAATTTAAGAGATCTGCCGACGAAATTAACAAATCAAAATGGCCACTCAACCTCCAATTTTGCCTTTCCACATCTAAATTTAGGATGAAGTTAGTTAACCATTGTGGAATTTGGGGTAAGCACTAACTAGGCATATTTTGAGATTTACACACAATAGAATGACATGAGCATGAGCTATAGCTCCCTATACTCGCAACACCGTTTATTTGTTTGTTTTGTTGGCTTAATATTTCTGTGATGTGTCGTGACCTATAATAATTAAGTGTACTTTTTTGTCTGCAGATATGAATAAACTTTCACATGTTCCTATTTATTGGCTAAGCAGTAAGCACCCTTGCATTGCATGCCTGCCAGCCAAACACATATGTGATATGTCTCTGCAGATTCTAATAAGTTATCTCATGTACATATATATACGCATATGTATAAATTCCATATTTATTTATATCTTTTCAAGTTTTTAATATATTTTTTATTTGGTCTCCTAAAGTCATGTAAATGTTAATTTTGGTTCCTATATTTTTTTTAGGTTAAAATACTTTTTGGCCCCTTATCTAATTCTTTAGTCTCGTATTGTTGTCTTAACTTTAGAAGTTTTAAATTGGTATTTTATGTTATTGTTTTAGTTTTAATTTGGTCCTAGCTCCTAATGTGGTGTTGAGAGTCTCATATTGAATGCGATATGACCTAAAAAGAGTTTATATTATAAACGAGAGGCATCTCTCGCTTAATAAATCGGGTTTCTAGGATTAAGTTATGCTGAACCCAAATTCTGAGATGGGATCAAAGCCTATCTAAGATCCATTTGGGCATGGCAAAGATGACACGCACAAATCGAGAAATATGGTCCAAATTTTTGCATGTGACATCCGTGGCTGACGAGGGTGGGGAGTGATTGCTGGTGCCCAAAAAATGGGCATGGCAAAGAGCGGCTCCTAACAGCTTCTAGGCTAAGGGACACGTGGATGAACTGAATATGCACCGGAATGAGAGGGATCTTGAGGCTGTGCAGGTATGGGACTGTACAGTTGAAGGAAGACTTAAAATAATTGATTTGGACTATCTATACCAACAAGATGCATCTTCTTTTCGGGAGCCATTCTCATAAGAACTCCATAGTTAAGCGTGCTTGGCTTGGAGTAGTAATGGGATGGGTGACCTTTTAGGAAGTTTCCTAGAAAGCATGCAAGTGAGGACAACGCGTGCTGGAAAGACACGTGTTGGTTTGTGGGGGCAGTTGACAGTTCTGAAAGCAGACTGTGATGGTACAAGAGCCTATATAAGATCCATTGGACCACTCGCTATTGGGTTACTTGGACCAGTTCCAATTGTCTAGTCCTGGAGGGGGTTGTTTTGAAAGTCTCACATTGAATGTGATATAGCCTAAAAAAGAGTTTATATTATAAATGGGAGGCATCACTCGCTTAACAAGCCGGTTTTATAGAGTGAGTTAAGTCCAACCCAAATTCTAAGATGTGGTTCTCTTGTTTTTTTAAATAGTCTTTTGTTTTGCAAAAATTATATCAATGTAATCCTTTTTTTGTTAAAAAATAGTCTCTTATTTTAATATATATATATATATATTATTGTAGCGACCGAAGAATCCGGAGGAGGGATCCTTCGTTGCTTTTGAACAATGGAGCCGCCATCAATATTTATTTTTAGGGAAACATTGAAAAAACCTTTTGTTTTTGGGTTCGGGGGTCGATTAAGTGCGGGGAAGGTACAAGCACCCCGCAACATCCTAAAAAGGTTACCTTTTAATTTTAATGTGTAGAAAAAGTTAGTTTTAAAAGAAGATACTTTATTTTACCCTTTTTGTTGTTTGCAAAAAAAAATCGGAAAGGAAGACTTAATAAAATTTTAGTTTTTTGCGCTTGACAGGAGTGGGCCCCCCGCTCCTACGTATCTCCGGGTGCGATGGAGAAATCAAAGCTACGTAGTTCTTGGGTAGAAAATATTTGTGTGTTGGTGTTTTTTAATTATTGAAAACTTTGCGAAAACGGGAGGCCGTTCACGGTGACCAAACAGATAAATCCAGAGTGGTCACCACTAACGACTTTATTCGAAAAAAGAAAGTATTAATTCACAGCGTCAAACGAGCTAAGCCCAGAGTGACTGTTGTAAATACCCGGTTTGTGATTGGGCGCTTGTTCGTTTGAAAACGTGCTTACCGGGAAGCGTGATAAAAAGGAGTCGAAATTATGTTTGTACTTTATTAACTAAAAAAGAAGTTTAGGCGGATGTTTGCGATGATCAAACGAGTAACCTCAGAGTGATCACCGCTACTAGTCCACTGTGAAAAAAGGAAGGTTAGTCCTAACGGTCAAACAAGCAAGACTCAGAGTGACCACTAGTAACAACCTATTTTTTTTACGCGAATTCGATTATTCAAAAAAGAAAGAAAAAAACGGTTTGGAAGCATCACGTTGTGAATAAAAGCGGAATAGGTGATAAAAGGGGGGGGTGCAATTAATGAAGGAGTTGTATTAAAAAAGGAGGTGCGAATAGCGTTTTGACGCTAGAAACAGCCGTTGAGGGTGCGAGTAGCGTTTTGACGCTAAAAAAAAACGGTTGATTGATTTCTTTTTGCTATTCTACCCTAGAACACGTGATTCTTGAAGCGCTTTTTTTTTCTTAAAAAACAGAACCTAGACTAAACAAACCTGGTGTTTTGAAAACGGATTATGGAGAATAATTCTTTTTTTTTTTGTTGTTGTCATAGTTATTATTTAATAAAAGGGGGCCTATTTACCCTTTTTTTTTTTGAAAAAAAGATTTTTGTTATTATATATATTTTTTTTTTTAAAAAAAGGGTAGTGACATTAGTAACCATTTCCTTTAAGAAAATATTTTTTATATATTTTTTTTTACAAAGGTTTATTTTTAATCCGAAAATTAGTAACCATTTTTTAAAAAAACAACATTTTTTTATCACTTTTTTAATCCGAAAATTAGTAACCATTTTTTAAAAAAAACAACATTTTTTTTTATCACTTTTTTAATCCGAAAATTAGTAACCATTTTTTAAAAAAACAACATTTTTTTTGTCACTTTTTTAATCCGAAAATGGCAATATCAAAAACATCAATAATAACAGCAACATACATATCTATAAAAACAGCAACTAAACTAAAAAAACAGCAATAATATGTTCAAGGAAAAAAAAGCAACCAATATTTATAAAAACATCAACTAATATTTATAAAAAAGTCAATAACTAATATTTACAAAAAAAAAAAACAGCAACTAATATAAAAACGTGACAACAACAAAAATAAAAACAGCAACTAATATTTTTTAAAAACGTGAACAACAATAATTAAAATAAAATGGGAATGATAATATGAACAAAATTACAATAACTAAAAAATTTACAAAAAAAACAACAATACTACGAATTATTACATTTTGTACCTTGAACAAATCCAGAAATTGTTGTGGAACAAGCTTTATTCTTCGGATCTTTCAATACAACAAAATTTTAAACTAAAAAAATCTAAGAAGGAAGAAAAGAGGGGGAAGAAGATTTTTCTAAAAGAAACTCTAAAAAAATTCTTTCTCTCTTTGAAAACCCTAGTTTTTTTTCAGAAGATTTTTCCCCTTTTTTTTCTAAGAGAAAATCCGTCCCTTTTTCCCTAAATGGGGAACCCTATTTATACAAAAAAGCAAAACCCAAGCTTCTTCCATCTTCTGCTCCACTTCAACCACTCTTGGATAGTGATGATGATTTTTTGATATGATGGAGGTTTGGTGAAGGGGAAAATAAAAGATGAAAACATGTGAGATGTGGGGGAGGTGATGGCCGAATTTGTGTGAGGGGGGAGTGCCAAGTGTGAGTGGGGGAGTGATGAGAAAGATGAAGTGTGATGATGATTTTTTTTGATATGATGGAGGTTTGGGGGGAGTTGTTGAAGGGGAAAGAAAAGAAAATGAAATTGTGAGAGGAGGGGAGAGGAGAGAGCCGTGGGGTGAGGGAGAGAAAGAGAGGATGAAGTGAAGGTTGAGTGTGGTGTTGTTTTGTGATGGAGAAAGAAAGAGAAAACTTAGGGTTGAGTGTGAGAGAGAGAGAGAGAAAAAAAATAAAATAAAATGTGGGTGTGAGAGAGGGAGAGTGATGGAGCCGTAGGAAATTGGGAATGAGAGAGAGAGAGGAGTAGGCGTGGAGTGGGGAGAGAAGAGAGAGGGAAGTGTATTGGGAAGGGAAAAATGGGGAAGTGGGAAGTGTGGGGAAGTGGATTTGAGAGAAAAGAGGAGAGGTGGAGTGTGGAAGGGAGAAAGGTGGGGTTTGACCATGGGATAATAGGGGGAGTGGGTCGAATAAGGAGGGAAAAAAATGGGGAGTGAATTTGGCCACAATTTAGGGCTAGGGGGGAATTGGATGTGGATGGTTTTTAGGGTAAAGGGGGGGGTGGTCGAATTAGGGTTAGGAGAGGTGGGAAATTAGGGTTTTGGTGAGTTGGGTTGAGTTATGGGTTGGATTTGGGTCATGGGTTGGGTGGAGGAGTGTGAGGGTGAATTGGGCTAGGGTTTAGGAATTGGGTTGGGTTTTAGATGGCCCAATCCAATTGCACCTCCATTCTCTTTTTTAACAAACCCCCATTATTTCCTCCTTGGCTTATTTTTTGTTTCTTTACTTCTAAATAATATTTTTTTTTTGATGATTAAAACTCATAGCAATAAAAACAAGACAATAATACATGACATAAAAAAAAATTATTATTTTTAATAAATAAAATCTCTCAATTATGATCGGACAAAATTAGGGTATTACAATTATCAATGTGGTCCTTTCGTAATACAATTTAAACGAAAAAGGACCATATTAAAAATAAAGATAAGAGAAGCAATTGAAACTTTTAAAAATTATACTAAATTGAAACTAAAAAATAAGATAAGGGACCACAAAGGTATTTTATCTTTGTTTTTTTACTAACTCTTTAATTCCTTGAAAATTGCAAAATTGTGTCTTTTACGAATAACTATTTAATTTAAGTACTACAATCAAATTTTACGAATCAAAACATATCTAGTCCCTATAAAAATAATTTATCTGTTAAATTATAAGTTGTAGACTTTATTTAATAAGCAATTTTAATAAATAAAATTCAACATTCATAATTTTTTTTGTTGTATCGAAATGTTACATTAGACAAATTTCAGTTGAATCTATATAATAAGAGGCAAAATCCGAGATGGGGAGCTAAGTTCCTTATCACTTGGACCGGTCAAGGGGTTTGTATAAATTTTTTTTTAAAGAGTATTCATAAAAATAAATAATTTTTTTTTCAAGATTACAATAATTGGAATCTACATGCCCACACATATAATATAATAAATTAAATAAAGTCTTTAAAATTTATGATGAAATAAATAGCTGTATTTATTGTACCATATGAACAAAGTGATAAACAGCGTGGTTTCTGTGAAGGAATCCAACAATTAGATGCATGCAGAGTACTAGCACGGAGGAATATGGTCCTAGTCCTTGCATAATTTATTATTTACTGCACCATCCTTGATATTAAAATCTATTTATTTATCTTTGTAGATAAAGGATATATACGAGAAACAAAGTGAAAGATACTGTTTTATGTGACTTTGTCACATTGCAATTTATAGTTTCCAATGTATATATGCCACTCACAAGAACCTTATCTTTGTTGTTATCCAATAAATAGTTGTATCCACAAGGCTCACATTTTTTATCAATAATTTACCATGTTACAGTGAGTATAATAATTTTACTGCAGTAGTAGAAGAGAAGAGACATACAACGTACATTTGTCTTTTTATTGTTTTATGTTAGGTAATATATGGACAAGTGTAAGGATATTCCAATGTCATATACAATAGAATCCAATTCCAGTTAAATTTTTATGAAACTGCTTTCATATTCCCCTAAAAAAAAGCATATAAGTATTTTTCAACAATAGAGTACCTATTATACCCTTTTACTCACAGTTTTTAGTATTTGCATGGTCCCAACTTCCAACAACTCAAGTGTTTTCAGTGTGTCAGGTTAGAAAACTGACCTCTATTTATTCCTTCTCATTTCCTCACTTCCATTTCCACAATCAACTCATTTCAAGGTTCAGCTTCTTCCAACTATTCCTCTTCGCTTTCTTCTATGTTTTTTTTTTCCACTTGCATTAATTAATGTTGCATTTATGTAGGAAAATGGCTGCTCTTGAATTTCTTCTTCTAGCATTTTTTTACATGGTCTCACATGTAAATGGATTTGGAGGATGGACCAATGCTCATGCTACTTTCTATGGTGGTGGTGATGCTTCTGGGACAATGGGTATGTATTCCTGCATAAATGCTATTTGGATCAGCTTATTGAGGCGTATCTATTGGTATAAGTACTTCTGAGATTGTCTGAGAGAGTTTATGGAAACAGCTTATAACATGTTCATAAGTTGTTTTCAGCTAGTTAATATCTATAAACTCCCTAAGATAGCTTATGAAAACAGTTTATAGCTTATAGAAACGGCTTATAGATAAGCTCTTATACGATAAGCGCTTATGTTATAAGTGTTTAATTAAGCTGTTTATCCAAACGGGTATAGTAATTCACTTTCTAAGGTTTTTTACTTGCTTAATAACAACTATATATGTAAAATTGTATTGTAGGTGGGGCTTGTGGGTATGGAAACCTATATAGTCAAGGCTATGGAACTAATACAGCAGCACTAAGCACTGCATTGTTTAATAATGGATTGAGTTGTGGTGCATGTTATGAAATCAAATGTGTGAATGATCCACAATGGTGTCTTCCTGGTTCAATTGTAGTTACTGCCACCAATTTCTGTCCACCTGGTGGTTGGTGTGATCCTCCTAATCATCATTTCGATCTTTCTCAACCGATTTTTCAACACATTGCTCGGTATAAAGCTGGAATTGTCCCTGTAGCTTACAGAAGGTAACTTTTGCATTCTAATTTTTCTTTACCTACTCATCAAGGTTTTAAATCGTGGTAGCACCGCGATCCTAGATTTTGTAGAGAATCGCGGTCAAATGCAATCTGATGTGGTCTCATGTTGCATTAAATTCGCAATGTTGTCAAAAACCATGATGTCGTGACCAGACTGCGGTCGTAAACTTTTTTTAAAACCTTGCTACCTATTTTACTTTCCAAATATCAGAGACCAAACTGATACTAAGTGGTGAAAGTCAGAGACTTAATTGATATTAAGTTGTAAAAGTCAGGGACTAAATAGACATCGAGAATTTGAGGGACTAAACTGAATAATATTTGAAAATGTCAAGGACTAAATAGTAATATTGTTAATATTAGGGACTAAACTGAATATGTTAGAAAATTTGAGGACCAAATTGGCTCTTAACTCATACTTTTTGTTCATGGATTATGAAGGGTAAGGTGCAGAAGAAGGGGTGGAATAAGGTTCACCATAAATGGTCATTCTTACTTCAATTTAGTACTTGTAACTAATGTTGGAGGTGCTGGTGATGTGCATGGTGTGGCAATCAAAGGTTCAAGAACAAGATGGCAAGCCATGTCAAGAAACTGGGGGCAAAATTGGCAGAGCAATTCCTACTTAAATGGACAGAGTCTTTCCTTTATAATCACAACAAGTAATGGCCATAGAGTGGTCTCATATAATGCTGCTCCAGCTAGTTGGTCTTTTGGACAAACCTACACTGGAAGGCAGTTCAATTACTAAGCCACCCTTTAATTTGAGCATATTATCATCAATGTTTTGTAATAATAGTATTTTAAGATTAGAGTTAAAAAGACCAAGTTATGGTTAAGTAGTGTAGATGAATTGATTATTAGTATTGGGCTAAATTGAAGATGGTTTAGCTCTATTTTTATGTGTTTTTGATTTATTTATATGTGGCAAGCATTTGTAGATGATGTGCTGGCTTAATTTATGCAGTGACAGTGCCTCAGCAAATGGGAAACTTGCCTTGATGAGAGAGATTAATGTTAAAAAGATTGTTGAATGTGTCCTTGTACTTTAATTATTGATGAATGAATTGTGAAAGTTCATGCTTCAATTAGGTGTTGAAAATGAGATGTCTAACTTCACCTGCTTTCCTATAAATGCAGTGGACACTGGACACTATGATTGATTCAATTGGCTGGTTTTATCTCTCGTCAATCTAATTTTATTATTTATATTCGTTTGATTGGTCAAGTAAAACACTCCTATAAAAGTATATATTTTTCATCTCAGCCCTTCTCTAAGTTTTTATCATAGAATAATCTAATCAGAAACAAGAACAAATAATCTAGGACAGGTCAGAGTAGCATATAGATGACTTGAATTTCTTACAATAATCTTTAGATTTTTAGTTTTTTTTCAATCCATTATAGTCTCTTTGGTCCAACTTAAAAGAGAAAAATGCATTTTCTTAGTTTATTAAATAACTGATATTTCTGGTTTATATATCATATACATTGGTTATTCAATGAATCTAGAAAATGTATTTTTCTAAGCTATGTGCTTGATATCTGAGTACTACTGACTTATGGTAACATGTGGGCTTATGGCACACTATATTGAGCATCTAAGCAGATGAATGATGCAAATAGAGGCATTTGGGGAATGATTTTTGTGGTGCTGGTGGGGGAGCATGAATATCCAATTTTGAGAGAAAAATGGTGAAATCACAACACATGTAGTGTCAAAATGGTTAGAGTATAGACACACTAGTTAAAGTGACTAAATAGAAATCTTACCCTCAAGTTTTGATGCTTTTCTTACTTATATTGCTCATATTATTACAAGTGAAATGACATAACATTCTTTCGGCTAAAACAAATTTATATCCCGGGTTGTTAACTTCATTAAATTAAATGGCGTGGTAGATGATTTAACATCCTAGTCATTAAAAAAAGTGATGTGCCATATTTACCTTAAAACTTATTATTTTACAGTAAATGAATCTTTATGTTGTACGTTTTTTACTAAGAATCTTTATGTTGCTGTTATAAATTAACTGATATCATAATAGATAATCTTTCATCAACAACCATTTTTACTAAGAATCTAAGTAAAAACCTTGTATTTGTTATAAACAAAAAATACGAATTCATTTAAATAAATTAAAATTGAATAATATTTTGTTACCTATATCATATAGGACAGGCATAGGAGCACACATGGCTTGTGGTTATCAACGAGTAGCTGGAATTCAGCTCAGTATCAACCATTTAAAACGTGCAGAGCTTGATGATTTGGTCTATGCTGAAGCTACCCCTTTAAATGTTGGCAAAACCATTCAGGTAAAATAACTCAATTCCCACTTCCCTTTCTCTCACCTTAATTATCTCTTCAACTTTCAACTTATCTTCATTTCTAATTCCTCAGTAAAGAAAACTGCACTATATAAGACAAAAATGCAGTTTAAGATTCACTGAATAATTGTATATAAGACCAGAGGTAGTATTTTAAAAAAAAAAATAGTATTTAATTTGTTGATGTTCATAGATTGGGTCATTTTCCTTCAATTAAATTGTTGTTGTCCTACTGTCTTTGTTAAATATTGCTAACATCATATTCATAGAAAAAAGAAAAGGACTGAGTGGTTGAAACAAGATGAGGGAAAAAGTGCAATGCATGTGCATAAATGTCACTTCATGTATGTTTTATAGGACAGAATTGAAGTGTTTGGTAATGAGGTGAGGTGAGTCTTAATCAAATGAAATATATGTATGAGATAATTTATGTAATAAATTGTTGTGGCTACGAGAGAACCACAAAAAACATGATATGACATAATGTTTTTTCACGAGATCAGGTGTGGGAGGTGAGAATATGGAAGCAAAAAAGGTCACTGGTATCATCATCCAGGGTTACTCTACTGTGCAACATGCCTATCCCAGATAACGCAAAAAATGCTGGTGATGGACTCAGAAAGCATGCAAGGCTATAAATATTCCTATTGTTTGATTTGCAAATAAGCAAAACCAATGTAGTTTGCAATTCAATAAGGAATATATTATTGGGCAGACACTAAGCAACACTCCAGAGATTCAAAGTGCACACCATGGTCATAATTTGTTGCCTTTTCTTTGAGTGTATGAATTTTTAACTAAATTTTAATAAAATTGGCAACTTAGGTACCCACACCACCATGTACTTATACCCCTACTCAAATGAAATAACCATATTAGAGGTTGAACAAATGTTATTTGAACATCAATTTATCACCGAAATCGATAACAATTTTGTTGGTTAATACAGCCAACACATTATCATGACAAAAAATGTAGAGAAGTTAGCGGAGTCAACTAAACCAGTTCTAAAGAAAATAATAATTCAATCCAATCCCAAAATAGTTTTAATTGAATCCATGTTCGGCTTTGATAAATCATGACAGCTTTTTATTGAATCAATTTTTCATTGAAAATATATTACTATATAAAAGAAATGACAGAACAAACAAATTATGTAGTACTGTTCTCAACAAACATTGAATCTAAAATCAGCATTACAAGTGCCATCTACCATCTCATAAATGATAAAATTTCAGCCCAAACCTTGAACTTTATGACCAATTTTTTAGGCCATGGCATGATTCCACGCTAAAACACAAAATATGCATTTGAACACTACCAAATCCAAAACCTAAAAGTTGTAGAATAAAAGAATTATGCCATGGCCTAAAAAATAAAAGAATAAGGATATAATTACATTGATAAATAGGCATCTAAAAATTAAATTTTGGTCAGAAGAAAAAGTTGACTAGACAACACTATCAAAACATGGAAGTTATATTTCATCAGCACTCAACTTGGGAATGTAAGTTCTTCAGCAGCATCCTCATTTCCCCCATCTATGTATTCTTTCTGACATACTTTTAAGTTATTACCAGTCCTTCTTTAACTATGTTTTCAAGTTTGAAGGACAGAAGCTTCCAGAATTTCCTTCTCAGTCAGTAGCCTAGTAGAATGAACATATTCAGAATCCGAAGGTACGTCTATGGACTCCTTGCTAACGGGCATCACAGAAAACTGGGTTCCAATTGCCTTAATAGTTCTCTCTATAAATTCTGATCTTGGCATATGCTCCTTCATTCGACAAACAAAATCCATATGATCTCTTGTCTGCACCATAGCAGTCAAATGTGAACATGACTGATAAACAACTGAAGCAAAATAAACTCAACACCATGTACGTTTGATGCTATCAGGACACAACAACCCACATCCAATTTATACACAGACACGCAAGAAAAACAGAAAGAAGTAAGCTCTGCCATTCACTTTACAAGACTCCTACCTTGAGCTAATAGTCACTGAAGATGCAACAGAATAGAACTGTTTCTGTCAGAAAGGTTGTATGTATGTGAGTTAGCTGATTCAGTTAAAAATTTAGTTATGCAATTATGTCAGCAGATACCCCAAATCCCCAATAAATAAGTAGGATGCAATTCATAGTAAAAAAATCATTTTATTTTTACATTCAAATCAACCATTCTCTGTTCTTTTTCAGTCAGTACCCTTTCTCCCTTCTTTTCAAGCAATATATTGGTGCTACTACTTGGCTTGACAAATCATAATATACAAGATTATATCATCACAGGCTGTTATCTTTTCGCGATGCTAACTATCTATTATCTAATATTAATCTTTTGGTTTAATCTGGAGTATGCTTAAAACGCAAAGTTATTTTATCAAGACGCCTGAAACATTGAAGTATGAATGAGACAACAAGCTTACGATCCCATTTGAAAAATTGTGACATACAGTATATCGACCTAACCAAAAGAAGAAAGGGAGCACAAAATCTATCAACCAGTTAACAACTCTACTGCAGAGAAAAGAAAGATTAAAAAATAAGCTTACTGATCGATACTTAGGAGCCTTTGCAGGTAACTTGAGATAAGACATGTTCTTATTGTCATAATCCCATAGAAAAGATGTGTGGTGTATCCAACGGTGCTTGATTATAGATTGAGCATTCCCACCAAACTTGCGATCACCAAATACATAATCTTTTAGCACAAATGAAAAAAGAATCTGATCAAAAATTCATCGTAAAATTCATGAGCCATATTGAAATTTAAACAAAGATAACCAATGGGAAATGGTGTACTAGCTTCTCAAAGAAAAAACAAAGTAGTCTGTGCTCCAAATGAGATGTCTGCACAGGTTTTGTTGAGAAAATGGAAGTACCAAAAGAAACAAAAAAAATTGAAAGAAATGTAGGGATTTCATTTTTTTGATGCGAACAGTGTTATCAATGGCTGATGGCGGATTACGGAAGCCCCAAAAAACCGCCATATGAACATTGCAGCTTATGGCTGCTAGTACAAAATCCGCCATGCCATAATGCCGTGGCAGAAATTTGGCAAAATTGGTGGGGAGGATGAGAAGAGAATTATTACCATTGAACTAAAACACAGCTCCAGACTATCAATTTTATGCGTCCATCTAACATATAAAATATGGTATAATGGTCCTAAAATTATGTAAAAAGCGTATTGATACAAGAGTGAATCAATATACCATTTTCACGGAGATGGAAATCAGCAAGGCCTTCAAAAACTTTACTGTACAATAGACCACTCCAGGACATGATGGAGCGGGGAAAGGGTTGCACATTTGGAACAGCATCTTTATTGCATATTAGTGTAACAAATATAGTGTCATTGTCAACAATAACAGTTCCTCCCCCAGTAAACCTTCTGATGATGGGTATATAATCTCGCAACACAGACTTGGCTTCGACAAGTTCTGGAAGTTTCCTATGTAAAATATTCCACATTAACATCAAGTAATTCTTCTCTTGTTGGGGGCTTGTTGGGGGAGGGGGGCTGAAGGAGGTATCACAGGAATAATGCAAATCAACAAATGTTCTCTAGAATGTAACATTGATTTGCCAGATACAAGTGTTATTAAAATAGTCTAGGGCATTTTTCACACCTGGGAATCAAGCATTCCCACACAAGATTGATGAAAAGCCTTCTGCCTTCCCATGGGAGAGGTGAGAAATGTACATTCCCACAGTGTGCAAACGATATTTATAAACAAAAACATGACACTACCCACCCCTTTGACTTTGGAAAAAGGCCTACATTATTGGAACTATGGGTTCAAACCAACCTTATTAATAATATAACTGCTCCAAAGAATTCCTCGAACAGTAATACGGTATAAAACCAGGACAAAAAATAGCCTATAGGACAGAAAAAATCAACATTTCATTCTTTTCAGTTTTCACACTTGCATCAGATTCTTAGACTCCATGAAGACTTGTTTTCACAGTATAAACAACAGACCTACTTCAAACATGGGTATCCATCAAATCATTGTCAAATAATTGGAAGAAAAAACACGTGGTAAGGGAACATTAGTAAACCGGATTATTATTTTGAAGCGCAAGAACATTCTAAAGATATAAAGAAGTACCCAGACAAGCCCATTACAATGGAAGGGGAACTGGTTCCATCATTGATAAGGCACCAATTATCTGAACTGGTTCGAAGCAGCCTTTCCTCTAAATGCAATTGCTCCAAAATAGGCATCCCACTTAACCTAACCAGTTTCATCAATGGAACTCCTGCTTCTCTTGCCTTACCCACCATAGCCATTATCCAGTGTTTTCCTTCTGCAATTGAATGAAATCATTGTAGACATTCAGAAAAGACAAGTGGTTTGCTATAATGACATAAACAAATAAAAGGCCAAATAAGCATACTCTGACTTAAACTCAAAGGTTTAGCTTTTTAATAAGTGCCCCCTTCCCTGTTGCTCAGCCTGCTGTATGTAATGCAGGTAGCTGGAATAGGAAGAAAACAAATCTACATAAGTGATTTACTTGATATTCTTTGTCATTAACTTGTAATTTCTTTCAAACCAAACGATAATAAGGACAACAACGATAATAACAACTTAAAGGCATAAATGTAAACTTCTTAGGTTTCAATTAAGGAACAATAAAAAACGGTTTCAAACAAAATCGAGAAGATTAAGAAAGTAAATAGAAGAACATTAGAAATAAAATAAATGCCTTTACCAACCAGCTCTACTTGCATCTAAAGCAACACAGCCAACCCCCATCTTAATACATCAAGAGCAACAATAACAAGAAGTGAAGATAAAACAGTATAATAAATAAATAAAAAGTAATCACCAATCCTGAAATATATTTGAATTATTCTTATATTAAATCACAAACAATGATGATAACATCAAAGGTGAAGCAGGTTTTTTATAAAATTATTTTCTTCAGAGAAAAAGGTGCAAAGCATTCATGGCAATGGAAACTGATTTCGATTTGTTACTACTGGATTTAACGAATTAATTGAAATCCACACTAAATCAGGTATGAAAACTGAAACCAACTTTGAGGTTTCAGAGAACGGAAAAAACAGACAATAACATTATATCAAAGTACAGTCACCAATGGCGTATTCAAAAGACTCTGGGTCAGCAGGGGCAAAGTATTTAACTTCAATCAATAATTATTATCAATTTCTTAGCCTTAGATTAACAAATTTCAAAGATTAAAAGGAAGAGACAAAGAATTACGAAAATGAGGCTCACCAACACGAAAGCAACGACTGGGATCCTCCCTCACAGGCGGCGTGGTGATCGGCGGCCGGGGCAGAGTAGACTAGTCGGAGCAAAGGTGATTAGGGTTCTGTTTTGAGATGATTGAGAGAGAGGGTGTGGGCAGTGAGAGCAAAATGGTAGAATCAGAGGGGTCAAAATCAAAACTTCAAAAATATGATTTTGACCCCTCCGATTCTAATCCATTATAAGAAATACCTACCACTACTATCCATTAATTACTCACTAAAATTACTATCCATTAATTACTCACTAAAATTTTTACCACGTTTTTACTAAAAATAATTACTCACTATTTTTAGAATTTAGTCAAACTACTAAGATTAATTATTAATTTACAAGGTCAAATTAATCATTTTAACAACTATCATTGTCAAAAAAAGACGTACATGTAACAAAAGTTTAAAATTAACTTTTTTATAAATAAATGAATATGATTAAATTAATATTAAGTCATATAGAAAAAAATAAGTCATAATACGTGGTAATGAGAGCGGAAATGCGAGACTGACAATGAAATCGACAACGAGAGAGACAACGGGAACAAGAGTGGAAACGAGAGAGGCAATAAGAGTGCCGACAGAGCGCCAACGTGGGTGCATATTTTATAAAGTTTTATTTTCTTTTTTTTTTCATTTTTACTCCATCTAAAATTTATTATTTACTATAATGTCTCTAATAAAACTATTAAAATCAATCAATTTAACCACTAAGAATTGTAAAAAAACAACTTTAGCCACTACCAAATATTACAAAATAACGTACTTATAATTAAACAAATATTATTTAATTAATATTAAATCATATAGAAAAATATGAGTTAAAATGTGGCAACGGTAGCGACAACGAGAGACTGGCAATTGGAGCTGCAACAGGAGTGGCAACGAGAGAGGTAACGAGAGCGCCAACGGGAGTGCCAATAGGAGGGCCAACGAGGATGCAAACAGGAGGGCCAACGGGATGCATATTTTACCTCTAATGTTTAAATACATTATTATGGATCAATGTAATTCTGATTGTCAACGGGGATGCATATTCCACTTTGAATTTCAAATCATACATTTTGGACATTGTTCACAACTTATGAATATCTTCCAAATTACTATTATGACTTTAACGTAATACACCGACCATATAGTATCACCAGTGCGTATGCACGGGTAAAATACTTGTTATTTTAAAACTAGTACTTTACCCGTGCGGACACCGTATTTGTTATAATTTGCTATGAAATTATAAATATGTTTAAAATTGCAAAATACTTGTGTTGCAAAAAAAATTAAACAAAATCAGTATCTTCTTCTAATCTTAATAATTTAATAAAAATCAGAAAAAAAGAAAATGAGATTTAATATAAGATATGCACCCATGTTGACGCTCTTGTTGTCGCTCCCGTTGTCGCTTCCTTGTCGCTCAAGTTACCGCTTTCTCGTTGCCGATCCCATTGCTAGTCTCTCGTTTCTGCTCCAGTTGCCACTTGTTTATATTTTTAATTCTAGATCATTTAATATTAATTTAATTATTTTAATTAAATTATTAAATTAAGATAGGTTATATTAGATTAGAGATATTAGATTATATTAGATTCAATAAATAAGAAAACAAAAGGAAGTATGATAGAGAGATGATTTTAATGAGTTGTGAAGATGAAAGAGAAAGAGAAAGAGAAAGAGAAAGAGAAAGAGAGAGGAAGAGAAAAAAAAGCTGAAAAAGTAAAAACTAAAAAGGTAACTTTTTTTGTCTTTAAATGCATTTTTACAATTTTAGCCTTAAAATGGGACATGTGGCATGATTTGAGTTAGACTAAAATTGACATTTTACAATTAGTAGAGTAGAGTTTGTATAAATTTAGAAATTTAGTTTAAAAAAACTAAAGTAAAGTGATAAGAGAAAAAAAAGAATTGTTTATGGGAAATGTAAAAGTAAAGTAAAAAGAAAAAAGGAAGAAAGAGAGTGTAAGAGGAAAGTGAAAAGGAGGAAAGAGAGTAATATTCTATTTATACAAACAAGCCTCCTATGAAATTACCAATTTGGATATCTTATTAACAAGACACATATCTAATTTAGGCTAAATTGCTATTTTGGCCCTTTATCTTTGGGGTTGTGGTCACTTTGGCCCTTTTATCTTTTTTTTTTTTCTCATTTTAGACCCTCATGTTTTTTGTGTGTGTCATTTTGGCCCCTGCCGTTATGTTTATGTTTTTTGTAGCAAATTTTTAAGGACGAAAATGAAATCAATTAAAAACATAAGGGCCCAAAATGAAATCAATTAAAAACATAAGGGACTAAAATGAAATCAATTAAAAACATAAGGGACCAAAATGATAACGGCAGGGGCCAAAATGACACACACAAAAAACATGAGGGTCTAAAATGAGAAAAAAAAAGATAAAGGACCAAAGTGACCACAACCCCAAAGATAAAGGGCCAAAAGAGCAATTTAGCCTCTAATTTAAGGGTAAAAATGTCATTACCCTTTCTTTCTTTCTCTTTCTCGTTACACTCTCTTTCTTCATTTTTTCTTTTTATTTTAATTTTACTTTTCCCATAAACAATTCTTCTCTTTATCTTATCACTTCACTTTAGTTTTTTTAACTAAATTTCTAAATTTATACAAACACTACTCTACTAAAATTACCCATAAAAATGCAAATGAGTCACACTAAAAAACAAAACAACAAAGCTATCACCTCTTTGGAAAAAGTTATCACCTTAAAATTTTAATTTTTCTCTCCGAAATCTGTTTACACTCTTATTGATAATCTAATATCTATCTTTAATCTACTATAATCTACTAACGAATTGAAACAACGAGATAACTGCAATGATATATAAAAAACACGGGATAACTGTACTCATATATAAAAAAACACAGGATTAATATTTGTCATTGATAATTAAATTTTTTGAAGACTACTATAAACTTACTATCTAAAACACAAGAAGATTTAATGACTGTTTAAACTACTGATTAATATTTAAAACAAATATTTCTTATTGATAATCTACTATCTCTCTTTTACAATCTACTATAATCTACTAATCAACTAAAATAATCAATTGAAACTACGAGATAACTGCACTGATATATAAAAAAAACACGGGATAACTGCACTGATATATAAAAAAACACTGGATAACTACACTGATATATAAAAAAACATGAGATTAATATTTGTCATTGATAATTAAAAAATTTGAAGACTACTACTACAAACCGACTGTAACATCCCAATTTAAATATTTGTTAAGTTGTGAGTTCGTTCGAAAATTGAACGGTATGTCAAATTTATTGGGCTATGCAAAACACGGTAAAATTTGTTTTCTAAAACTTTCAACGAAATTTTTACCAACACTTAACAATATTATTTTAACCTTGAAAACACCCTCACCTTGATTTATTTTCATGACAAATCAATAACTAGATCCATTACAAGAACCGTAACAAAAACAAAAAAATAGAAACTGTGGATACATTGTATTGCAGGTAAACTAATATTGCAGAATATGTTTTGATGATGAAAAAGACAAAGGTAAAGTTGATGGCCAAAGTTAATAAAAGTGACTAAACATCAAAGTCACAATCCAAGACAAACAAGCTCAAGAATTGAAGATTCAACTTTAAGGGTAGTCCTTAAATATAAGGGTAGTCCTTAGGGTTTGGGTGTGTCTTATGAAAAAAGTGTAAGCTCTTTCAAAGGTCAGCTCGTATGTTAAAATCTCACACACTCACCAGTTTTTCAAAGATGCATGCATACTTACGTAAACATACTTATCATCTTTAAAACATAAAAATCGATTTCATCTTGCATATACACTCATCAAAATCGATTTTCAGGACAATCAGAAAAGGAAGAATCGATTTTCACTTCATGTATTTCCAGTGCACAAATCGATTCCTAAGCCAAATCTTTTTAAAGGAAGAATCGATTCCTACTCTTTTGCACTTAACTGAGAATCGATTCCTACATGTCTCAGGCAAGCTGAGAATCGATTCATACATGTTTTCACTAAGTATAGAATCGATTCCTAGCCCTCCATAGTTCTTAAGAATCGATTGTCCCTATTTTTCAAACAAGTCAAAATCGATTCCTCACTTAAATGAATCGATTCCTAGATCCAATGTTTTCAACAAAGAATCGATTCCTACATTATTTTCAACGTAAACTTGATTTTCTCATAGCCTATAAATAGGCACCTCATTACGTTCATTTTCACACAACCCATTTCACGAATCAGAGAACTTTTGAGAAAAACTCTTTACGCTTTTACTTTTGCTCGTCACGCACCGTTGGTCCGTCTGAGTTGATCTGTTGCTAAGAGTTAGTTGGGGTTGCAATCTTCAAGTTGTAATATCTGACTTCATTAGAGGTATTTCTGTCTTTACAATTGTTTATTATTTCATTGTTTGTGATTTGTACTAGGGAGTGGGGTATCTCTCTAGGGTAGCTGTTTGTACTAGGAAGTGGGGTATCTTTCTGGGGCAGCTGATTGTAACAGGGGTGGGGTATCTCTTGTTATTGTTATATTAGATTTGAGGGCTCTCCATAGGTGGGGTATCCTAGGAGGAGAGTGCCTGAGTCTGTAAAGGTTTTCCAAGGCACCTGTAAGTCTTGTTGTTTTGGTTAGTGGAAAATCTCACAAGGGTGTGAGGACTGGACGTAGGTCACTAGGAGGTGACCGAACCAGGATAAATCTCTGCGTGCTTTACTGCTTTCCTGCTTTACTGTTATACCGCTTTACATCTTTATATTCTAAGTCCTTCGCTTCCACTTAACCTGCGCGAAATTGATCTAAGTCATTGAAAAAGGGGAAAAACGTTTTCAAAAGATCTGAAAAGTTTTAAATCTCAATTCACCCCCCCCTCTTGAGACTGAAGCCACTTGGTAGCAGAAACAGTATAATTTACCGTACTACAAGGGTCTTGCACCTACTATCTAAAAAATAAGAAGACTTAATGACTATTTAAACTACTATTTAATATTTAAAACAAATGTTTTTATTGATAATCTAAATTTTACTATCTACTATAATCTACTAATCAACTAAAATAATCAATTGAAACTACGAGATAACTACACTGATATATAAAAAAAACACGGGATAACTGCGGTGATATATAAAAAAAAACACCGGATTAATATTTGACATTGATAATTATAATTTTTGAAGAATACTATAAACCTATTATCTAAAAAAACAAGAAGGCTCAATGACTATTTAATCTGATTAATATTTGAAACACGCGTGACAAATATTAGTCACTAATACCTAAAAAGGACAAATAATTGTCACTGATATATAAAAAAACACGGGATAAATATTTCTTATTGAAAATCTACTATTTATCTTTTACTATCTACTATAATCTACTAATCAACTCAAATAATCAATTGAAACTATGAGATAGCCGCACTGATACATAAAAAAAACACTGGGTAACTGCACTGATATATAAAAAAATACGGGGATAACTGCAATGATATATATAAAAACACGGGATAGCTACACTGATATATAAAAAAACACGGGATAACAACACTGATATATAAAAAAACACTACACTGATATATAAAAAAACACGGGATAAATGCACAGATTGTTTTTAAATGATACTTTTACATTTTTAGATTTTAATATTTATCTATTTTTTATTTGAAACTCATTTTTTATCTACTTTATATTTGTCTTTATTTTTGTTAAATTTGACCATATAATTGTTTTCTTTTCACTGCAGGTGTAAAATACAAACAGCAGGGGTGCAGATATCACTTATCCACCCCAATGACCTAGCCCATAGGTTGACAAAAACAGAAGTGATCCACTTGATCACCAAAAACGGACTTTGCGGAACTTGAACCCGTTGAAGTTGGAGCAACACACGGATCCTGCTGACCCGCAGTATATAAACAAAACCCTAGTTGACTGAATCAGAAAATTAAGATCTCTTTCTCACTTTCTTGCTGCGCCGTTTCTCTACCCTTCTTCTTCAACCTTTAGCTCTGCTAGGGTTCATACTTCACCACTGATTTTCGCAGATTGAAGCTTGATGCTTTTTCAATCTTGCTACCCCTCACTTCAGAAACTCGTAAGGTACAAAAGCCCTTCATTTTCGCTTTCAATTTCTTTCTGTTTGATCTTCTAATCTTCACTGAAACACTGATTCAGTGTTTTCTTCTTTGTTTGCAAGTAAGAAACGATTCAGTGGTAAACGTATAGAATTACAAGCACGGGATGAAGGTAGATTCACTCAATACTTTGTTGTGTTGTTAAATCTTGCGAAACCGAAACCCTAATCTTGTTGTTCTTCGTTTTTCAGGAACTTCAAGGCTTGGGTTTTTCGACGGACACTCCTGCGAAGGTAATACAACCTTCTATTTGCTGTTTTCTTTCTTGTTTTGAATCTATCTAGTATTTTTCAACACAAACCCTAACTGTTTGTGTTGATTGTTTGCTGCAAGTGCATTTCAAACACTGACTGTATACGATTCTTCACCACCTGTGAAGATTGCAACGTTTCATGAACAACAGAAGGTAGAAACCCCTCTTTTACTTCTTATTCTCTTTATTTCTGTTCTGTTTGTGTTTAGAACAAATACTCACTAATTTGTTCTTCTCTGTTTTGCAAGGTACACTTTACCTTGACAAAACTCTCTCACGCACTCACAGAAAGAAACTCAGAAAAACAGATACACAAAGTAATAGAAGAAGAAGAAGAACTGAAGATAGAATGAATTGAAGTGTAAAATTCTATATTCTGTTGTTAATTCTGTTTACTGTACAGCTTTGTATTTATATACATCTAAGACCTAGTTAGTTAGGTCAGTTTTAAGTTGTTGATATTGTTCAACAACTTTCTAACAAACTTGTAAAATGGACTTTACTTTTAAACCTAACGGCTATATTGGCTAACGGTCAACAGATCCTGACCTTAGATTAGGTGTCTATCAATGGGGATGATTAGAATCCGCAACACCCTTCCCTAATCCGAACACTTAGAGATTTTAGAGAGAGTCTAAATCATCAGGACATGCCCCTGGACTAGCAATTAATAGAACATAAAAACCTGGGACAAGCCCCCAAGCAATAGCTTTAGAGGTTACATTCTTAGTTAGAAGGCAACCATTCCTATCTCTCTTCTTAAGCTTAACAAATACCTTCCCCTTGAAGGGTTTTGTAAACAAGTCAGTCAATTGCTCCTTTGTTGAGCAATAGTCCACTTCAAGCCTTTCATTAGTAACCTGTTCTCTTAAGTAGTGGAACCTTGCTTCAATGTGCTTGGTTCTGCTATGAGAGACTGAATTCTTTGCCAAATTCACTGTTCATTTGTTGTCAATCAGCAGTGTAGGGGGCTGAGTTAGATCAACCTGTAGTTCCTTTAATAGTGCTTCAAGCCAAGCTGCTTGAGTAGGAGCTTCAAAACCCAGAATGCATTTTGCTGTCTTGCTGGCAGAATTGCACTTTGCCTTGCCAAACCTTGCTAGGACCTCCTTAGCACATTTGAGCTGTTGTAGAGTAATGCCTTGAGGTGTCCTTAAGAACTCTAGTCCTAAGACATAGGATAGAGTCCCTAAGTCCTCTTCAATGGAGTTTAACTCCTCAATTATAGCCTTTTTCAACTCTTTCACCTTAAGAGCTTCATAGTAGTCTATTGATTCTGAATCTGCCATTATGGCATAGTTTATGAGGTTTCCTTCATTCACTTCACCATCTGTGACAAGTTCACACCCTGCCAGCCTCCTTAGAGGTTGTTTCAGCCTCTGTCCCCTAGTCAAGACTTGACCAATAGGTTCTGAATTTGGTGTGGCAGATTCTTTATAATGAAGAACTTCTTCTGCTTGCTGCCGTGCAGGCTCCTCATTGTCAAATTCCCTCTTCATAGGGTCTTTAAGGCTGCTTCTCTCCTTAGGACAGCTTCCTTGTCTTTCAGCTACTTCCTGAAATTGTTTGAAACACACCAAAGCTTCTCCTTTGGTTTTGATTAGATAGGTCCAAAGCCTTTTTGAATATTCATCTACAAAAGTTAAAACATAACTGTTACCACCTAATGAAAACACATTAAATGGCCCACAAATATATGAATATACAATCTGCATTAAGTCCTTAATTTCAGATTTCAGCCTCTTTCTAGGCTGTTTTCCTAGTAAACATGTAGTACTAGTTTCAATAGGTCTTTTAGGTAGACCATTTACCACTTCCTTAGTGCTTAGGTTAGTTAAACCTTTAAGGTTTAAATGCCCTATCCTACTATGCTGAAGTGTACTTTCAGATTCAGCTTTTTCACTTAGGCATTCTGCCTTTGAAGTGCAACTGCTGATTCTGAAAGTTCTATTCTTAGCAAGGGGTGTACTTAAAATCAACCTATCCTCATTATCAAACAACTTTAGCATTAGGTCCTTCAATATAATAGAAAAGCCTTCTTCTACTAATTGCCCTAAGCTAATCAAATTACAGGTTATACCTGGAACATAGAATACATTTTGTATAGATATTACCTGTCCATCTTCCTTTTTGAACAATATGTTCCCCATACCTTTTGCTGTAATAAGTTTGTTGCTAGCACATTTGATGCTAGTTTTTCTACAAGGATCAAAATTAACTAACCATTCCTTATGGCCAGTCATGTGGTTTGAACAACCTGAGTCCAAGTACCACACTTCTTCAATAAGCCTGCCATTATTAGTTGTAATAACACAAAGAACATATTCATAATTTTTATCTATCCTAGATTCAATTTTAGTAGTCACAGAAACTTCCTTAGTTTCTGTTTTTGGTTCAGTCACAGAAACTTCCTTAGTTTCTGTTTCTAGTTCAGTCACAGAACTCACAGTTTCTGAGCTCACAGTTTCAGAATTCACAGTTTCTAAACTCACAGTTTCTGAGCTCACAGTTTCAGAATTTATAGTTTCAGAATTCACATTTTCTGAACTCACAGTTTCTAGTTCAGTTTTAGAACTCACAGACACTTCCTTAGTTTCTGTTTCTGGTTCAACTGTAACCACAAAAACTTCCTTAGTTTCTATTTCTTCTAATTCATCAGTAATCACAAAAACTTCCTTAGTTTCCGTCTCCTCTGGTTCATCAGTAAACATACTGAAATCTACATGAGTATATTCTGAGTCTGAGTCTTTTTTGGCCATATGGGCCTCTTCCTCAGACTCTATCTCCTTTTTGTCCTTGTTGGACCAGCACTCAGAGGCATAATGCCCAAATTTATCACACCTGTAGCACTGTATTTTTGATTTATCCTTCTTAGTTGTAGTTTCAGAATTATTATTAGTGGAGTCACCCTTTCCACTAGACTTACCCGACTTACCTTTAGACCAATTACCTTTACCTGACTGGTTGTTATTGTTGTTGCTGCCCTTTGTCCATTTCTTTCCCTTTGGTTTGGCAGCAAACAGAGCTTGCTCTTCTTCACCTTCACCATTCAAGAGATTCAACCTAATCTCTTTGGCTTCAAGTCTACTTTGAAGGTCTTCAACTTTAAGATCTTCAGGCTTGATGGTGTCTTCAATGCTGTTTACAATAAAGCCAAATTTTCTTGTTAAGGACCTAAGAATTTTCTTACAAACAGTTTTTTCTGATAATGTCTCTCCATTGAGACTCATTGCATTAGTGATTTTCTTTAGTTTCCCAAAGAAATCAGCAATGCTCTCACCCTCCTGCATGTTTGAATTCTCATACTGCTTTTTCAATGATTGCAGTTTCTCCTCCTTGACTGGTGCAACACCATTATAATATTTGTCAAGGAGGTCCCAGGCAGTTTTAGAGACTTTGATCCCTCTAATTCTGTCGAAGTTACTCTCATCACACTCCTGGTGTATGAGATTAATGGCTTTTCAATCCTTCTTGGTGTTTTTCTTATGTTCAGCCCTTTGTTCAGGGGTTGGGTCCTTAGCTAGTGCTGGAACCCCTTCTTGAACAATTTCTAAGACATCATGGAAGCCAAAAATGACTTCCATTTGCAAACTCCACCTATCCCAGTTTTTCCCATTTAGTTTAGGAATCTGGGTAGACAAGCTAGCATTTGACATGGTGATTTGAAACCTTCATTAGCACCTTCTAACACCTGTTCCAAAAACACTAAAACTGTCAAAAAACTCACATAGCCAGCTTGCTGCGTGTTAATAGAATCTGTAAAGAAGCTTTAAAGAATAGTAAAAGAGAGATAAAGAACTAGAATTTAGGTTTAGAATTGTCCCTGGATTGTTACCATGCTCAATGATACCATGTTAAATTTGACCATTGTCATACCCTAATTTTGTCCGGCTTAGGTCAAAACCCTAATTTTCCACAAAAAATAAATAAATTGAAGAATGAAGAGCATCATGCATTGCATTTTGGGTCCTAGAAGTCATTCCAAGGTCTTTAAAGTAATTTTTAGGGTTGGAATGCACTTTTTAGGCAAATTAGGGTTTTAGGGTCAAAAAGGACATTTTGGTCATTTTTCGCAAAAAGATGATTTTCTCGCCAAAAATGCACATCCACAAAAAGTACATTTTTATTCTATCAAGGATAATTTTTGTACAATTTTTTTAGAAAGAAAACCCTAGTAAAAAATAATTAAAAATGTATTTTTCCATTTTTAGTGCATAGAGAAATAAAAAAGGACCATTAAATATTCCTCAATTCTTAAGTGACAATTTTTATTTTCATGGGTGACTAGAGGGAATATTTTATGGTGCCCAAAAACATGTAACACATTTTCAATAGTTGCATTCTCATTATTTCCCATGCCCAAAAAATTTCAAATTCAAAAAACAAAATGAGGAAGTGTCTTCAAATAAGACAAAACACCAAAAAAAAAACAAGTTTTTTCCTTCTCTCCTCTCCTCACATTCGCATACTCCTTCTCTCTCTCTCTCTCTCTCTCTCTCTCTCTCTCTCTCCAATTTCTTCCACACTCTTCCATTTTGTAATCATTATACCCTCTTTGGTAAAATACCTCACTCACTTACACTAACCCCTTCATAAGAAAACCCAAACTTTCCACTTTGGTCACAATTCTTCTCTAAAATGCCCTTAACCCTACCTCACATAAAATATCTCTTCTAAAATAAGAAAATTTAATTTTTCTTTTCTTTTTTTTTCCTTTCACTTTCGCCCCTCTCCCTTTCTTTCACTCTCTCATTTTGTGTTTTCTTCCTACCCTCAATCCATGTGAGGATCAATCCTAACCCTCCATTTAATTTTAAGACTCAATCCTAGAGCACATCAAAATCATAAAGACTAAAATACCCCTAAACCTAAAAAACCCTATAAATACCCCTTCATTTTCATACATGAGGACCTTTTTTGCCTTTCATTCATCTCTTATTTCTCATTTTCACCAAAAATCTCTCCTCTTCCCCCTCTCAAACCCGAAACCCTATCCCTCTCCCTCACCTCCATTTTTCTTCACTTTTCTCTTATTTCTACTCTCCATTCCACCCTTCTTTCATATATTTTGTTTCTAGTTCCTCAAGCTTCAAAAATTCCTCATCAAACCCTTCAAGTTCAAGTGATTTTATGGCATTCAAGAGGAGCTTCAAGTGTTCTTGCTTTTATTTTCATCCATCTTTCTTTTCTAGTTTGATTTAGAGGTAAGCCTATTATCTCTTGTTTTTTCTTTAATTATTAGCATGTAGATTTCTCTTCTCCTCCTCTTTTCCTTCTTAAAGGCTTAGAGGGCTCATTTCAAACACTATGACAAGGACATTGGGAGCCTTGGGTGTTTGAGGTGAGTCCTTGGCTTTGATAGGATCATTCTTGTGTTTTAACCATGTTATTTGCATTTTCATACCCATTTCCTCACTTTTCATTAAATAAATCATCATTTTCTAACTAAGGAGCCTTCACATATTATGTGTCTTATGTTATTCTTGCATTTTCTTGTTCATGTCATGAATTGTAAGTTGAATTTTGGGCTTGATTTTTGGTGTATGAGGCTTCGGTTTTGAGCTTATAGATTTAGGGTTTTTGTTGCCTTTTCTTTCCTTTAATTTATGTGAAGAATAGATGCATGTTTTGCTTGATAATTATCTTGTAACATGGCATGATAATTTAGGGTTTAGTCATGTGCTTTGTTCTACATGTTGATTGTGAATCTTGACATGAAATAATTTGATGATTTGGGCATGTTGTGGTTTCGGCCTTAGAGGCCTATTTTGTGCTTATTTTTGTGCTTGAAATGGTTGTTTGATCTTGTGTAAATGAATGCAATTGTGTCAATGTGTTTTTTTATTTTTAACCACTCACTTACTTTTTACTTTACCATTCATTAACTTTTTACCAAAACATAAAAATATTTTACTACTTTGGTTTTTACCACTTCATTAATTTTTTACTAAAACATAAAAAGATTTTACCACTTCCCATTTACCTCATGCATTTTTACTTTACCATCTCATTAAATAATTACCATTTACTTCATGCATTTTTACTTTACTTTTCACTAACTTCTTACTTAAAGTTTTACAACTTATCAACTTGCAAAAATACCCAAAACATTTTCACATTCATGCATCTTCATTCATACTTAGTTTATGTGACACTCTCATGCATCCTCATATGCTTATATCTCTTGCATCCTCTTATGCATCCTTGTATGCCATCCATTCATAAATAAAGTGCTATGCATCCATTCCTTGTACACTCATGCACTTACATGCTTACCTAATCATGCATCCTTGCTTACATATTCAATCATTTAACTTAGAATACTCTATGTTTACAATCAATTGTATTCACTTGTTCTTGATGCCATGTAAATGTCTTGACTTGATTGTGTGCCCCCCTCTCCACTTGTATGACCTCCTAATGGAGACGTAAGTCTACATGCATGTTGTAGCATAGAGCCATTAGGGTAAATACAATCCTTCTTGCACACACACAATTACTTTGAGAACTTTGTTTTGCATCTTTAATAATTGAATCCTTTGATTGTATGGGCATGTTTAATCTTGGTTAATGAATGATATGTTCATGTTTGCTTGAGTATTATTCATTCATTTGCATTTGGTTATGGATTTAGAATTGACTTGAAATGTTCTACTCCTTTTCTAAAACCCATTTCCTAAAATCATTTCAAAACAAAAAGAAACTTTTACTTTCAAAACAAAAATAAATCAATCGTCATTAAACACCAATCGCGCCGTTGCCGATTAGGTTGTTAATGATGATATTGTTTTCAAAAGGAGTTAGAAGCAAGACCATTCTAACCGTTGTTGTTCGGTCTTCGCAAAAGCTCTATCCCATTTTCGAAAACTTATTCATTTCTCAAAAATAAACCAATTGTCATTAAACACCAATCGCGCTGTTGCCGATTAGGTTGTTAATGATGATGTTGTTTTCAAAAGGAGTTAGTAGCGAGACCATTCTAACCGTTGTTGTTCGGTCTTCGCGAAAGCTCAATCCTTTTTCAAAACCAAAAGCCGAGAACTACGTAGCTTTGATCCCTCTTCCAGTGAGGGTACGTAGGAGCGGGGTCCTGTCCTGTCAAGCACACTTTTAAAAAAAAAACTTTGTTTTGTTCCGCTTTTCAAAGATACCAAAAATATCCCTTTCCCCCTCGTTTTCAATAAAACAAACTCCTAAAGAAAAGAAAAGAAGTAGAATAAACCGCTTTCAAACTCAAACTTTTGTCAAACATCAAGTTAATGGTTCCCTTTCGGTAGAAAGGAGGTGCGGGGTGCTAATACCTTCCCCGTACCTAACAGACTCCCGAACCTACATCTCTAGTTTTCAAAAGACCATCCGCCTTGTTTAAAAGACCTTTTTTCAATGTTTTGGTCTTAAAATTAAAATATTGGTGGCGGCTCCAAACTTTTTCCACGTTGTCAAACGAAAAGTCCCAAACCGGATTTTTCGGGCGCAACAACCATATAATTGTTTTCTTTTCACTGCAGGTGTAAAATACAAACAATAGGGGTGCATATATCACTTATCCAGCCCATTGACCTAGCCCACAGGTTGACAAAAACAGAAGTGATCCACTTGATCACCAAAAACGGACTTTGCGGAACTTGAACTCGTTGAAGTTGGAGCAACACGCGGATCCTGCTGACCCGTAGTATATAAACAAAACTCTAGTTGACTGAATCAGAAAATCAAGATCTCTTTCTCACTTTCTTACTGCGCCGTTTCTCTACCCTTCTTCTTCAACCTTCAGCTTTGCTAGGGTTCATACTTCACCACTGATTTCCGCAGATTGAAGCTTGATGCTTCTTCAATCTTGCTGCCCCTCACTTCAGAAATTCGTAAGGTACAAAAGCCCTTTATTTTCGCTTTCAGTTTGTTTCTGTTTGATTTTCTATTCTTCACTGAAACACTGATTCAGTGTTTTCTTCTTTGTTTGCAAGTAAGAAACGATTCAGTGGTAAACGTATAGAATTACAAGCACGGGATGAAGGTAGACTCACCCAATACTTCGCTGTGTTGTTAAATCTTGCGAAACTGAAACCCTAATCTTGTTGTTCTTCGTTTTTCAGGAACTTCAAGGCTTGGGTTTTTCAACGGACACTCCTGCGAAGGTAATACAACCTTCTATTTGCTGTTTTCTTTCTTGTTTTGAATCTGTCTAGTATTTTTCAACACAAACCCTAACTGTTTGTGTTGATTGTTTGCTGCAAGTGCATTTCAAACACTGACTGTATACGATTCTTCACCACCTGTGAAGATTGCAACGTTTCACGAACAACAGAAGGTAGAAACCCCTCTTTTACTTCTTATTCTCTTTATTTCTGTTCTGTTTGTGTTTAGAACAAATACTCACTAATTTGTTCTTCTCTGTTTTGCAAGGTACACTTTACCTTGACAAAACTCTCTCACGCACTCACAGAAAGAAACTCAGAGAAACAGATACACAAAGTAATAGAAGAAGAAGAACTGAAGATATAATGAATTGCAATGTAAAGTTCTATATTCTGTTGTTAATTCTATTTACTGTACAGCTTTGTATTTATATACATTTAAGACCTAGTTAGTTAGGTCAGTTTTAAGTTGTTGAGATTGTTCAACAACTTTCTAACAAACTTGTAAAATGGACTTTACTTTTAAACCTAACGGCTATATTGGCCAACGGTCAACAGATCCTGACCTTAAATTAGGTGTCTATCAATGGTGAGGATTAGAATGCGCAACAATTTTCACGGGGTAATGTTCAGACTATTTAATTACTGTCTAAGTTCATTCATAAAAAGAACAGCACTCGTGCGTATGCATGGATATCCTACTAGTTAGATATATTAGATAAATAAATTTTATGAGTTTAATTTCTATACACAATATGTGTATATGCTTTTACCACCACCACCAATCACAATATATGGAGTGGTTGGTTATTAATTGATTAATTGGTGATTACCAATTGACCAATTTCCTTTTGATGATGTGTCAGCCTCTACCACTTGTGACCAGATGGTTAAGGAGCCCAAGTATCTACCACTTGTGCTATACCATGTTAATTATTATTTTCACATTCTAATCTTAATTAATATTAATATAGTATTAATGTAATTTATTTATAATTTTTAAAATATAAATGTTTTTCGTGGAGTTGGTTTATCTATGGTGTGGGTAGACTTTCGTGTTATTTTGTTTCATCCTGGTGGCTTAATGCCTCTTTGTTTTTAAACAATTTGTAATTGGTTTTTCGAGCACACCTAGTGTTTATTTTTAATGAATCATTTCATATCGAAAAAAAAATATAAGGAGTACCCCCCCCCCCCCCGGCGTAACACAATATAAGCAAATTTGGGGCCTTTAACTTGTAATAAAATATAAGTAAAAATTGACTTTTTAAATCCTATGATAGTATACCAAAAATGTCATTCATTTAATTTAATGGTGAATACTTAATACCGAACATGAAAAGTTAGAAATTTGTTCTTAGACGTTCAAATAAGATGAGAGGTGATTTAGGTAATGAAGTTAAATTTTCAAAGGTAAAATATCTTTTTAGTCCCCGTAAAATTTGAGCTTTTTGATTTTAGGGGACTAAAAGGTATCTATGTATTATCAATGTCAAAAGGTATCTATGTGTTCAATTACTTTCAAGGTATAACAGGTATCTACGCGTGTTCGTGTTGTGTTAAATGTGAGTGTCACTTTTTACCTATGTATTATCAATGTCAAGAGGATCTAATGGGCCTTTGTGTTGATCAGATTAGAGATTTGCAATTGGGTTTGAGAGTTCATTCTTGGTTGTTGGCAGCATAGTATGCTTATGTTTGGAAAATATGGTGGGGTTTTGAGTGCAAGTGAATTTTTTCATGGCTTGCAAAACACAACGAAGCACTAAAAAGTGACACTGACATTGAACACAACACGAACACGCGTAGATACCTGTTATACCTTGAAAGTAATTGAAGTGTCGGTGTCGATGTTGATGTCCGGCACGACTGTTGTTGGACAACAAGCATGTCTTCAATCTAAAGTGTTGATGATACATAGGTAAAACATTAACGTTCTATGGTTGTGCATGCTATGCTCAGGTTGAGAAGTTAGTTATAGGCTTAAAAGAAACATGTTATTGTCAGGAATGCTTTGATAAATATGTGCATTCCAAGAGAACTACTAACTAGCATTAGTTCCTACTCTTATAATGTGTTCTTCAGTATGCTTTGAATCAGCTAATGAAACATTTTAAGATTGAGCCAGAAGATTGGAGCACAACACCTGTGTGATGGCACTTTAATTTGTGCAGGGTTGGTTTGCTTGAATGAGTTGAAAACTTATTGAAGGCAACACATACAGAGGTGAAATGGGATGTTGTTGCCTGTTGAACTATGCTTAATGAGATCTATCATGTGATCTAGAGCACTTAGTTGCAGAGTTGACTGTGTTCCAATAAAAAGTATGCAATTCTTTTGCTTGTAACAGTAGCTCTTTCTTTACTGCAGAGTTTTCTGATCATCCCTAGATACTTTAGTCTGTAATTCTTCTTTAATTCCTCCAATCCACTTTATAAGATACAATGCGGTTTTTGGTTCATTTATTCAAAGAACCAAAAACTGTATTGTCTCTTATAAAGTGGACTAGAAGTAGTATACATATATACATGTCCGTAATATTTTTGTATATGATTTGTACTTGACATCCGAAGTAGGCAAGGTGGCCGGAGTTTCTCAGCTACGGTAGTTGACAGTGGAAAGGGTGCGGTGGTACTGCACATACTCCAATGCTTTAATCATCATAAGGGGGAGAGAGAGAGTGTCATAAGGGGGAGAGAGAGAGTGTGTGTGAGGTAAGAAATGAATAATACACACCTTGATAGTGAGTGGGTCCAGCTATATATAGAGGTCCCTGCAAGCTCATGTGAATAGCCCGTGGAGAGCGTGTGAGGCGCGTGGGATATCTGACGTGGCATGGTAGTTATGTGATTGAAATCAGGATCGAGATCGGATCCTGACCGTACGATGGGACCTAGGTCGATCTCGGCTGTTGGCTAAGCTAAGACTGCGTGGCCTTCAATGGATGGTCGTAAATGGGCCTCGAGACCGGCCCAATCCGGTACTGGAGCTCGGCCCACTCCAGAGCAGTATACATTGGAGGTAAGATGTATAAGAATCCGGAAACTATTAAAATGTATCACCACAAAAGGCTATCCTCACTCTATTCTAAGATGCATCACTCCTCCCCAAAATCTGTTTCCACTGAAAGCAACTTCGGTGAAGGAACCATCATAGGTGTCATATAGGCACATCTACTAACACATTATCCTCTTATGAATTTCCAACCAGGAACTGGAAAATGGCAAAGTTCAAATGGCTGCTAAACCACTGTTATGTCAACCACAGACTGATGGAAATTGACACCTTAACTAGCATGGAAAAAGTATAAGAGATCTAAAACTAAAATTCTAAAAAAAATGTAGATTAGATTGAGTCACAAAAAAATTCACAACTTCTATTGTGTATGTTACTTCCTTTCAAAACCAAACTTCAAAATTATGCAACCACTGTCACTACTGACTAGTGCATAACCATATTTAAATCTGTTCATTTTAGTGCAAATACTTTGTTAATGGTACTGGAAATTTTAAGGATTTATTTCTCAAATTTTTGTTGGTTGATTCTAATCTAGATAATAACAATATGAAGAAGCTAGAGCTCAAAGAAATGAAATAATATACATATATATAAAATAAACTCATGTATTATATAAATCATTAAACAAACCTAACAAAGAAATCAGCAGAAGCGACTTTCCATAATTTTTACAAATTCAATGAAATCAATTCTCCCATCATGATTCCCATCAAAGTTCCTAATCATCTTCTGACAATTCTCAAACTCTGATACTTCCTTCAATCCCAAAATACACAAAACTCTTTGCAACTCCTTTGCATCAATAAACCCATCTTTATTCTCATCAAAAACATCAAAAGCCATCTTCACCTCCTTCAAACTTGGTTCCTGCTCTTCAAACAATTCAGAAAGCTCCTTAGAACCATATTTTTCTTCAAGTTCCTCACTTTCTGAACTGCAAAAAATTCCAAGTTTTTCCATCACCATTTTCACTTCATCCCTCTCAATCTCTCCACTTTCTCTGCAGCTAACACTTGCCTCATTCTCTTGTTGGTTAAACTCAGTTTCTGTAGCCTGCTTCTCTGAGTCACCAGAATGAAAATGGCACAGAAGGAAAAACCTGAAGTTTGAGAAAAACTTATGGATTCTAATGAAAAATGTTGAGTATAAGAAAAAGTCTATAAAACCAAACAAGGAAGAAGTTGAAGTTAAGTTTGTCTCATTCTTCTCTGCAATAAGATAATGAAGTTGAATAGGTTGAACCATGGTTGCAACAAATATAAGCAAAAATATAGATAAAATTCTAATATTTCTTGTAATGCAAGGTTCAAAAATTGTTAAGTTGTTATTTAGCTTATGAAGATGGAAAAATGGTGTGGATGAAGGTTTGGTTATATAGCTTAGAAATTGGAAGCAAATTTGATCAGATTTTGAAAGGAAAGTGCATGGCAAGTGCATTTTTGAGATTTAATTGGTGGAAAGACGGTGGGATAATAATAAAATAAAAATAATGTGATTTCTTGACAACATCAAAGGAAATTTCCTGTTTTGTAAATTCCAGCATATATGGAATTTCTGTGTTGCTGTTTTGTGGTCATGGTCTTGCTGGCCTACTTTCTTTTTGTCTTTTTCTTCTTTGATTCTGCCTTCTATGATATTTTATTGACTTTTTTGGTAGCTTAGTGGTCTTTGGGAAATTAAAAAGACAAAACTTTTGAGTAAGTTTCCTAGAAGTGCCTGAACATTGTGTTGCCTACAATTGTGCCGTGTCATATTATATTTCCACTTATTTGATGCACTTCTCTAATATTTTATATTTGTTGAATTTAATCAACACAGTTGGCTTAGTGGTATAATTAAGCTATTTTGGGACACAGGAACGACTTACTGTTCTACGACTTATTGTTCTCAGGTTTGACTTTCACAGTGATAAGCTTGTTAATATTGGTCTGTGTAAAATTTGCTTCCAAATACGAGTAGAGATTAGTTTTTCGTTGAAATGTTGGGACACTCTGTGAATAGTCTTCAATGTTTAAAAAAAAATCATGATTGTTGAAAATTTGAAGTGTTCAGTGTGAAAATGCCATTTGGGCTATTTTGAGTCGTGCACTTATTTGCAGTTTTCAATTGAGTCACGTCATACAAGGAATTATAAAAACTCGCATTGATTGATTTTTCAAGTCTCTTTAAGATTTACTTCCTCATTAAAAAGTCTCTTTAATATTTATTAATAATTAAGTAATTTTAATGTACTCCCTCCGATCATGTTTTTAAAGGTCCTGTAAATGTGCAATAATGCATGAATGTCATTTTCCTGGTAGAAATTTCCCACCCAAGTGTTTTGTGGCAAGCATTTTCTAAGAAATGGGTGCGTTTACTTACTTTAGTAAATTAAAAGTAAGAACTTTGGGAGAAGTTCAAACTTCAAAGTAAAGTAGGAAGACCTGAATACCAACCATCTAAACCATTCTGCAAGTAAGCTGAGCAGCTTTGCCCCTTTTGTAGTATCTCACCGTATTTTTATCTTTGGGATAAGGAGATACAAATATGATAAGTTTAGACGTTTGTTGAGCTCACATTATAGGATATTGTTAATCCGGTTACATATCTTATCTCGATCTTAAGTTAAAAGCCTCATTATGAAGTTGAGTGGAGATAAAAAACAACATGATAGGATAATAAGACAATAATTTCTTCAAGACTTAGTTACACATTTGGTCCCCCTATTATGAGTCACTCAGAATTTTAATCCCCAAACTTTTTTTCCCTGAATTTAGTCCCCCATTTCTCAATTTCTAAAATCATTGTCCCTCCCTAAATTGGTCAAACATTTTGCTGACTTGTCACTCACTAATCCAAGTATGACTAGTGAGTGACAACTCCGCAAAATGTTTGACAAAATTAGGGAGGGGCAATGATTTTAGAAATTGATGGGGGGACTAAATTTGTGGAAAAAAAGTTTGGAGATTAACATCGTGAGTGGGTCATAATAGGGGAACCAAAAGTGTAATTAAGCATTTCTTCAATTAACCTTATAAAATATACAATATAAACAAAATTAAAATTAAAATTAAAATTTGATTTTAAATTTCCCTAGTGTATCAGACAAGGGTAATTTTGTCATTTTGTATATTTTAAAATTAGAATCTATTGATATTAAAATAGAAAATTAAAATAACTGAAAACAAGTAAAATTATTATTAAAAAATATAAAAATATAACAATAATTTCAGTTTTTGTAACAAATGAGATATAGGTATCACAAAGGTAATTTTGTCATTAACATATGATATAATATCATTATAGGTTGCCTAAAATATATAATAGATTGAAATCAAGGTTATCAAAACCGGACAATACCAACCGGTTCAAACGGTTAGACCGGATACACATTCGATCCAAATAAGTCTAAGAACCACTTATCACGAGAATCGGGAACTAAACTGGAAAACCGGTGGTTCACCGGTTTAAACGATTTTTAAAAAAACTTGATTATTACATCTGTAAAGCACTGACACATCAGCTAGTGGTATAATCGACGAATTTCATTTTACTAAAGTAGGCAGATCTCTCGATTCATATTTATATAGTATGTCACCAGTGGTATTATCTTTATCTGTTGTTGTTGGTTCCTCTGGATGGCTCGAAATGATGAAGTTTTTAATGATGCAAAATGGGCAACTTGGAAGATTCTTAATCGGGCTAAACAACTTTCAAATGATGTTGTGAAGTTTTTGTCTGTTGGGGTTTCTACTCGTCCTCCTAGATTGGTTTATTGGTTTCCTCCTACTAGCAATTGTATTAAACTTAACGTTGATGGAAGCTCCATTGGTAACCCAGGTCATAGTGGCTATGGGGGATTACTTCGGGATCATACAGGTGGTTGGCTTCTTGGTTTTTCGGGAAGTTGTGGCATTGATACTAACTTGAATGCAGAGCTCCATGCAATTGCCAAAGGATTGAACTTAGCTTGGTCCAATGGTTATATAGGTCTATTATTTGTGAATTAGGCTCCGAAACCGCTCTGTCGTTGATTGCTCGTGAGCTTGAAGATACCCACCCCTATGCTTCCATTATTTCCTACATCAAATCCTTTTCTCTTAAGGCTTGGGAATTGGGATTTGATTTATGTTCACACGCTTCGTGAGGGAAACTCGTGTGCTGATTGGTAATTAGCAAAGTTTGGAGCTAATATAAACCATGGAGATCATGTGTGGCTTCTCTGTCCTACCGATGTTTCGCCTCTCCTTATAGCTGATGCTATGGAGATAGAGCATGTTAGACTTTAGTTTGTTTTTGTTCCGTGTTTCTTTTTATTGCTTTCATTTTGATCAAAAAAATATATAGTATGTCACTAGTACATTACCTTTGCATCCACACGCGGCTTATCGGTTAGTGACATCATTATACTCAAATAGAAATGTTAATTTGAAATATCATTATTCTAAAAGCAGTTGTACAATATAAAGATTGTAATAGTTTTATTGTTGTAATTAGTCCGAATATTACCCACTGAAAATCAATACAAATTTAAAGTAAACGATCTTAATTAGTCTGAACCTTACCTTGTGAACATTACTAACGAATTTAATTAGTCCAAACATTACTCCGTGACAATATTGCATCCTCTTCTTTTTAGTCATATTGTCATGTTTTGAAGGGAATGTAAATCACACTTACATTGGAAGCAGTTTAGAATCAAAATTTCAATAAAAAACTTGAAAGAAAGCAAGAAAGAAGAAATCGAGTGACACTTGAAATTAAGATTTGCAAAAAACACACCAAAATCAGAATTTCAGTAACACTTGTAAGAAAGCAGTTGAGAATATTGGGGGAATAATACAACAATGATCCCTTTTATTGTTTCACAAACCAATTGCTAGCACGGAAGAAAACAAAAAAGAAACTGGTACATATGAAGAAACTGGTTATGAAGCACACACACGCATACATTTCATAAGCTGTTGCACTTCAGTTTCAGAAACTGGTTATGAAGCGCACACACACACACGCACACATTCCATAAGAATGAACATGGAATGATCCTCTTGAAATTATAAGAGGTTAACCTAGTTGACAACAAATTTAGGCTTACCCCGTGGACGATATGGAGTTCCACCTTTAAGTTTGTTCATTGCGTCAAAATCAAAGATGACAACATTGGTGATCCTTCAAGATCTTCGCGTGTCTCTTTCTCTTTCGATCACTTGCCTTGCATTCACACCATTATTAAGATACCTTAATCCCATACCTTGATCACTTTCCGTGCATTCAAACCATATATAGAAATCCACCATGAAGCACAATGCAAAACCAATAATAATTGGAAACAAATAAGAACTTATAGATACATCAAGGATGTAGCAAGAGATTGGCCTCCATTCTTAGAGTTAAACTGATCGAGGAAGTAATCATAATGAGGGTCATATTTCTGTCCAACCTCATAGTGAAGAACCTAGAGCCCTTCTCCATTGAGTGCATATTTTCAAGTTAGTCATAATAACCAAAAAAAGAAAATGACGCATTCAACCATTGAAGAACTGAGCTAATGCATTCAACATATAGAATCATGTTCATTGAGCTAATGCACATTAGCAGCCCTAGCAGCCCACTTGATGGTTTTATTTCAAGCTAATTTAGTTAATGTCCTTTAGGAAAAAAAGGAATAAAATTACCACGATTAAATTTTGTATTCATCACAGAAAATTATAATAATAATCGACAATGGTTGGTCCAAGTGGTAACTGGACTTGGATCTCACCCGAAGATCTCGGATTCGAATATTGGGTGTGACAAAAACTCTGTTGGGAGAGGAGAACCACACGGGCTGGCAAAGCCTGGCACTCGTGGCCAACTAGGTTCCCCGGCGTAGATTAGTCATCGGCAAAACCGGTAGAAACTGGGCACCAAAAACATGATAACCAAAAAAAGAAAATTATAATAATATCTAGATTCTTTTGCAAACATAAGCAACTAAAAGGAAATACTCAAAACTTTCAAAATCATTTATAATCAAGTCAACTACCTCTTTTGCATAACTTGTATATTTAGTTTTCTAAAGTTAATTATTGTTGCAATCAATAATGTGTTTTGAGCATATGCTTGGATTGATATCCTATAGGTGCAGCGTGGCATCCTTTGTGTTACGGATTGGGCCTCAATGGCCAATCCACCAAAAAGGCCCAACACCAAAGGGTCCAATTCATCCAAGGGTGGAGATTGCAGACCTAGATCCAACAGCCCTCCTCCACTCCAGATACCTATAAATAAGCATTGAATGCTATCATTAATGGTATTCATCTCTCACTTACTCTCACTTGTAATTGACTCACTCACTGACTTGAGCGTCGGAGTGTCATTGCAGGTACCACCCCACCTCGGACCGGAGCACCAACTCGGACAACCAAGGATACACGTACCAACTATCTCGGACCGGACTACCTATCCCGGGTCGGATACGTAGCAGGAGATACGGTACCGAACATTGGCGACCACAGTGGGAGAGCCTTATACTCTAGTCTTTCCCCCAACCTCCTTGATCATAGATGGCTCCGGAATTACGACGGAGAAACGTCTCCAGCGTCGTGGTCAGACCCGACCAGCAACAGGAAACCCCGGAGGGGTTAGCAATTACTCTTCCTCGCAGCTCGGCCCATGGCCGGAACTCATCCAGGGCAATGGTCCCTGTCAGCTCTGCTAGAAACCAGTTCCCACCTCCAGCCCCGACAGTCCCGGTACCGATCGATGCTGTCCAACAGCTCATCCAACTGCTGACAAGGCAGGCCGAGGCTGACGAAAGGAGCCAGCGTTACTCCCAGCTGGAGGCCGAGATGGCCGAAGTCCGGGCCAGAAATATCCCGGATCGTTCCTCCCCTCAAACTCACTCCCCTAGCAGAAGGACCTCCAGTAAGAGACGTCACCGATCCCCTGCTTGGAGGAGACACCACCATCGTTCACCACCACGCAGAAGAGGGAGGCAAGAATCTGGAACTCCCCCAACCGAGACTTATGACGAGACTTACTACCCTGGGGACTCAACTCACCAGAGCTCGTCATTAGCATCTTCGTCCCCAAGACGACGTTCTATAAGCCGGGGAAGTCCCCCGAGGCCTGAACGTCGGCGCCCTCCATCTCCCAGATCCCCCGTCCGACGCCCTACCAGGAGGCCTCCTCCGAGGGAGAGGTCCGCAGCTAGGAAGGGACCTTTTACAGCGGAAATCGACTATTTCCCAGTACCCAAACACTTAGAGAAGCCCCCGGAGGGCTTAAAGATGCATGACGGGACGGGCGATCCCGACCGACATCTGGATTACTTCGACACAATGATGCAGTACCGGAATGTTCCGGAAGAGATCAAATGCCGAATCTTCCCCCTCACCCTCGAGAAACTGGCCCTGGACTGGTTCAGAGCCCTCAAACCAAATTCGATATCATCCTGGGACCAACTTGCAAAGCTATTCTCGGCCCAGTTCGCCCACTCCAAAATGAAACCCAAATCTCGGAAAGTCTTACAAGCCATCCGCCAAGGAGAGAACGAGTCTCTTCGAGACTACATTGAAAGATTTAACAAAGAGGCGGCTCAGGTCCGCAACTTAGACGATTCATTTCGACTATTCTTCATGGAAGCCGGTCTGAGGGAAGGGAGTCTGTTTCAGATCGATGTCGGAATCAACCAAACTGAGTCGCTTGCCGAGTTCCTCCAGCGATCTCAAAAATACATTGACCATGAGGAAGGCGCGGTTGCGAGAAAGACAGATGCCGACCCCGGAACAAGCAAGCCTCGGTATGAAAAGGAGGCTCCGGTGCGACAGGCAGCAGAGACCCGTTATGAAAGGGAACCCCGGAACGACAATAGGCTCCGACCTCGGAATCGACACCAACAGTATTCCGATCTGAATGAAACAAGGGCCAGGATTCTGGCGGAATGCATGAACGCTGAGTTCAAAGAAGTCAAGTTCCCTGACCCGCTCCCACACAGGCCGGGACAGAGATCCAACAAATACTGCCGGTATCACCGGAGCAAAGGGCACGATACCAATCGGTGCAATGCCTTGAAAGATGACATCGAAGACCTGATCAAGAAAGGGAAGTTAAGCCAGTACGTGGCTAAGGCACCCAGGCACGAGGGCGAGGTTAAGGAAGAAGAAGCTGATCCGAAACGAAAGGGTAAGGCCCCACATAAAAGAGAAGAGAGCTCAGAGGACGAGCGCGACTATCGGAAATCAAAGGGCCGACCTGTGATGATGATGATATCTGGAGGCTATCCCGACGAGGCATCAGGGCAAAACAATGAAAAGAAAATGGAAGGAAGTCATGTGTGCTGCTTCCACCTCTGCAGTCAGCTCAGGCCCGGAACGCCCGCCCTTGGCCTTCAGCGACCGAGACTTGTTGGATGGCAAGCCAAATAAGCACATACCCCTCATTATCAGGGCGGTCATGGCAAACCACGAGATAAGAAGGATCCTGGTTGACCAGGGGAGCTCCGCCGATATCATCTTCATCGACCTGGTAAGAAAGCTGCAGATCTCAGAGGAAGACTTCACCCCTTACCGGGGATCGGATCTTTCGGGCTTCAACGGGTCTCGGACCAAACCTCTTGGCTATTTGGAAATGATGGTCACCTATGGAGAGGAGCCATTAGAAAGGACGGTCAAGACCAAGTTCTTAGTGTTGCCATGCCCCTCGGTGTATAACTGCATCATCGGGAGGCCCACCCTTGGGAGGCTGGGAGCCGTAACTTCAACGGTTCACCTCAAGATGAAATTCTACTCTTTGAGTGACGAAGTTATCACTCTGGACGCCGACTTAGAGTCCGCACAAAGATGCTTCTATCTTCATGTCAAGGCGGACAGGCAGGCCTCAGAAGAGGGGGTTCCCCCCATAGCAGCTAGGACGCAGAGGAGCCCTAAGAAGAAGAGAGCCGGTCCAGCGGCCTGAGGTCAATGTCACGGACCTCGACGCAAGATATGACCCGGACAGCTCTGAGGAGGAAAGCGACGACGAGTTGGCACGAGAGCTAAAGAAGAAAATTAGGCGACCTCAACCTGATGGACAGTTCATACAAGTCCAGCTGGGAGAGAACCCGACCCAATTTGTCCAGATCGGGTCCGATCTCCCCGACGAGATAAAAGCAAAGCTCACCCTCTGCCTCAAATCCCACGCCGATCTCTTCGCGTGGTCAGCAAAGGACATGCCCGGGATTCCCCCCGAGGTCGCCTGTCATCAACTAGCGGTGAACCCCGGTACAAAATGGGTCGCCCAGCGTAAAAGAGCTCAAAGCCAGGAAAAGGCAGCTGCTACGGCTAAGGTCGTTGAAGATTTAATTAAGGCTGATTTTGTAAAAGAGGTCAAGTATACAACTTGGCTCTCAAACCCTGTACTTGTTAAGAAAAGCAATGGAAAGTGGCGAATGTGCGTTGATTATACCGATCTTAATAAAGCCTGTCCTAAGGACGCTTTCCCTGTTCCTAGCATTGATCGGCTCGTCGATAATGCTTCAGGTTTTCGTTTACTGTCATTCATGGATGCCTATTCCGGATACAATCAGATTCCGATGTTTCACCCCGACCAAGAGAAGACGGCCTTTATGACTGACCGCGGTAACTTCTGCTACCGGGTCATGCCATTCGGTTTAAAAAATGCGGGGGCCACTTATCAAAGAATGATGAACAAGGTATTCCGAGAACAGATCGGTCGAAACGTAGAGGTCTATCTCGACGACATGATTGCCAAGAGCGAAAGAGAAGACCTCCACATATCCGACCTGGAAGAGATTTTTGCTGAAATCCGAAAAAATAACATGAGGCTAAACCCGGAAAAATGCACTTTCGGGGTCCGGGCTGGAAAATTCCTGGGTTTCTATCTCACGGAAAGGGGCATTGAAGCCAACCCGGATAAGTGCCGAGCGGTAACAGAAATGCGGACCCCGTCCACTAAGAAAGAGCTCCAGAAACTCAACGGCATGATAGCCGCATTATCTCGCTTCATTTCCAACGCCGCCTTCAAGTCGCTCCCATTGTTCAAACTGCTTAAGAAAGAAGCAACTTTCCAATGGACACCAGAACGGGACGAGGCACTCTCCCGGCTGAAAAAGGTCCTTTCCGAACCACCCATACTAAGTCGACCGATCCCAGGGGAAGATCTGTTTTTGTATCTAGCCATTTCAGATGAGGCCATCGGAGCCGTGCTTGTCAGGGAGACCGGAGCCGGCCAAAGCCCGATATACTTCGTGAGTAAAGCTTTGCATGGACCAGAAGTGAGATATCAAAAAATAGAGAAGATCGCTTTTGCTCTACTCATCTCAGCACGCCGTCTCCGACCTTATTTCGTCGCCCATCAAATCGTGGTGCGGACGAATTATCCAATTCGGCAGATCTTGCACCGACCCGACTTGGCGGGAAGAATGATCAAATGGGCAGTAGAACTCTCCGAGTTCGGTATCAAATACGAAACAAGACCGGCCATGAAAGCCCAGATACTTGCCGACTTTATCACAGAAATGGCACCTGCCGACCCGGATGACGGGATGTGGACTCTGCACGTAGACGGGTCCTCGAACCCAAAGGGAAGTGGTGCCGGGTTGATGCTCGAAAGCTCGACGGGCGTCGTAATCGAGGTATCACTCACATTTGGTTTCCCTACCTCGAACAACCAGGCGGAATATGAGGCATGCATAGCTGGACTCCGGCTTGCGATCGACCTCAAGGTCTCCCGACTGTCCCTAAATACCGACTCATTATTGGTGGTATCCCAAATCGGGAAACAGTACGAGGCTAAAGATCCGATCTTGCAAAGGTACCTAACCCAAGTGCAGGAGCTGCTCTCCCTCTTTACATTCACGGAAGTGAAGCACGTTCCAAGATCGGAGAATATCCGGGCTGACATCCTTTCCAAGCTTGCCAGCACAAAAGTTCCGGGAAATCACCGGTCAATAATCCAGGAAACACTGAGCAAGCCGAGCGTAATCTTGAGCCCGGAGGCAAGTTTTTCTATTAATGTAGTAGAAGAAAGCCAGGGCTGGATCGCTCCACTAATAGACTATATCAGAACGGGGAACGAGCCTCCGGACCCGAGTAAAGCCAAGATCCTCCGGAGGAAGGCCTCCTCTTTTTCCATAATCGATGGAAGCCTCTACAGAAGAAGCCTGTCGGCACCACTGTTGAAGTGCATCGAGGGAGGAGAAGCGGACTACGTCCTGGCCGAGATCCATGAGGGAATATGCGGCCAGCACCTTGGAGGTCGATCCCTGGCTCGAAAGGCATTAAGGGCGGGATACTTCTGGCCAACCATGGAGACCGATGCAAGAAATTACGTAAAGAGGTGCAGTAAGTGTCAGATCCACGCCAAGGTCCACATAGCACCCCCTACGGAGCTCACCAGCTTAAGCTCGCCATGGCCATTCGCTTGGTGGGGAATAGATCTCTTAGGCCCATTCCCAACTGCCCCCGGCCAGGTCAAATACCTCATAGTAGCGGTGGATTACTCCACCAAATGGATTGAAGCTGAGCCCCTGGCCATCATCAGCGCTAAGAATTGCATCAAATTCTTCAAGAAAAATATAATGACTAGATTCGGGATCCCCGAGGTTGTAGTCACGGACAATGGAACACAGTTCGCCGATAAAGGCTTCAGGAAACTCATGTCAGACCTTAAAATCAAACACCGATTTACCTCGGTAGAGCACCCTCAGACAAACGGTCAGGCCGAGGCCGCCAACAAAGTCCTTCTCAATGGACTGAGGAAACGACTCGACGAAGCGAAGGGAAACTGGGTTGAAGAGCTACCTTACGTGCTGTGGGCCTACAGAACTACTCCACAGAGCTCAACAGGGGAAACTCCTTTCCGACTTTCTTACGGGACTGAGGCTGTGATCCCGGTAGAGATCGGGGAGCTTAGCTGGAGGACACTCCACCCGAAACCTCCGGGGGACAATAGCCAGGCGTTGAAGGAAAACCTCGACCTCGTCGACGAGGTCCGAAGTCAGGCTTTCCTTAAAGAAGCAATAATAAAGCAGAGGGTAGCGGTACGGTATAACTCGAAAGTGATCCCCAGAGATCTTGGGATCGGTGACTTAGTTTTACGAAGAGCCGATGTCGGTTTGAAGAACGCCGCACAGGGCAAGCTCGCCCCCAACTGGGAAGGACCTTACCGAGTTTTATCTAAAACCGGCAGAGGTGCCTACGAATTGGAGACCTTGTCCGGCAGGGCGATCCCAAGAACTTGGAACGCCACTAAACTGAGAAAATACTACAGCTGACGCTCATCTCACCTAAAAGAACGGTGTACACCGATGTTGTAATTCATTTTATCTGAAGAACGGTGTATACCGATGTTATATTCATTTTATCTGGAGAACGGTGTATACCGATGTTATCAATTATGTTTGCGGTGTATACCGATGCTGTAACTCATCTTATCTAATGAACGGTGTATACCGATGTTATCCTATATGATTGCGGTGTCTACCGATCTTATCGCCTATTCTATTTTCCTTTAGCTGACCGAGGTTTGTCGCTATCCTAAGGGGTGAGTTCGATCTGGGCCGAGTCCCGGTAAACTACCCCGAAGGCGTTCATTTTACGAGTATTTGGCCGAGGTTGCCACAACCCTAAGGGACGAGTTCGATCTGGGCCGAGTCCCGGTAAACTGTCCTTAAGGCGACGTTTACCACTTGAGCGAATCAAACGCAAGTGCACAAACGAAAAACAACAGTACAAATACTAAAAACCGAAGTAAATGAAACCGGAAGCACATTAAATTACATTTTCATTACAAATTATCCCGGATGCGGCCGGGTCCTCTAGTTCAAAAAAGGTAATGGCATTACAAAATTCCGGTTCCGCCCGGAACCCGGGGCTTTATTTCCCCACCGGTTCCACCCGGAACCCAAAAAAGAAGAAACAGCAAATTCAGAACCTTCCCATCAGCAGCAATCACGACCAGGAAGGGGGAGGGTAAATGATATCGAGTGCATCAGAGTCACGATAGGGCCGGACAATACGCCCATCAGCTACAGTATGGTTCAAGCGAATAAATTTCCGATCCAGAGGAAGGGATGGATGGATGACAGCAACTTGAGAAAGGGCTTTTTCAAAGCTCTCCTCGGCCACTTCCAGAGCCAGTTGAGCCGTCTCCACCACCTCGTCCTCCAAAGTTTCTACTTTGGCACGTACCTCCTGAAGCTCCCTTTCCAATTCAGCAATCCGAGGCAGAGAATCAACGCCAGACCCAACCTGGGCCTGCTTCGCTTTCTCCAGGTCGGCCTCGAGTTCCTGAATCCGAGCCCTCAGGGAAGAAATGACCTCGGAAGACTGCCGATCTTGACTCTCGAGATCCTGGATCCGAACCTCATGTTCCATACACAAGTTAAGGGCAGAATCCCTCTCCCTCTCAAATTTCTCCGCAGCGGCCTTGAGCTCAGCCTGATCCCTCTCCAGAGTCTCATACTTCTTTTGAAGCTCCTCCCGGGCTCTTTTTTCATTGTCCCTCTCCACCAGGGCTCCTGTAATAATAGAAACAAGGAAGTCAACAACAGAGATAACCAAGAAAGAAAGTCAAAGAGTGAACCTCGGAACTTGGGGTCACCTTTTGCCTGATTCTCAGCCTCGGCCTTCTGAAGCTTCGTCACGTCAACAAGATGCCGGAATAACTTGAGAGACGCCTCAACCGGGTCGACCCGGGAATCCTCCAAATGCTTCTGCAGGAAGTCGGCATCAATAGAAAGACCAGAAGACCTGGAAGTCCGGTGCTTTCCATGACGCCCCTTCTTTGAAGCCCGAGCAGCCGGGGCATGGGAGGTAGAAGCAGGGTCTGCTTGCGTCAGGGGGCGCTCCCTTTTTCGGTGCGAGAGATCCGCAGCCCAGTCCTCTGCTCCAGCCGAGACTGCCTCCAAGACGGTGCTAATCGGGATGGCAGCAACGGGTTTTTCTTTCTGCACCCCGGCCTTCCTTTCTGCAAGAGCCGTCAGGCGAGAGAACTTGTCCGGCCCCATGCTATCTGCAAAGAAAGGAGAATAAACAAATGTTAAAAGAAACGGCAGTCAAAAAATTATGAATGGGCGGAGTTATCTACCAAGAAACCTACCAAGAACGGAGACTACTTGAGATTTCGACCCAGCCCCGACCAATCGGGCTACGTCAATCCCAAATTTCTTGGGATCACGGTAGACGATCAGGTCGGCAAAGTTCGTCAAGATCGCCAACGATTCCTGGTCCACCTGGGATAGCCGCCCTAAGCCGACGGTGTAAGAATGAGGCCTCCGGTTAAAATGAGAGAGAGACCATCCCAGTTGAAACTTGGTGAACTCCAATGATTTCCCATCCGCAGAATATTGGCCGACGTGCCTCACTGCCTCCTCATTCACGGGCTCCACAAAGAAATACTTATTTTTCCAGTTCTTAAGAGAGTCGGAATAAGGCATGAAAATCTTTAGCCCTCTCTTAGCCCGGAAACTTACATGTTCCCACCGATCTTTGGTTCCGTCCTCGTGCCTCCGGTTAACCTCAAAAAGGTGGAAGAAGAGGTCACAGGAGATCGGCCTCTCCAGATGAATGCACATCAACTCAAAGGCCCGGAGGAACGCCCATGAGTTGGGATGTAGTTGGGAAGGAGCGAGGTTCAAGATCTCCAAAGCCTCTTGTTGAAAAGCAGTGAACGGGGGGCTAACGTGCATATCAAGGATCGTCACCCCGTACATAACAAATTTGAGAGCTTTCGGCCAGACGGCCACATGCTGGTCCTCAGCCATTCCCTCCACATTCCAGATCTGACTCTTCCGGGAAAGGCGGTTGACGAAGAAACTCATATCGTCCCCGGTCCTGTAAAGGGACGGGATTCCCCTCAACGCCTCCGACACCCAAGAATACTCCCGGGGAACCGCGAGAGGCAGGGACACAGGAACATTGACCGGCCCTACTCCGGCTTGGGGATATTGGTCAGAGTCACCACCTTCTTCATATGCGGGCTCCCCGCAAGGCCCGAGACCGTCTTCATTGTTTCGGCTCTCAGCCACCTCCTCCTCACTCTCCTCCGAACTCCAACTAGTACTGCCTTGTTCCTCACGGTCGGGCTCGGCATCAGAATCACCCGATTCAAGAACCACCACCTCTGTGTTGTCTTCATCTACCGGCTCGTTGCTGGGAACCCCGGGAGACCGGTCTTCAGCTTGAGTAGGAGCGGAACCCAAGTCGTCTTGAACCTCGGGAATAGCTGACCCCGGGGGACTAGCACGAATTTCCATAGACTCTCCAAGTCCGGAAGCCATTGTTTGCGCGAAATGAGGGCGATCGGTGTCAGCAACCCGACGGGTTTGTTTCGTCCTCGCCAGATCGGTCCTGCAGAAATGGGGGCTTGATGAGTCAGGTTGATACGTAAACAGTGGGTCCACAACCAAGTCGGAACCCGACCTGACGACCCCCACTCTGTATCTACAAATGCGGGTCCAGAAAGAACCCGGTCGTGATCTAAAGGAAAAAGCAACAAAGAGAAGAGGAAACTAACCTTATGAAAATCGAAGCTCGTCGAACACTAGAGGCGGGTCGCGAACAGCAAAGGCGTCACCGAGACTCAGCACAACTCGGAAGAATGAAAGAAGCTCCGGATCGACTTTAAGACCAGAAGCAGAGTGATTCGCAGAAAAACAATCCAAGTAAGGGGGATCCCCCCTCCTATTTATAGAACATTGGGAAGGCCACAAATGGGCCTGGACCTAGGCTACGTTTCCCAAGACTAGCCCCTAGACAGGCGCGTCGTTCCAAGCGCCATCATTACCCCAATCTTCCTCGAACGACGCGTCCCATCAATGACGTTGCCAGCTGGCACAGAAATCAAGACATAGCTATGACCGGAACGCTCCGTTTCCGTTGACTCGCCCCGGTCTCTTGACCCCGCCGTGCCCGGAATCTCTCAAAGCGGTCAGCCTCGAGTCACTCGGCGCGACCTGAGTCCCTCTGATCGGCCCGGTAGGTCGTAAAGTGTTTCAGGCCCGGTGAAATCTCTAAACAAGTCTAGCTCGCCTTAAAGCGACCCGACTTGGGGGGCTACTGTTACGGATTGGGCCTCAATGGCCAATCCACCAAAAAGGCCCAACACCAAAGGGTCCAATTCATCCAAGGGTGGAGATTGCAGACCTAGATCCAACAGCCCTCCTCCACTCCAGATACCTATAAATAAGCATTGAATGCTCTCATTAATGGTATTCATCTCTCACTTACTCTCACTTGTAATTGACTCACTCACTGACTTGAGCGTCGGAGTGTCATTGCAGGTACCACCCCACCTCGGACCGGAGCACCAACTCGGACAACCAAGGATACACGTACCAACTATCTCGGACCGGACTACCTATCCCGGGTCGGATACGTAGCAGGAGATACGGTACCGAACACTTTGGATAACCCATCAGGGTAAATGTAAACTTCAAAGTGATTTTGATAAAGATAAATGGGAAATAACATACAGACTAAGTACTGCTGAAAAATACAACGAAAAGAAGAGAAAGCAAGGTCCATTGAACAACCATATACTTTGACACAATGACATAACCTGCAAATTGTTTTGACTTCCTCACCAATCCATCATTCCATTGTAACCTAATGAAGAAAAATGCCTAGCGACAATTATTTCTCAACACCTCTGATTCAAATTAAAATTTGTTCAGCTATTTGGATAAAAAGGGAAGATAAAAACCTTATAATAGAAACCCATAAAATAAAAGTAATATATGCACCTTTTTTAGAATAGATTAGGAGTAGGCTATTTGAGAGTGAAGTAAAATAGTATATTTTTTACTTCTAGAAAATAGAAACCCATAAAATTACTAACATACCCCTAATTTTCTAAAATTAACTACTGAATATAAAAATACTTGGCGAACATATTCACAACTAAAAAGCCCAGTCCAGTGGTATAGAGAGTGGTTGCTTTTGGCGATAGCTCCTGGGTTTGAATCTTTCCTTGGATAATTTTGTTTTTCTTGTCTTTTTGATGAACTAAAGGAAAATGCTATGTGGTTAGTGGTTACCATTAAATCACTCAGTTCCTCCATCCACCTCTCTCCTCGTACAAAACCAGAAGCACAAAATCCACTAATCTCCACCTCTCTCCTCATGCAAAACCAGGAGCACAATAGCAAGATTTGATTTCTTGAGTTTGCGTCCACTTCCAGTAACCGACAACATCAACAAGGCAGTGGATCTTTGTTTAAGGGTCTCTATATTTCAATGCTATTTTTTTTTTGAAAAAATATTTCAATGCTATTTAGTTAGTCTTACATGTGTTTTTTTATGGTTTTATTTTAGAACAAATACTAGTATTTTACTCGTGCATATGCACGGGTGATACTGTATCTGTTATGATTTCCATTGAAATTATAAATACATTGAAAGTTGTAAAATATAATAAAAAAAGGAAAAACTTGATAATGGAGTAAAAATAAAGAAAAAATGAAAATGAGATTGTAGGTAAAATATGCATCCCCGTTGGCCCTCGCGTTTGCATCCCCGTTGGTTAACTTTCGAATTTGAGCAATGGACACACCAAGTCTTTTTGCTAAAATACCTATGGACACATGCTCATTGGCCAGTATTTCTTGCTAGTTATGACTCACAACAGAGCTATCAGTTTTACGGTAAGGCCTTATAGTACCGTTAAATCAAAATCAGTTAGATTGTTTGATGTGTAAGCTTATAAATAGTTTTTTCCTGGTGGCCAAATCAAGAACCTAATTTCAGCTAGTATTGCATCTCAGTAAGAGATGTTTTCATTAGTTGCAAAAAAAAACATCCAAGATATAACACCTTTCAATTGCAACCTAATCATATAATCATTAGCACAACTTAAAATGTACAAAAAGTGGCCAACAATAACAAAGGAATCTCAATCACTTAATTCAATTCCATACTCTTCCTCAAACAAAGAACATACCCCGTGAACCTCCCCATCAGAGCTTCTCATTGCTGCTTCTGGTTGCCACTTCTCGGGGCCGCTCCCCGTTGCCGCTGAAACAACAGGCAAGCAATTTAGTATTTAGTTTAGTTATCTAGTTTAATTGCACTCTTATATTGAAAACACTAACAGCTTTGAAAACAATAGGAAACCAATTTTGAAGTGCATAAGTTCAATAAGAATTTGTAATGTTCTTCAGGCAGTTTTTTTTTTAAAAAATTATAAGGGTTTGTAATCTTATGGATCTCAATTGCAAAAGGGAAAGTGCATACCACCAAGAGCAGCAAATTCACCACACGATCAAGACTGAGGGTAGTCCATCTCAATTGCAAGATGTGCAAAGAAAAGTTTACAGTGGAGACTCAAGAGGAGCATCAAATCTTTCTTGCAAGCTTATATCCATATATCCATAAAATATGATCTGCAAAAAAGAATCAGAAGTTCAAAAATGCTTAGACCATTTGGTTGCAAACTAAAACACATAAGGTATGCCAAAACAGAGGTTAAAGATATGATGTAGGAATACTATTAAAACAAACAATCATAAACTGATAAAACTCGCATATATATATATATATATATGCAACAAAATTTAGAGAAAGAAGGCTTCCAAAATAGAAACCAAAGTGTATGTGTGATATTGCAAATTGGCATACAACTTTTGAAGTACCTCCAACATGTGGTAGAACCTACCATGTGGATTCCTTCCATCTGTAAACTCAAAGTAAACTCAATTTGGAACCAAAGTGGATTCACTAAACATTCAGCACTTTATTGTCTGTTGTATCAATTAAGCATAGATATGAGTTGCATACATCACAGAGGCAGAGTTTTGTTATAAAGTAATAAAGAACACAACTTAAAAGGGTTCATGTAAATGAAAAATAAAAGCTTCTAAATTGAAAGAAAGTGTGCAAAGTATGATGCTTTAAAGGTATGAAAACTAAAACTTTAGTCCCTTGTAAAGTTTACTCAGCATAAAGATAACTTTAAAAAAACTGATGCTGGTGCAGGATTGCTATTTATTACTGAGTACAAATGAATATATATATAAGACTAATTACAACTTGATAATTCAAAGACCGTGAGCATTACTGACTGTTAATAACACAAATATGCAGGTTCACGAATTGGTACATATTAGACAATTGAAGACCAGAAACAAACCATGATTAGAACATAAAAATCAAACAAAGAACATACCCCGTGAACCTCCCCATCAGAGCTTCTCATTGCTGCTTCTGGTTGCCACTTCTCGGGGCCGCTCCCCGTTGCCGCTGAAACAACAGGCAAGCAATTTAGTATTTAGTTTAGTTATCTAGTTTAATTGCACTCTTATATTGAAAACACTAACAGCTTTGAAAACAATAGGAAACCAATTTTGAAGTGCATAAGTTCAATAAGAATTTGTAATGTTCTTCAGGCAGTTTTTTTTTTAAAAAATTATAAGGGTTTGTAACGATGTCCTCCGGTCATTGTTTCTTACTTTTATATGGTTTTAACACAGCAAGACATTGTTTCTTACTTTTAACACACGGAAAATCTGGTTTTAACACACCAAGACATTGTTTCTTACTTTTATATGACAAAATCTGGTTTTAAGACACCAAGACATGTTTTGAAATCTGGTTGTAACACACGAAGACATATTTCCAGCAACAACTGATTGTCCAACACAGAATCATAAATTTAGATTTTACAACAGGCAATATAAGAAACAATAAGTGGCTTAACACATAAACTGAATCCTAAAAACAATAAGTGGTTTAGTAAAGGAACAAAAAAAAATGCAATGCACAAAAAGATGAGGACTTTATCAAGTTACTGTAAAAACATTGTTAAAAAATTGTTAAAAGCATGGTTTTAAAAGCATGTCTCAAACTTCTGCTCCAACTTCTGTCTTTAGACAAAATATGGTTTTAACACATGGTTTTAACAAAATCTCATGCACACAAAATCTGGTTTTAACACACCAAGACATTGTTTCTTACTTTTATTAGACAAAATCTGGTTTTAACACACCAAGACATGTTTTGAAATCTAGTTGTAACACAGGAAGACATATTTCCAGCAACAACTGATTGTCCAACACAGAATCATAAATTTGGATTTTACAACAGCCAAATCAGAATCTCGTGAACTGAAAACTGAAGTTTAAGGGGGGGGGGGACATGGTCAAACGAAAGCATTAATCCCCCTTCTACGCCTAACCACAATCACAAAACAGTTACATTGGTTAAGATTGATGAACATTAAACGTAAGACACACTGAAAACTGAACCATAAATCTAAAAACCCTAAATCCAAAACGCTCTCATGGTCAAAAGCATACCTAAGGTGTGTTGCGAGCGTCTACTTCGAAAATGGAGGAAGAGTTCTGTTTCTGGGTCGTCGCCGTCCGTCGTGTGTGTCGTCGTCAGCCTTTCTCGTTTCGTCTTCTCCGTTCCTTTCGTTTCCTTTTTCCTTGGCCCTCCGTGTAATATCCTCTTCTCTGACTATCTCCTTCGCCGTGTTTCGTTTTCCTCTGTGTTGGCCTATCCCGTTTCGTCTTCTCGGTTCCTTTCGTTTCCTTTTTCCTTTTCCCTCTTCTCTGGGTTTCGCTTCTTTGCTTTCGTTTCGTTTGGTTTGAAGATGGGTTGCCTCGTGTGATAGGCAAAATGTGATAGTCAGAGTGTGTACGGGCACTGTACCATATTCAGAGTGTGATAGGAAAAATGTGAAAGTAGAAATGAAGGAAAGGAAAATTTGAAAGGAGAAGTGAAAATTGAATGTTCTGACCAAAAAGGGTAGGGTGGTCAATTAAGGTGAGGAGGGCATAATAGTCAATTTGGTGGTGGGTTAATGGCAACTATTCATAGTAGATGTGTGATATTTCGGAATAAGGTTCTCTCCTGTCACCCCTCTCTATCTCTCTCTTCTTGCATTTTTTAAATTTATTTTAAAATAAAATAATTTAAGGGTTGAGATTGAATGTAATAATGATCCAATGGAGGGATTTGTGGTGACAGCAGTGACTGGAGGGGTCTGTGACTGGAGAGAATCCAGGTCCGTGATATTTCTGTTTACTTTTAAAAAAAGAATGACAAGACGCTGATTTCGGGAGGTTCGGGAAGAGTGTCTCTCAGGAGAACTCATTAAAATTTCATTTCTCAATGCGCGCGCATACCTTGCAATTTTGATTAAAAATGGCATCAATGGGGATCAAACTAGTTTCCATTAGCTTGCAAATCAACTTACTTACCAACATGTTAAAGAATTGGCTTTGATAAGTAAGAAATATGATATATGTTTGCTATATAAAATTCATATATCATATTACTTGATTATTTTGGCCCTCCCTATGAATACTCTCAAGGTCCGCAACGTACTTCATCATCTTAGTACTCGTGTTGCCTTCTCCTCACCTTCCTTCTCTCTTTTGTTTTTTCTTTCTGAGGGAGAGAGAAGCACTATAAGAAAAACTGTATTTACCGACGGAATTAATCTGTCGGTACGGTTCTGGCGGATTTCACACATTTACCGGCGAATTTAATCCAGCGGAAGATTTTCGGTTGAATTTGGGGATTTTCTGGTGGATTATTTTCCCCCAGTAAGTTTTCGGCGGATATGGTTGTATTACCGGCGGAATATTCCGTCGGAAAGTGACTTTAAAAAAACCAAAAAAAAACCGCCGGTACGAGTCATTTCCGGGGGATTTGAACTTTTCGGGGGGAATAAAAATTTTGAAAAAACCGCCGGTACGGTAGCAATTTCTGCCGGAAATTTTGGTCCAAAAATCCGTCGGTAACGTGTCATTTTCGACAGTTTTAAATTTTGGAGGGAGATTCGAAATTCAAAAACATCCGCCGGTAAGTCCTAATATCCGCCAGAAATTAGAACCGTTTTTTTGGCCGAAAATTCCACCGGTAAAGCCCAATTTTCGGCGGTTTTACATTTTGGAGGGACATTCGAAATTCAAAAAACTTCTGCCGGAAATGCGTTTACTGGCGGAAATTTCGATGTGTCCGAAATATTTATATCCCCCTCCCCTTCCATTCGCATCCTCACCTCCCTCTTTCCCTCTTCTCTTCCATTTTTCATTTCTCTCCATCTTCCCTTATACTCTCATCTTCTCCCTCACTCATATTTCTTTTATTTTTGCGGTTCTTACAAATATTTCACGATATGTTTGAGTAAATACTAGTTAAGTGTTTTATTTAAGTATTATTTAGTGAGTTTTTTTTAACATTTTTAACTGTTTTTGTCTAGGATTGAGTTATAGTCGTGAGAATTCGTTAGAGAAGAGGTAGCCCGGATTTAGCGTCAAGCCAGAGACTTCTCTTCACTTCAGGTTAGTTATCAAGTTGTTTGTTTTCATATATTTTATGAAGACAATAATAATATGCTAGTAAAGTTTGTTAATTAGAGTAATTTAGTAAATGATATGTTAATAATATATTAGTTATTAGTTAAATTGAAATTATTTAAAAAAATTGTTAATTGAAATATCGTGTTTGATACGAAAAATAGAAATATCTTATATAATATCTACTATATTATAAAAAAGTATATTATGTTAATTTATTTTTAAATAAATAGATATATTATTGTTATTATATATTTTAGTAGTCAATTAATAATTATATTGAAATGAGTTATAAAAAATTTTATTTGATTTGTTATTATTTTGTTAAGGAAAACAATAATAATATGTTAGTAAAGTTTGTTAATTAGAGTAATTTAGTAAACGATTCGTTAATAATATATTAATTATTAGTTAAATTGAAACTGATATTATGTAAAAAAAAATTATTTATAAAAACTAATTATAATATGTGGTTACTAATATTTGTTAGCTATTTTAATGGTTAGTTATTTTAGTAGTAAGTTACTAATTAGTTACCCTTATTAATTAAAAGATTATAGTAAATTAGTGTAGCGACCGAAAAATCCGAAAGAGGGATTCTTCGATGTTTTTGAAATGAAGACGCCGCCAGAGTTTAGTTTAAGGACAAACATTGGAAAATCCCTATTGAGTGGATAATGGGGTTTTGCAGACCAGGTTTAGGCTCGGGAGTCGTTTATGCATAGGGAATGTATTAGCACCCTACGACATCCTTCCTAAGGAATGTTACCTTTTAACTAAATGTGTAGAAAAAATTATTAATTTAAAAATTTATTTTTACCCTTATTTACAAATTAAAGGAAAAAGACTTGGAAGGAGGACATTTAATTATTTTTGTTTTTTTTTTTGAAAAAAATAAGAAATAAGAAATTTACAACACTACAAAAAAAACACTGATTAGCGACGGACATTAGCGAGGGACTTGTTGTCCCTCGCTAAAACAGTCATTAGCGAGGGCATAGAGCTGTCAATATTTTTGTCATTAGCGAGGGAACTGTCCCTCGCTAATGACTGTCCTCGCTAATTCGCTCGCTAAATTTTGCTTTTTCAGATGATGGGACTCAGCACAGGGGTTGGTAAAGGTGCATAAATTAGCGAGGGACAGTTCCCTCGCTAATTTCCTCGCTAACGTTAACTTTTCAGATGATGAGACAGTTCATTCGCTACACCCTCACTCTTCTTTCTCACTCACTCACTCACTCACTCTTCACCATTCCTCTTCCCTTCCTCTTCCCCCTTCCACTTCCTCTCACACCATTCTTCTCTCTTCACTCTTCCAACACCACCACCACCACCATCATCACCACCTCCTCTCACACTCTTCTTCTCTCTTCACTCTTCCAACACCACCACCACCACATACCTCCTACCACTCTCACTCACTCTCTCTTACTCTTCACCACCACCACCCCACCACCCCACCACCACCACTCTCACTCTTCTCTCTCTCTCTCTCTCTCTCTCTCTTACTCTTCTCATTCTCTCTCTACTCTAAACCACCCATCACCACCACCACCACACCACCACCACGCCACCACCACCACTCTCACTCCTCTCTCTCTCTTTCTCCCTTACTCTTCTCCTTCTCTCTACTCTAAACCACCCATCACCACCACCACGCCACCACCACCACCACCACACCACCACCACCACCACCACCACCACCACCACACATCACCACAAAATTAATAATATAATATAATATTCATTAATTAATATATATAAAAAAACAAGCCATTCAGTACTGGACACGTGTCATTTTTTTTTGAAAACTGCAGTCATTAGCGAGGGCAAAAGCCGTCGCTAATTCCTGCGCATTTACCAACTCCTGCAACTAAGTCCCATCACCTGAAAAGCTGCAGTCATTAGTGAGGGAACTAGCGACGGCATAGTCCCTCGCTAATTAGCGAGGGATCCAACTTCCCTCGCTAATCCCATTTGCGAGGAGGGAATTAGCGAGGGAACTAGTCCCTCGCTAAGTCCCTCGCAAATGACCATTAGTGAGGGAATCAGGTCATTTTGCGAGGGAACTGTCCCTCGCTAATGACTAGTTTTTTTGTAGTGCAAAAGGACTAAAAAAGGGTTTTTATTAATGCAATTGACAGAGGCCGTGCTGTTTGGAGGCATGAACGGCGAAGGTATGGTGGTGCTGTTTGGAGGCGTGAACGGTGAAGGTATGGTGGGAGGGTGGTTTCACCGGAGAAGACGACCGAAGGCGTCGACGGCGAGTGTTTCACAGCGGGGGGAGCGCTGACTACGGTGGTTTTGATTCACGAGGTGAGAGAGAGAGAGAACGAAGGGGAAGGGAGCGAGAAAGGGCTGGTTTTCGTGGTGGTGCACGGTGGTTCTTTGGTGAAGGTTGTGTGGTGGTGTTTGGTGGTGATGTGGTGGTTGTGAGGTGGTGATTTTTGTGAGGTTTTAGTGGCCGTCGGCGGTGGTGATGGTGAGGCCGTGGTGGTAATGGTGAGGATGTGGTGCGAACAGGAAAGGAAGATGGAGGGGTTACCTCCATGAGAGGGGGTGTTGAGGTATCTCTCATATTCTATCTTTTTGATTTCTCTCTAACATTTTCCTCCTTCTGAAATCGTTTTCCTCCCCATTTTTTATGTTCTGAAACATTGATATTCCCTTCTCACTTTTCTGATCGATTTTCCCCTCCCTTCTTTACTGTTTTGCGTATTTTCTTTTCTTTTCAGTGTTAATGTTTCTCCATTTTATAGAGGGAGCGGTTGTTTTTGAGCTGCTGTATATTTGTTGTTTTGTGTCCATGGTACAGGTTAGTGGAGCAGAGGAGGTTAGTGGAGCAGAGGAGCAGTAGCAGGGTGGTGCCTGCAAAGCTGTCTTGTTGGAGGAAATTGGGAAAATGACAAAGGAGCAAGAAGAAATTAGCATTGGCCTAATTCTCAAAGAGACTGTACCTGAGTGCGCATACTCCCTCTTTTTTGTTTTACTTTTTTGGTTTTTTATTGTCTCTAAATGTAATTACTTTTTGTAAACTCTGATTATTGTATTTATTGTAATAAAAATAGACTTGGACAGTATTGGCCATTCCATTCTTTATTTTGATTTTATTTTATTTCTTTTTTAGTTAAGAGAGAGAGAGACAAAACTATTATTAACGAGCGCCAAAATAAACACGCGTGCGCGACGAGACGCGAATGCACGTGCGTAACGAGAATAAAAACAAGTACACAATTAGAAACGACACGTGTGCATAGCGATAATAAAAACGCATAATTCCGGAATTATGTACTACGAGATAATTCCTATTGGCTGGTTGCATTTGATTATGAGGTGGTCAACCAGTCAATAATGTTCCGAAATTATGTACTACGGGATAATTCCGGAACGTATTTTCTTGATTTTTCCGAAATCACCTCAAACGACATAATTCCGGAATAGAAAATGTGTTCCGGAATTATGTGTTTAGACGTAATTCCGGAAAAATCAAAAAAATGTGTTCCGGATTTATGTATAAACACATAATTCCGGAATTTTTTTTGAAAAATCAGGAGTAAAATGGTCAGTTTGGTCAATTTGAATGGTACTAGGTCTATGAGGGGGGGGGGGGGGTTAAAAAAAGCCCCAAAAATAAAAGAAGCTTTTGTGGATATTGCCTAAAAAAACAACTTACAGCTGTGTTGTTGAACTTAAGTAAAAATTTAATTTCTATGGTGTGAAATTAAGAATATTGTGTTTCTTTTTGTATTTTTATTTCTTATTTCTTATATATTGTATTGTATTAAAAATATAAAATCATCTATTTAATTAATTTCGGTCCAACTCCGGTTTGACGGATCGAACCGGTTAAACTTTAAATCAGTGTCTTCTCCAGTTTAGTGGTCGGGCTGGTTTTGATTACCATTCAAATTAAAATTCCCTTCTGCATACAAGTCATGTAAGATATTCCAATTAGGTAGCTTAGTTGGCGAGCTAAGTGATATCGAAGGAGTGCACCAAAGGAGTGCAACAATGAGATCCAGATTTTAAATCCCGGAAACTAACATTTCTCCCACCCCACAAAACTTGATTATAAAAAAAAAGTCATGTAAAATACTAAAATTTAACACTAAGTTCCGATAGCCCAACCTAAGTAAGTTTTGTATAGACCAAAATTTAACATAAGTAAGTTTTGTATAGACAAAAAAAGTATAATTTTGTTTTTAAAAGTTTTGGGCCAACTCTCCATGAAAAAAAATCTGATTAATTTAGAGTTTGACTTTAAGGTAAGTATAGTATGACCGAGATTATTCTTTCTACAGAGATCAAACTTGGGTATTTCTAAAACTCGTCCTTAAGATAAAGTGCATTAACTTTTCACACTGAATCTTGGGGTTGGTGTAGTAGTATTAGTTGGTTCAGAGTGTGATTTGTGATTGAACGGGGTACAAAAAATTGAGTAACATTGATGGAGCTAAACACATTGCCAACCCCGGTCCTTAGTCTGTTATTTTTTTTATAGACAATGTTAGTGGGGGATGGGGGAATGTTAGTTTCCCGATTTTGAATTCGGGACCTCCTGCTTGCACTCCTTTAGTGTATTCCTTCTGCATCCCTTAGTTCGCCAACTGAGCTACCACCTACTTGGGATCCTCAATTTGTTAATATCGCTGGTGGATTGGCCAGCAATATAGTTTGGGCAACGGCAAAAGGAGACAAATGTAGCCTCTAGTTACGGCCTCTTACATTAGTAGTTCTAGAACTCTCCTTCGTTAAGACCCCCCTCTCACAATCCTAATAGATTAGTGTTTTTACAAGTAATCTTCCTCTCCATTCACCATCTGAAATCCACTTAGATCACCACCAAACACCATTCGACTCAAGTTAACCAACCAAAACACGAACAATACCAAAAGAAAAATATCCTACTAAGAGTCTAAGACCAAATGCTATAGGTCCATTAATTGGCATGCTTGATAAATTCACCACCTAAAAACATTGACTTATTGAACAGACAAAAACAGAGCGACATTAACTTCAACAAAAAAGAGTATTCACAACAAACATGTTACGTCATGCCAGTAAAAAGCCTCCACATTTGCACCAGCTATTATTTTCATTATCTGCATTTCCAACCGGAACATTGAACTAAGTAAATGCAATCCGTCACATATTATATGTCATTTTGGTCATTTCACATAAATTAAGAAAAGTAGTTAATTTTGTATGGAAAAGAGAAATTGTGTGTTAGTTTACCAAATTAACCTTCATTAGAAAGATAAATTGGTAGAGTTATAAGGAGATATTATTAATTAATGAAGGGTATGACATGAAAAAGAATATTAATGTTTCATTGGTATTCTAAAAAGTCATGTATTATGGGTCAAACGATTTAATTTAATAAAATTTTAAATTATAATACCTATATGTGATTTAATTCATGGATTGTGCAACTTTAGTCCCTCATTTTCCCAAAGTTCAAGACTTTTGAGGACCAAAAGTGCAAATAATCCATGATTTTGAGGATAAAAATTACGAAATTAAGAAAAATGGGGACCAAAGTTGTCAAAAATAAAATAGAATGACGAAAATTAGCAAGCTAACAAAAATCACCATATTTGTTTGTGATAATAATAGAGTAATTGGACTTACACTAATGGACTTATTATTGTTCTTTTATCTCCTTAGACAAGTAAACTTAGTTGGGTTAGCTAAATACTATATTATTGTAGTAGCTAAATATAAAATATACCTAATTATTTAAATACATATTATTTTTGGGTAGCCAAAACTACTTAATAGTTACACTACCAACCACCCATGGAGCTACAACAGGATACAGTAGCTAACAGTAGAAAGAAAAACAATAACAAGGTGTGCAAAAAACAAAACTAAGGGTGTCAAAATATATTTTTTATAGGAGTATTAGTGCAAATTTTTAAATTTGAGGGTGTAAGTCCGCCCCTGGCGGGTTGCCCGATGGATCTTAGATTGACTTTGATGTCAACTTAAAATTTGAGTTAGGCCTGACTCAATCCTACAAAATTGGTTTGTTGAGTAGGGTATTTCTCCCACTTATAAATCTTTTTTAGACCATATCACATTTGACGTTGGACTTTTATGGGTCGGCGAATTCTAAACAACCACAAAATAAATAAAAAAATAAAAAAAAAATACTATTACTATAGTTAGGTCAAATGGCATAAGACAGACAGGTTTTTTTTTTATCAAAAGACAGACAGGTTTTGAAAGGGTGGGGGAAATTAAATTAAATTAAATTAAATACAACAACGAGAGGCTTCTGAAATCTCTTGTATTGTGGTGTTAGGCAGCAATCTTCAATATGAGGATCTTATAAACAAATCACAATAGGGGAACTGAAAAATTCCATTTCATCTGCGATATATATATATATATATATATTGCACGTGAAGTTAATTAACAACACTTTGGTAAACTTTAAAACTTAGCCAAAGGTGCATCGATAGTGACAATCTTAACTGTAAGTCAACTATTAATTTATACATACATATCTATCTTGTTATTCAGATAATAATTCATGGAACAAACGGATCCATGTGTTTCTTAATATTTAAAAACGAAGCTGCATGCATCCTAGTTCCTACACCTTCCTTTTCATTTACCCCAATAATCAAATCAAATTAAAATTCAATTTCTTGAATCAATTGAAACAAAACAAATTTACTTGTATTCCATTCCCCCTGTACTAGTACTATACTATGCAAAATGTCGGTGATGATGAATTATTGCATTATTGGATGTGCAAAACGAAAAGTTAAAACAATTTTTTTATTGGTGTAAATTTAATTTAGGCTTAAATATCATTTACCCCCTGCAAATATCACGTTTATCCATTTACCCCCTGCAAAAAAAAACTCTTAAAACAAACTTTGCAAATATTAAGTGTTTCTAGTTGTCCATCTGCTGTTAGTTACGTTTTAGCTAATAACGTTAAGTCTATGTTGACTTTGCAGGGAGGTAACTAGAAACACTTAATATTTACAGGGGTAACTAGATCTCACTTAATATTTACAGGGGGATAACTAGATCCCAAATGACAGTCAAAACTAACGGCAGAGGTAACTAGAAACACTTAATATTTGCAAGGTTGTTTTGAGAGAGTTTTTTTTTTTTTTGCAAGGGGTAAATGGATAAACGTGATATTTACAGGGAGGTAAATGATATTTAAGCCTTTAATTTATCATTAAATTTTGAGAGCACAAGATAAACTAAAGAAAATCAATAAGCTGCAATACAATTAACAAAAGTCTGATTCTATAGATCTGTAGAGTATACCATGTAACTGGAATGTGTAGTACTTGAGACATTTGTATTTTGACTCTTTTGTAGCCTCTCCGAGCAAATCATTATGTGTGATTTCTGCAACTCTTCATAGAAGTGGATAGTGTTGCACTATTCGATATTGAAGCTAGAACTTATTATTAGTAGTAACAACTATGCAATTATCAAAAAAATGGATCTCTAGAGTCAAGCTGAATGTGATTTTACACACACAGCTTATTTTACAAAGCAGTGTAAAATTCTAATTTTGATGCTACATTTAATAAGATCGTGGAGGAGCAGCTGGAGTTGGTGAAGGAGGAGTGAAAAGATGCCCATTTTTGGGATTGGTATTTGGCTCTGGCTCTGAATAGTCCATTATTTCAGAATTTCCCTGAAACAAAAGTACCAACTCCGGTTAATTTTCTGCTCCAAAAAACAGGGGTGCAATGTAATTTTTTTTTATACAATATACTTATTTTGTATTTAAAAAAACCAAATTAACAAACCAATAATTTTTTTTCCTAAAACTCTAGTCACCCAGAAACTTGATTTTGAAATTAAGAAAATTAAACAAATAAATACTCCATTTTTAAATAAAAAAATGATCATATTAGCTTTTTTAGAAACAGTCCAAATTGTCTTAGAGTCTAATTTTAAATCCATTTTTTTTGGTAAAACATTTTAACACCTAAAATTGAGTGGTTCACTAAAAATAGAATAACAAACTAACCATGAGTTCTTTGATAGAGTCTCCATCTTCAACCGTCTCCATGAGTGCCACTCTCCCAAAACCTTAAAACAAAACATGAAAATAACAAAAGAAATCAAATAAAGGATAAACGGACCAAAACAAAATACACATTGAGAGTGAGAGAAAGCATAGATACCATGACCAAAGGAGAGAAAGAGGAGAGATGAAACGAGAAGCAGCACGAGAAAACGTGAATGACCCATTAATTAATCTTTTCTAGGCTTTAAATTGGAAACGGGGAATGGGTGATCAAACTATATATTGCAGAGAGAGCTTGTATGCAATGCAGGATTATATTTATATATAGAGAGAAGGAACAGAGAGAGTTTGATGATGGGTATGGAGGAGAGTGATAAAGAATGGGTATGTATAATGTATGAGACAGTGTAATGTAGTATTATACTTTATACTTTATACTAGTTTATAAATAGTGTGATTTTTCAGCGTGATATTCTGAAGGCAGCAATATTTTTCGGAAACCGACTTTAGCTTTGCCTTCAGATCCAGGTAAACAAACATAGGAAACTGCTACCTTCGTTGGCCCCCTCTGGTTACCACACTTGTTCTTTTTCCTTTATAATAACTACCAATTTTTTTCCAATATTATAACCTCATTTTAGATTTTAAAATAATATTTATGACATAATGTGCATAAATATATAAATATAACTTTTTTTTATGTGAGCATACTTCTTGATTTCTAACTTACTCGAGCTCGGATCTTGAATACTTTGGTAGGGCTTATGTGGAAGTTGTGTCTCGGAGACCAAATCGGAGGTGATACTTGCAATGACACTCACACTTCAACACTCAAGTCGGTGATGGGAAGTCGAGATTGAGGTAGAGAGAATGTTGTCCGTTGGATCAGGATGTGTGCTCCCAACTCTTGATAACTATAGCGCACAGATCACCCATGTAAGCAACCCACCCACCGTGCACAGATTAGCAGCAAGGAATGTTTCGCCCATGTGCTGGGGCCGTTGCCTGGCCCAAATTCGATCTCGGGCTTCTTGTTAATGATGTGTCAACTTGTAATTAGTAGATTGTGTAAAACAGTAATAAACCTATTGTGCATATAAATTAAAAAAAGTTATAGAATTAACAACTATACTAATATCTTACTATAAATAAAATTCTTAATAAAAACATATAAAGGGAAAATGACTAATGATTACCAAAAAAAATACCAAGGGACAATCAAATAATTATGATCATTTTTTATCAATTAAACCATTCACGCGGATCGCCATAATCATTTATCGTCACACATAGCAATCTAATTTTAGCAGGCTTAACAATGATGAAAACCAAAATATATTATTTAAAAAATTGATGTAGATCAAAGAAAAAGTTTCTATGAATTTTTTTATGAATTTAATTGGTATGCATCGTGAGCGTAAACATTTTTACAACCACAACCAATTACAATTCTTAATATGGTCGACATATAATGTGATTATTAATTAACTAACTTCTGTTAATGATGTGTCAACTTGTAATTGGTAGATTGTGTAAAACAGTAATAAACCTATTGTGTATATAAATTAAATCTATTTTTTTATGTAAAAAAGTCGAAGCAGTTAACTTGAGTTCTCAAGGGCTCGTACGGACAAAATCATCCCAACTAATCTGTTGAGGTACTATTGCAACCTAGCTAATTCAGCTTCTTTGTCAAAGATGTTCAAGAATGGATGAGGATGTTTCTGGGCTTTTAACTTATCATATGCCTAGTGCTTGACTGAAACATATGGCTTCTGGTCCAATGAGTTTCAAGTTCGCCACTACAATATGGTGGATATGGCGCTGGAGAAACAATCTTATTTTGGGTGATAAAACTTGAAAGGCCAATGTCCAATGATATGACTCACCGGATTAATTTCATCGCTGAGGACGGCGTAACAACTTGGACGACACCTCCTAATGGGCTTCTATCTTTGCTTAATATATATGCTCTCAACATCTAGTTAGCTTATGTAACTTTTTTCTTTTTCTTTGTATAACTTTCACACAAAAAAAAATACTTATGAAAGGAATTATATTTACTTTAAAGTAAATTTATAAAACTTGAACCTACAACACATTTGATGTAAATCGTGTCATACTTTATTATCCCTTAAGAATCTTTTCAACATGCATTTATACATATAAATTTGTTAAAAATAAAAAGCAAAGAAAATGAACTTGGACAAGATGAAGAACGGGGTGTCGAAGTTCAAATTTGAGAAATATTGATATTCCTAACTATTTCTCTTGGGAGGATGTAGCCAGAACAAGAGTAAGATGATAGTAGAATGAGTATAGAGAGTAGAGAGTAAAATCGTGCTCCCTTCATTAGCCTCAAGGGCGTCTTTATATAGTACAAGGGCAATAATGAGTAAGAAATGCTTATCATAGCTGTTACAGATCTGAGGGTGCAATTGTAAGGCCTTCCATATATATTCTGCTTGTCTTCAGTCTCTGGCCGAGCCAAGTGGTGGGACCGAGCTTCGAGGGAAGAGAGGAGTCCCTCAGTCTGCAATGCCATTGAGTCCCTCGATCCTTAGGACGAGCCTGGGTCTTCGGATATCCTGCCTTGCCTTTTCAAGAGACAGTCGTGTTGGCCTCGGAGGAGTGTGTGGCCGAACCCTCCAGAGTATTTGTAACCAGAAAACGAATACTAGGGAGAACGATCTCCGGTAATACCCTTACTCAAGCTAGGAAAGGTAGTGAACTAGAATACCCTTCGAAGGAGATGAGCTAAGAGAGGAATAAAAGAGAAATTCATAGAGAGAAGTTTGTATTAATTGTTTAATGATTGGTTGATTCATTCATTCCACGATTGCCCTAATATATAGGCAAAGGAGGCTACAAATGATTAGCCACTCAATGCTAGATGCTAGGAATATTCTAACCTAGATGCTACACCAACTTCTAGAAACTAGGTGAGTCCCTAGGAATATTCTAGATCATGGTGAGTCACACAACAAAACAAAAGCATAAAAGTGCTAGAAATAAACCTACTAGGTAAAAAGGTAAATACTTTACTGTCACAATACTTGCCCCTTCAAACATCCTTGTCCTCAAGGATGAATATTTCCTGTGCCATGCTTAGGAGGTAAATCCTTCCATTTGATCAACACTTTAGTAGCTTGAACACTTCCATTATAGATCATCTTCCTATGCAAAATAGTCACATATTTTTCTCCTTTGAAGGAGATGAGCTAAGAGAGGAATAAAAGAGAAATTCATAGAGAGAAGTTTGTATTAATTGTTTAATGATTGGTTGATTCATTCATTCCATGATTGCCCTAATATATAGGCAAAAGAGGCTACAAATGATTAGCCACTCAATGCTAGATGCTAGGAATATTCTAACCTAAATGCTACACCAACTTCTAGAAACTAGGTGAGTCATTCCCTAGGAATATTCTAAATTATGGTGAGTCACACAACAAGACAAAAGCATAAAAGTGCTAGAAATAAACCTACTAGGTAAAAAGGTAAATACTAATATTTATTTACTGTCACAATACCCGCCCCTTCAAACATCCTTGTCCTCAAGGATGAATATTTCCTGTGCCATGCTTAGGAGGTAAATCCTTCCATTTGATCAACACTTTAGTAGCTTGAACACTTCCATTATAGATCATCTTCCTATGCAAAATAGTCAGATATTTTTCTCCTTTGCCTCCAATAGATAGATGCCTATGTTTCAAACTAGCTTCCATAATGAATATAGTGTACCGCTACCTCCACCCTTCGTAACTCTAGATAACCAATGATATTGACGATGAAAAATTATTGCTGCGACATAAACATCATGGATGTGCTTATCACTAGCAACTGATGGAGTGAGAACACCAACATCTGTAAAATGCAGAGTCAAATATTGAGGAATATAATTTCGAGCTGAGCATTCAACCTCATCCTTGGATGGACTTGGTACACAAAAAACAACTGGCTGTAGGACAGGTGCCCAATCCTTTTGGTCCAGATGGTAAAGACATGCAACTTTGTAGCTATCAGCAGCCACACAAATTGGCTTATTCATACACGTTGTAACCATAACAACTTGGCATGTCCACATTAGTTTGATTATACCTCCACTTTCAGCAACTTCAGCAACCCCCACAAACACCATGTCCACCTTGTCCATAGTATAAGCCACTGCATACTCTATCATAAGTTTCATAGGAACAACAAGCTTGGCTAGCTCATTGGACAACCTTAAGTTGCTTGGTCCGATCTCCCCTCTGTGCAGAAAACTCGAAAGAGTTTCTTATTAAGTGCATCTAGTCTCAATACTTCCAAGACAACTCTAGAAAAACCATGAACCAAAATGGTACAACCATCAAATATAAAATGTTGACAAAGCAAAACAGTAACCTTCCAAGCTTTGTAGGAGATTTCCTCAAACTTGTCATCCCACATTGCTGTCAAAGAGATAAAGGTTGTTTCCCAAGATTTCTCGTGATCAACCTTCCTTAATCTCATGAAATTTAACTGACCATTTTTCCATTTACCAACAAACACTATCAATTCTAATTTAACTTCAGCAGCAGGGATAAATTTAAACAAACAGCACACAACCTCATCAGTAAATCTAATTTGGACATAGCCATCAATCAATGCATTCCAGGTATAAATGTGTGTCATCATATTAAATAACTTGCTAGCATCAAAAGGGTTTTGACAATTTGAATACCTTGCGATCAGAATCTTTGTGCTATTGATGAAGTCTTCCCCACATGCCACGTAATTTGAAGAATTAAGAGATGTGAGCATCCATAAATTGTTATAGCGGACCTCGACATTTGAAGCTATTCCAGGACAAACAGCAGTATAAATTCCATCTTCCTTGACATTTAAAGTTTCAATATTAGATAATAAACCCTTCTTAATTGCTTCTTCATGAACATGTTTCCATAAACCCACAGCCCAACACATTGAGTAAGTCTTGAGACAAGTAGTGGCCTTGAGAAAAGTAGCCACTATGAAACCAATCAGCTTTATCCCCATTTTTTTCATCTCACAGAACAATTCAATAACTTCACAGCCATTGCCTGGAACCACACAACCTTGAGTTGATGAAATCCATGAGGTAACATCATGTTCAGACATTTCATCAAACATGTGGTGTGCATAATGGAACAGCAGTATTTTGAGTAAAAATCTATCAAAGAATGTGACGAAGACAAATTAAGAGATGGTGTCTGAGCTGCACTCATATCAGGTGGCTTCGGCTGCAAGTAGAACCTTAGTAACAACGTTGTGCCATGGTCTGAACAATTACAAGACTCCTTGGAATTTCATCAAACACTTGGAGGGTAGTAGGCATTGATATATAGAAAACAGTACCTGAGTGTTGTGTTGTTGTGAAACACTCTGTGGTGGTGAACAAAGGAGACATAATGAGAGACGATGCTGGAACAGTGGACCTATCGGGTGGCTCCGGTGGCGGAAGAAACGTTGGAGGTCGGAGTGCAAGTTGAACTGTGTCTGATTCGCGGAGAATGAAATTGAAGCAGCATCGAAACCCATGGATGGCGTGGAATGTGAATATGGTATAAATTGGGATCTGAACAAAAAATATCAGCTCTTGGACTGTTAGGGGAAGTTCACAATCCTGATTAGAATGTGAACCTTCACATGAGACAAAAGCTGAGTGATAATGAGTTCAAAAAAATTGAGTGAGAAGAGATTAGACAAAAGCTTGAGGCTTGCGCGCATTATGTATGCAGCGGTAGGCACAACACAAAGGTGACATGGTTTTAAATAAAACAGTGTAAAGGTAAGTTTACTAAATTAACCATTTGGGTGTAAGGTTGTTAAAAATCAGACCGGTGAATTTACTAAACTAACTCTGTCTTTAAGCACCTAGGCACTTAGGAAGTTAGACGCATAAGTTTACTAAAGTGAGGTGTCGATTAGACAAAATGGGTAGTTTTGTATTTCTAGATGATCTATATGTAGTAATAGATATTACATTAGATTAGATCATGCATGGAGAATTCTTGTTTCAATTATAAGGTGAAATGAATCTAAATCCAACATAGTTATTTTTAAACTAAATTTCAAAGTTCCCGTTTAATTACACTATTAAGTATTAATTAAATCCTAACCACATAAAAAACCTGTTAGCATTAGAATTTGGAAATAAGAATGACAGTAGTCTACAGATTATATTATAAACCAAAACATAAGGTTGCATTCTGAAAGAACGAAACCATAACAAGAAGTTCAATTGGAACCCCTTTTCTTATCTTATTAATTTACATAAGAGGTCTTGGAAAACAAACTCACTTTGTCTCACTATGTAATATATGGACTTTATCTATGTACATGAACTAAGAAAACCATCTGAATAAAAGGTAGGAGGCACAACATGCTCACTTTGACATAATATGTAGGAACAACCATCCTCTGCTCTTCCTCGAGAAATGTGGACCACTTCCAAATGAGTTTGTTGCAACCAAAAGCACAATTATTAATATTTATAAGCAAAATGGTTACGAGGTCTCGTGAAAGTTAAGCGACCGAGACAATGCTGCCGGATTGGCATGCAAGACTGGCGAGGCCTGCATTGAAGGATTTTGTTTCTCATCACACTTTGAAGGGAATGCTCTAAAAAGTCCTCCCTCAGGAACTGAGTCAGCACTATCATTTTTAGTCCCAAGTTTTGCCCAGATAGAGCTTTTTGCTGCTTCTCTTGAATCATCAATCCTTAAACTTTTTGGAACCCATAAGCTTTTTTCTTTGTTACTTTCTTTACAATCATGTCCATCCATATCATCTGCCCCGCTCGATTTGACCATGTTGTCTTCCCTTGAATGTTTACCCAGGGTTGGAGAGTTGGGACCAGAGTTAGGAGATGCACTATGTGGTGATGATGGTTGTGCTAACCATGGCATGTTCCATGCACGTGGCACAGTACAACCGTAATAAGTTGTTGCCGGATAGAATGGCAGGGAAAATCCCGGTGGGCAGAAATTCGGCGGCGGCGGTGGTGGTATTGATGAGCTCCATTGCATTGGATTCCATGGGAAAGGCCAAGGAGATCCATGAAAGTAGGGAACTTGTGGCGGAAAGCTCTGGCAATTCTGCATAGCTTGTTCTTGGTGAGACGCATTGGTGCTTGCGCCTTCGGTCGACTTTATAGAGGTAATAGATGATTTATTGGATTGATCATCCACTTTTTCTCCACTTCCATATGGGACATGAATTCTTAGTTCTTCAGGTTTATGAATTCCATTTCTTGTGTAACTCTGCACTGTTTTATCAGCAAGTTTCAAAACAGATGCCATTGACTCACACAAAGGTTGACCAGATCCAAATGTAAGGACTGCCCCATTGCACTTCAAGGAAGGAAGATGGACTCCATTCGGTAAGTCGGATTGAGAATTCTGGAGTGCGGCTTCGGAGACAGTTATGTGGCGATAGTGAGAAGAAGAGCTCTTATTCTTCCTACGACCTGCGCCTACGGGTACGTTTCTCATGGTTCCACCAGCAGTCCAATATCTCTGACAATTCTTGCAGAAATGGCGAGGTTGGTTGACATTGTAGTTATTATAGTAGCAGAACTTGGTGTCCATGCTATCACAGCGGGGACAAGGTAGTATTTTGTCTGGTTTTTTGAGGTTCTTGTCGTGTGAATTACTCGTCTCGCCTTGTTCTTCTTCTGTCTTCAAAGCTTTCAATGCAGCGGCCTCCCTCTCGGAGGATGGGGTAACAGATTCTTCACCAGTCCTAGAGGATGTATCTGGATTGGTGAATTCTTCTGATGATTGAATTGGGGATCCATCTTTCGTCTTCTTATCAGTTGCTTTTCTTCCCAATGTGTCCTGGATTCATGAAAAACATATCTAAGTATGTCGCCATGTCACTTTAAAGATTGCTTTTTTAATGTTCATCCACAAACATGTTCACTCAATTATCCTAAAAAAATATGATGCTGAAAATATTACCATTTAATACTACCACACTTGCATTTCTTGAATCCAAATGCATACCTTATATAAAAGGAAATAATTGCATACCTTTTTGTTCTAGAAAATTCTCTCACAATTATAATGATAGAAACTATCATAAATACCGAATAAGCTAATCCCAACGACACCCCATAAAAAATAAGCTTCAGAAAGTCAAAGATAACTTAAAAAAAAAACATGAACTAATGAATGGAATTCAGAAATTTCAAATAAACCCATCATTTAGTTCACCAGAATTGAGACTAGCCCCAAAAAAAAAATAAAAAATAAAAAAAAAATAAAATAAAATAAAAAGTTCACCAGAATTGAGACTAGCCCCAAATCCCCAATTAAACATTGAATTTCTTGTGAAGAAAAAAAAACAACACAATAATACACAATATAATATAAATACAATACATCCCACGAAAGTAAGTCAAAATAATGAATTTTCATAATGCTTAGGCCAAACTAAAACCAACCCATTAAATCTTTTTACATTCCAAATAAAGGGTCACAATCAAAATCAAACATTTTGTAACCTCAAAATTCTCATACCTCATTAATCTCTTGCTCTTGTGCATCTCTGTTCGTATGAGACTCCCTCGAAGAGTTGGAAGAAGAAGCGTGATTTTGATCAACACTCTCATCAACAACATCCCCAGAAAATGAATCCGAAACTATGGTAGAGTTTCCTGATCCGACAAGGATCTCCGACACCGGAATCGTCTTCCCAAAGAGTTTGATCACCGGGTTTTTTGTCTCCGACATTTCTTTGTTTATTTTTTGTTGTGTTACTAAAAAAGGATGAAAACCTCTTTTTTGTTTTTTTGACTCTAAAGAGGAAAAAAAACTGTAAAAAGGTTGTTGTACTTGTGGGGAGAGGAAAAGTGTAGAGAGAGAAAGAGGGGATGACACGTTGTGTGGGAGTGTGAGAGTGTGGTTGATTGTGCGTTTTGTTGTTGATCCGGTGAAGCAGGTTTAAGGTGCCACATCAGAAGCTACCTACAATTTGAGCCACACACTCTTTGTGGTCTTAAAAAGATCTTTCTCTTTCTTCCTTTTTCAAACTCTTTGTCGTTGCTGTTTGCCAAATCGCAAACACTTTCATATTCGGTTAATGTGCTTTTCACTTTCATATTATTAGGTGATAGGCGATGTATTATTGTCCACAAATTTTGTTTACCATTAAAATTTAAAGTCTTATGGCCAATTCTACTTCACACAAAATTTTTTTGGTCAAACGAAACGGATTTCATTGATAAACTCAAGCTAAAGCTTTTCCCAGGTCCCCTCCTACTCACCCACACTCATTAACTCCAAATATTTCAAAAATACCTTTAAGTAAATAACGTATTTACATGTGATTCGATTGAGGTCAACCGAATATATTCGGTTAAGACCAACCGAATGTTATAAAAAATAACAAAGAGTGTGTTGTTTAACTTTGTTCGTTCGATTGAGGCCTCTCAAAAAATTTCGATTTAAGTCGACCAAATAGAGAATGTTGGTAAAAGTTGTAGACTTCTAACAAGTGACAACAAATTCCACTTCCTTTTTTTTGTACGTTTACAAGTTTGACTTTTCTTTTTCTTGATAATAGGACAATGATATTCTTGAAGAATTTAATGCACCAAATATGGCAAGTAGTCTTCAATTTACGGAGAACGTAAATATCTAGGGAAATGTGTTTCAGAGGTGAAAATAAATGAAAGGAAAAAGAAAATAAATGAAATATTTAAGCATATACAGAGAGAGGTGATCAAGAGATGAGAGTATAACACAGAAAAAAGGGAGTGAGAGACACTTAAAAGAGAAACCTGTAGATTTCTGTTAGTAGACCTCCAATTATTCAGACTTATGTTAGGAGGGGGAAAGGAAGCCATTCGGTTATTGAATATTTTGTCACTGAATTTAATATGCAAGTTATTAAGGCCTGAGGCCAATGTATTTTTATGGTCATTCGGTTGAGGACTCCCGAAATATTTTGGTTGAGGTCAACTGAATAGTGTAAAAGAGGTAAAAGAGGCAAAAGAGGGGTGTGTCTCAAAAAAATACCCGTTCGGGAGTGCCTAACTGAAAGTATTCGGCTGACCCTAACCGAATCGTTAAAAATTTCAAAAAAAAAACTCGGAGCGCACCTCATTAAAGGCATATTGGTCATTTCGCAGGGTTAGGGGGTGTGTGTTGAGTAGGGAGGGAGTTGGGAAAAGTCATGGCCTAAACTCAATGGGCGAAGCCCAACCCGCATACATGCTAAACAAGAAACACAACAAACGGCCCAACCCGGCCCAACAAGGAAGTAAACTAACTACCATTACTCAGTTCCCCCCACTTACATAGAAGAGGAAAAGGGAGCAGACACGAAACATACAGAGAAATTACTCAAACCCCAATTTGGCAAAGAAACCCACCCACTTCCACATCTTCAACCATCACGCTCAATTAACAACAGCTTCAGCAGCAAGCAGCGAATGAATAGCCGGAGGAGGAGAGACCACCCAATTACGGGGAAGAGAATTTGCATCGCCCATCTTCGCAACCAGATCCGCAACACTATTATCCCTTCGATTCACCCAGAGAAAGCCAATCGAGGTAAAACTCTTCTTCCTATACCAAATGTCTTCAACGATTAGCTCAATTTCCCTTCTGATCTTATCTCCTCTACAAACATCGATCAACACTTGACAATCAGATTCAAGGAGGATAGATGGGACACGAAGGCTACCTGCAAGAATAATCGCCTCTCTCGAAGCACAAGCTTCAGCAATTAAGGGCGACGAAGCATAAAATCTAGAGGTACATCCTGAAACCATAACCCCTAAATGATTACGAGCAACAATGTCCCGAACACGCTTTCCCAGAACCCTTGTCAAAGAGAGCATCTAAGTTAAATTTAATGGTTAGTCCTCTAGGAGGTCTCCATCTTGATAGAGATCCCTGAGGGATACCAAATACCACATCTTTGGGGATGATTGAGGGTATTGGATTTAGGGTGGGGTAATTGACTATAATAGCATGAAGAGTCTCCCTTGGATTGAGGTTTTTGTTCTCAAACACCATTGAATTACGAGCCTTCCATATATACCACAGAACAGTCATGGTATTAGATATCATACACTGCCTCTCATCTTCATCCAAGTGGGGAGCATTTACTATCAAATCAAACCACCCACAGAAATGGGTAGTATTCTCATAAGTAGGCACAGAACACAATTGGAGCCTAAACCACACTAGAGAAGTCCAGGGACAGAGTAAGAACATATGCTCAATAGTTTCCTCTTTCAACTTACAAACAGGGCACAAAGGGTCTTTAGCTATTCTCTTTTTAACCAAGTTCACTCTAGAGGCAATGGCATTATGCTTTAGGCGCCAAACAAATTGTTTTACCCTCTCAGGAACATTAGCTTTCCAGGACTCCTCAAAATGAGAATAAGAGCTAGAGGGGGTATTGTTCTGGCAAATAGACCCCTCCACAAGACACTTGTACCCTGATCTAGCACTGAAATTACCATCTACTGTTAGAGGCCAGTAGAGCTTATCCCCCAACATCCTTTCTTCCAATAGCAGTCTTAATAGCTTCAATAGCACTAATAGGATGAAGACACTCTCTGATTGCAGAAACATTCCAAGTCCGAGTTGATTGGTCCAATAGCTCCATAACCCTCGTAGCAGTACAAACATCTCTGACCCTAGCCAAGTCCCCACTAGCCAACCACCTGTCCTCAGGTTCACCCCATTACTGATATTCCACCTCCCTTGTTTCTTCAACGGGTCCCTTCCATGGAGAAGGCTTCTCCAAACCCATGAGATACCAGGTTTAGGCTTCACCACCCAAATATCTTCTCTACCACAGTAAATTCCTCTAAGGATTAGCCCAGTAATCATTAGGATTTTGAATGCACCTCCAGGCTTGCTTAGAGAGGAGAGAAGTGTTTTGAGTATAGAAATCCTTAAAACCCATACCTCCTTTATTCTTTGACCCACACATGAATTCCCAGCTCTTCCAATGTATCCTCTACTTCTAACCTTGGAACTCCACCAAAAATTGGCCACTGCAGAGCACAGGGATTGGCAAAAAATTTTGGGGAGCCTAACAATCACTACAAAAAAAACGTCATTTAGTGACCGATTTTTCGGTCACTATATGGTAAAAATCGGTCACTACACAGTTTAGTGACTAAATTAGCGACCAAAAAAAATCGGTCGCTATATCCCTGGTCGCTAATTGTAGCGACCGATTTAGTGACCGATTTATAGTGACCGATTTAGTGACCGATTTTGGCGACCGGTTTAGTGACCGATTTACAGCGACCGGTTTAGTGACCGATTGTTGTGACCGATTTAGAGACCGATTTTGGCAACCGATTTAGTGACTAATTTTAGTGACCGATTTAGTGACCGATTTAGTGACCAATTTAGTGACCGATTTAGTGACCGATTTAGCAACCAATTTAATGACTGAATATAGCAACATATTTAGTGTCCAATTTAGAGATTGAAAGTTGTCTAGAGACCATATTGTATGACCAAATTCATCGGATTTTTTATTTTTTTTACTCACTAATTCGATCTTCAACATATCGAATTCAACTTAATGAACAAAATGATTATATTGTAACTTTTTTTACTTACTAATTTAATTTCTAACATATAGATGGTTAATATATATTTTTATATTTGATTGATTCATGCCAAATTATTTGCACAATAACAACACTTCATTGCATTAAAAACATAATGTACTTAATAAAAAAACATAACAGTAATTTGAGTTTGTAACTAGTTTTTAAATCATAACAAAAAACATCAAATATTTAACTCTCTTCATCACTTTATTCTCTGAATCAGACTCTTCATCATCTTCGTCACCCAACTCTTCATTAAATGGAGATTGTTGAGACTTCCTCATTTCCATCAATTATTTTATCATCTTGTTATTTTGCTCACTATGTAGAATATAGTCCATAGTCATACATCGTTCCTTTATTTATTCCAACTATATCATGTCATGCGTCAAACTGACTTGGTGGAGTAGCTCCTTGCAAAGATGTTCCTTTATTTATTCCAACTATATCACGTCATGCGTCAAACTGACTTGGTGGAGTAGCTCCTTGCAAAGATGTTGCTTGGGTCAATTCTTCCCATATGTGTGTAAAGTTGCCTTGTAGTTCTCCTATTGAATTTGCAAACCAGTATAAATTTTCCAGATAATGCATGCAGAAACCATTCTTTATGATAGACTAGATGATGCCTCTCCATTCTAACACTTACCATACTGTCATACACAAGTAGGACTCTTAAGTCACAAAGCTGTTATTGCACTATAGTTGTCACAATTTAGTAAATCACACAAGCAAGAGTATGAAGAGAAAGTAATGTCCAAAGGGCCCCTAAATGGCTGGACAAAAGCTTGTTACTTTTAAACCTGTTAAATGAAATAATAAGCAAGAGTATTCCAAAAAGTGCAAATTGCTAAACCTACGTCACCATTAAAAATAAAAATTCAAGTGAGGGTCCATCCTCCAGACCAACTTATGTAACAAAAAGTCACTGGTTCTCAATCAGCTTATACATTAAATATGCTAACTACTCAGAATGTAGTAGCAGCAGCCCCAGATATAGAGTGGTCAATGCACATGAGGTCAAATTACAGGTACAAACTGACTAATGGGAGCGTGAATTAAAAAGAAACTGCCATTAACAGCTGCTGCACTACTGCATCTTGTAGAATTAATCAAAGAAACAAGGATGTGATAAAGTTTGGGGGGTTGTGTTACCTTGCCAGCTTCCAATTTTCGCCTCTGCAGGAACTCTAATACTGATGGAGCCTCTGAGTTGCTGGCAGACATTGCCTACAAGATAAGGTTATTCATATAAAGCAAGCACGACAAATTTGGTAGGAATACATTAATGAACAAATTACTTACCTTACTTCTATGTTCCAGATTATACTTGTCGGTATCTGTTAACACTTGAAATGATGTATGGAAAACAGAATTTTAATTCCTTAAAAGAAGGGGAGGGAATGAAGCACTGTAAAGAGAATGGGATTAGGGTGATGGAAAATGTGATAGAAGGTGCCGATGAAACAAATGACATGGAGATGCAAAGGGGTGTGAACCTTCTAAGGAATTAAGGGTAGCCATTGTTAGAAGCTAAAGTAATTGTTTAACTAAAAAGTGATAGAATGGTAAAAGAGTAAATTGCAGTATGTGTAGAACAGAAGTCTGACCAAATTGACAAATAAAGAGTCATATGATAGTTGAGAAACACTCAGTTTGTTTATTCTTTAGTCAACCTAGCAAGATTAATGTTGTGTCCAAGAGTCCCACCACACACAGAAGAGAGTAGAAAGAATTTCAAATAGCTGTAAATTCATCTAGGACCTGAAACTTGACAAACATAGGACCTGAAATTTTAAATAGCCCCACCACCATAGGGTCTAAATGTTGTAGTGATTCTCCACATATCCTAAGTCTATTTTTCAAACAAGCTTCACAACTATTTGCTTACAAGCAATGGCTCCATGTGCTGCAGCTTGAGAACCTATGACTTCAACTTGGAAACAAAAACCAAGTACCATTATTTACCTCTTTTACAAGGGAAAGCAACATTGAAAGGGATCTAGAAAGAGTGGGATTAGAAAATGTTAGTAGAATAAAATTCTTACTGGATTCATATATCCATGAGAAAGAGTAAGAACACAAATACATCACTTGTTCATTTCAAATTTCAAAGTTAATTGTTAAAGTACACAAGCAAGACCTTAAAAGAAATAATCACCTAGAGATAAACATTAAACACTCCATAAACTAACAAATAATTCAATCACACCGCATATCATGAACAAAGGAGATACCAATAAAGTGTCTCTTACTTACCCCATGAGTAATCAAGGAAGGAGCCTCAACCTAGCCAAGGCAATGATAAAAAAGACAACATTTAAGAGAGGGGAGAGGTTTACCTAGATATTTTCCTTCCGGTGGGGACAAACAGAATAAACTGGTGCTTCGTGACCTTCAAAATTAAAGAGCTTTCGTCCAGTATTATCCCACATCTGCCACAGTCCTCAAAGAAACTAGTGCACTTCAGTATAAAACATAACTGCGTATTCCCCCTCAATATCCACTTGTTTGTCAACAACCCTTCAACTCCTACTGGAAGTTTGGAACAATTGATAATTCATTTTTTACCTCAGATTACAATTATAGTTGAAATTGCAATGATGAAGACATAAATGATATGTCATATAAGGTCAGCAATGGCTGCATTACTTTCTTTTCAATGAAATTTATTTATAGCATGATTCATAAATTAGAATCCTTGTCATATATGAAATTCACAATCTATTAACAGGTCATATATGAATGTACTTGGCAAATGAAATCCAAAAATCCTTGTCTTGCTACACCTTCAGAGCAGATATCTAAACCATTTAATCATATCATTTTAATCATAACCCTCATATACAACCTGCATTACTTGTCATAACCATAAGATAAGACCCTGGACAACTTTATAATCTGCATCATCTTGTTTGGAATTATAGAAGTCTTGCAAACATAAGTTAGAATGAAAATGCAAAACGAAGTATTTAAAGTTTCAGACAGAATTTCAGAAACTATAACTGATGTCACATATTTAAAGTTTCAGAGAGAGTTTCAGAAACATAAACATAAACAAGAAACAAAAGCCTAATGACCATAGCTGTTTGAATTTGGAAGTGCAACAGATTTGCATTTTATAGTATATAATAATGAAAGTGCAGCAGCTTTGCATTCCATGATACCTATTTCCTCAACTTCATAAGCAGCAATTTCTGATTGCACATGCATAAAGAAGATGAACTACATGCGTGATAAGCTCCTGGTATAAGTAACAAAAAAAATATCAACTTCAAATTCAGCCTCTCATTCTCATTTACAATACCTTGGAACTTATTTTCCTTATCCATTAATTTTGCCTTCAACTCTTCAACTTCAGCTTTCTTTGTTTCCAATTCAGATTCCCTTTGACTCAGCTTCACAAATATAGCTGCCAATTCTTCAGTGCAAATAGTTTCTCCTTGAAAAATAAGATACATATAGCAGGCAGTTGTAAGTGCAACAATTATACTCATAATTCCATATTAAAAGAGACAAAAAATGTTGATCCTAAAAAAAACAGTATAAAACAATAGCATCCAAATACAACTATAACCTCATCTATGAAAAAATTGGTCTAAACTCTAACCATTGACATTATTTGTAGCCTTAAATATCTAAGAAGACATAAGTACTTAATACCCATATAATTCCCATCTAGCTACTCATGCACCCCAACCAGAGGAGTTCGTTGCTTGACTTAAAAATTAACAAATTAACAAATGAAAAAATTTATGATTCCCAAAGGATTAAAAGGAACAGGGCAAATGAAAATTGAAAATGGAAGATCCAAATTTTCGTGAACCATTTTGAAGTGAATGAGAATGAGGAGTTAGAACAGATGGGGAAGGAAATCCAAAAGCACCACTAATTAGGGAATTTGATTGATGGGCGTTCAAGTTAGGTTTTCTACTTACCTTGTGGGAATTAGAGTGATAAAACCATAACATACCTGCTTCAGCCTGCGTGAGAGAGATGAAGCGCTGCTGCGAGAGAGATGAAGTTCTGCGCTAGAACTGAAGTGGACGAACGGTTGCTGGTGGAGCGACGGCAATAGCGATTTGGGTTGGGTGGGTTTTGGGTTTCACTCACAGTATTAGCTAGGGTTTTGAATTGAAAAGAAATGAAAGTGAGAAAGAGCACCTACGATGCATTTGTTATCTCTCAGATTATATTATTTGGCTTTTTATTTTTTTAAAAAATTAAAAACTAAAAACAACGTCATCCCACGTTTACTTTGCACCACGTTTTACTTTGCACCACCCCTTCTACTGGCGACCGAAAAAGTTCTACTGGCGACCGAAAAAGTGGTCTCTAAAGATAGCGACCGAAAAATCGGTCACTAAGCAAAAAGTATTTTATACATTGAATCGGTCTCTAAATCGGTCGCTACTAGTGACCAAAAAAGCGGTCTCTAAAGCTAGCGACCGAAAAATCGGTCACTAAGCAAAAAGTATTTTATACCTATTGAATCGGTCTCTAAATCGGTCGCTAAAGTCACCGATTTTTTTTTGTCGCTAAGTCAGTCACTATTTAGCGAATTTCTAGTAGTGAATTGGAGGGCTTGACCCCTAGAATTTCCCCACTCAGCTGGGATCCCCAAGTATTTACCTAGGGAGTCCCAAATGGGGATATGAAGCACTGTTGTAATTGCTTCTCTCAACTCAGCAGTAACACCCTTACCAAAGATAATTCCAGATTTCTGGAGATTAATTCTTCTGACCTGAGGCAGCAGTAAAACAATTCAGCAAAGACACCACTTGATACACTTCTCCCAAAGAAGCTTTTCCAAAAATTAGAGCATCATCTACAAAAAATAAATGGGTTGGGGTGGGGGCTCTAGGAGCCAATAAGAGACGATGAGTGTGACCAAAGGAATTAGCATTAGCCAATAGTCTAGACAAGACATCAAATACAAGGATAAACAGGTAGGGGAAAGAGGATCCCCCTGCCGTAACCCACAACCAGGGGTAACAACCTTGCTTCTAGCCCTATTGACTTGGAAAACATACTTGACAGAAGAGACAGGAGACATGACTAATGAGACCCAATCTACTATAAATTGATATCATTTACCTACTACTACATTTACCTAATTACCCTTTTGAGACATCATCCACTTCAGGGACACTTTAGTCAATTTGCAATGTTTTCAAATTCAAAAACATTTGAAATTTGAAATTCAAAAACATTTAATATTCCCTTTGAATACCCTTTTTAGTTGGGTACCAGATTACACACATTTCATTAGCTTCTTTGTAACCAAAAAAAGCTACTCAAACACACTCTCCATTTGAAAATTGAAATCTTTTCTCTAATCTTTCTTCTTTGATTTCTTCCGCACCGCAGTGACCGCACCAATCCCCCCAGTCCACCATCGCGCCGCATCCATCTCAACTCCTCCAACAGGTCGCGGCACCACCACCCATCCAGGCCTCCACCAAGCTAGCGACCAGCAGCCACCAACGAAGAAGGGAGCTACAGTGGTTCACTCATCTTCTCCTTTGATGAACTCAACATCTTCGTCTCTGATGTCTCTCGCACCTCTTTCCATGAATCTGAGGTACTTCATCTTTATGCTCCCCTCTCTTCTACAATTTGTTTTTTTCTCACACCACCGCTCGATCTTCGACGCCGTCCCAACCCTTTGCCCTAACGGTTGCCGTTGTCTCGAGCATCGTTTTCACTGGGATTAAACTCAAACCCAACCTCAGAGGAAAGTTCATCCCATTCTCTAGATGCATGGTTGATTTGATGTTTCATCTCCCGGTTGAGTTACCCTAACATTCATATGATTCAAATCTTTCAGGGTTCCATTTTGTTTCCTTCAAGTCTCAATCACAGAGGATGATGTACCTGTTTACTATTTGGGCGATCTCATGGTTCAACATCAATGACAAACATGGTATGAGTTTTTAATAAAAGGTATCTATTTGGATTTTTTATGCCTATAATCTATTTGGTTTTTTTATTGAAGATAATGTGTATTTTACCCCAACTAAAGTATGCCAGATGATCTGTCACTACTTATTTCATGATTAGGAACTAGCTCTCTTGCAATTTTTGTTAACTACCAATTAACCTGCAGAAAACTAGGAGATCAATGTGAAGTGGCATAAATTTGCTCTTTGGGAGGAAGTTTTATGATTTATTGTATTGATGAGTTTAGTAAATTTATAGTTTCTTCATATGTACCATTTTCTTGCCAACTCTGCTCATATATTTTGTAATCTTGAGTTTAATTTTCACAGGCCTACAAAGATGTGAAAAGAGTTGCACATTAGTATTGATGGATATAACAGGTATCTGTTACCACTTCCATTTGTTTATGCTTTCTTACAACTCATCTTACTTGCTATTTGTGCCTCCCATATTGTAGATTTTTTGTTGATATTTGTTGTCTTTCCTTTTTAACATATGGATAGATGGATTGGTAAAAGAATCTTTACATGCTTAGAGCTTATAAATATTAGTTGTCAGTGTAATCCATATACTCAATGAAGGAAGAAGTATAATCAATGAAAGATTTCTCGTTCTGTTATTTGACAATGTTAGCTTCACAACTCAATTCCATGTATTAGCTCCTTAGTTAGTTGACCTTGCAACTCAGAGAATTAGCTTCATAATTTCTTGAGTTCCAACATCAAGCATTTAACTTAAACTTTTTTTATATTAGTTGAGACCTATTTTTATGAAATTTAACTCAAATGCTTTTTTTACAGATTCTACACAATAGGTTTTGTTTTAGCACATTTTTAACATTTCTTATAATAGCACATAATGTTATCGGTTCTCTTACCATTTGTTTTATAAGCTTGCTGAAAATAGATTTGTTGAGAAGTCTACTTACCACATAGACATTAAAAGCAAGTTAATATCAAGCCTACTATCACCTCTTCTTTTATGCAGTTAATTTGTAATCGATCTCAAAGGGTGAAACATGAATGATAGGTTTCGTAAATAAATATTATTTGGTAAACAAATACTAATTAGCTTTTAATGTTTCTACTGCTAATCTAAAAGAAAAGATGATAAGTCTTTTAATACTACCTTTAATTCTTTGATTGAATGATATGATTGAACTGATTTGCAACCCCAAAGCAAACAATCTGCTACTTCTTTTAGTTTCTTCTTGCTATATACTGTGAATGTTGCTGTGACAGGATGCATCAAAAAGAAGAATGGACCAACTTATGCATGAATGTTGGGAGTGTATTAAGAAGGCAAGTTCTGGCTATTAAACTGCAAGTTCTAATGACTTTGCAATTGACGGGCAGATAAAGAATGGAAATTAGCTTTAACTCATGTCCAGTATTGGTTTCACTGATGTAGCATATGCTATTTATTAGCTATTGATGATGTGCCCTTAACACTCACAAAAAGAAGTGTGAAGTTAATAAGTTAATATTATGTTTTCCACATCAATAAAATCTATGACCTTATTGATATTAGTTTTTGATTTATTGTCGTTTGGCATGTTGTCACGGGGTAAGATTCAAACTAATTAAATTCGTTAGTAATGTTCACGGAATAATGTTCGTACTAATTAAATTGTCTACTTTAAGTTTGCCTTTATTTTCATTCATAGAAAGAACACGACATAACCCGTGCGTATACACGGGTATACTGCTAGTTTAGACTAAATCTATAGGCAAGCAAGACACTTTTGAGAAAGGACCAATCCACGCGATCATAGGCTTTGTTCATGTCCAGCTTGATAGCAAAGCCTGAATTAGCACCCACATTCCTCTTTTCCAGAAAATGGAAGGCCTATTGAACCACCACCAAATTGTCTTGAATGAGTCTACCCTCAACAAAAGTCCTTTGCTGGGGGGAAATCAAATTACTCAGTAGAGGTTTGAGTCTAGCCACCAGTATCTTAGAAATAACTTTGTAGATAAAATTTCAGCAGCTAATTGGCCTCAATTGACTGATTTCTTCAGGATGAGAGATCTTAGGAATCAGAGCAACCAGAGTATCATTGATAGAGTCTCCAATAGAACCAGTGATGAAGAATTCCCCCACTGCAGCAGTCACATCACCCTTGATAGTCTCCCAATTCTTTTGGAAAAACACATCATTTAACCCATCAGGCCCGGCTTTGTGAGCCCCCAAAGAGAAGACAGCTCTCTCCACTTCAGACTCTCTATCACTAGCAATCAGACCCTTGTTCATCTCATTAGTAACACAGGAAGGAACAACAAGGAGACACTCTTCATAGTTAGAACTAGCAGCAGGCACATAAATATCTCTATAGTACTCTTCAACAGCTGCCAAAACATTAGCACGACCCTCCACCCATACTTGTTGCACCCCGAAAAATCCGGTTTGGACTTCTCGTTTGACAACGTGAAAAATAGTAGAGCCGCCACCAATATTTATTTAGGAAAACATTGAAAAAAACCTTTTTTGGAAAAGCGGATGGTCTTTTGAAAACTCAGAGATGTAGGTTCGGGGGTCGGTTAGGTGCGGGGAAGGTATTAGCATCCCCCACCTCCTTTCTACTGAAAGGGAACCATTAACTTGATGTGTGGTTTAGGAAAAGTTGATTTGAAATAATTTTTGTTCTACTTCTTTTCTTTTCTTTCATTTTCTTTTTATTTCATTTGAGAAATTGTTTTATTGAAAACGGGGGGAAGAAGAATATTTTTGGTATCTTTGAAAAGCGGAACAAAACAAAGATTTTTAAAAGGGTGCTTGACGGGCTGTGACCCGCTCCTACGTACCCTCACTGGGATGAGGGATCAAAGCTACGTAGTTCTCGTCTTTTGGTTTTGAAAATGTTTTTGTGTTTTATCTTATTTAATTTTTTTGGAGCTTTTGAAATAAGACTCAAGTGTTCACGAATACCAAACAAGCAATGGCTTCGAGTGGCGTCCATTACTAACTTGAAAGAAAAGAGTTGAAACCGGTAACCAGTCAAGCAAAGGCTTCGAGCGATTACAAGTAACAACGTTTTATTATCTTTTTTGAAATTGCTTTGAAAAAGGGCGAGCATCGGTGACAATTATCACTAATAGCTCATGTTGTTTTTTAAATTTGAATTAGTTTGTGTTTGGTTAAGGTGTGGGAGCTTTCATAATAGTCAAACAAGCAAAGGCTTCGAGTGACTACCACTAATAACTCCTCATTAGCGATCAAACAAGCAAAGACTTCGAGTGATGACTAATGATTTATTTAAGAAAATGCCTTAGGGTTTTCATTGGAAAAGCATTTGATTTTGATTTGAAAACTAGTTTAGAAAAGAGTTTGATTTGGAAAAAGATTTTGGAAAACAAGTAGAACACTTCAATCAACTCCAAATCCATAACCAATATACAAATCATTCAATTACAATTCATACAAGCATTACAAATCCAAGAGGCCAGCATAGGCATGAACATGTAATTGTCAAAACTAGTTACAAGTTGCAATAAGAATGGTCACACAAAAATGAGACATTGATCAATTACAAAAGGGTATATCATTGAATCAATTTAAGAATCAATCAATAAAAACACAAGAGTTAAATTCCTTTTGGTAATCCTTGACACTTATTAACAATGCACAAGCATAAGCGTCTAGTCATTTTACCAAATGTTCAATACCAAAATGTATACAAGAGTTGAATCATTTTAAAGTAATCCTCAACATTTAAAATTATGCTTGAAAGCACATGTTGAATCCTCTTACCAATCATCAACATTTAAACAAATTAATGACTTAAAACAAGCACCACATTTGCAAGACTCAAAGTGACCAAAAGAAAGTATTCACAAGCTATCACAAACAATTGGCAAGCAAGGAATCATAAACTCACATTTTGTTCATTGAAAATTTAAAGAGAGTTGAATCACTTGAAGTAATCCTCATCACTTAAAAAATGGCGCCCAAGGCACAAGTGAGAGTCATGTTACTCATCATCAATATTGAAAACAATTGACAAACCAAATTCACAAGAACAAGTAAGATTACAATTCAAAAGGGATTGAATCCTATTGAACAATCCTCATCACTTAGAGAATAGTGCTCAAGGTACAAGTGAGAGTCATCTTGCCAATCATCAACATAACAATTACTTGCAAGCAAGATTCCATCAAAACAACTTGAGAAAACATTTTTTAAGCACAATTGCAAGCCAAATAGCCAAAAAACAACAAAACCCTAATTATTTCTCATGATTTACGAAGCCAACACATAGCAAAACAACAAATTTATTCATCAAACTCACAAAATCAAGCAAGCACAAGATACTAGCAAGACTTAGGAACAATTAATCACATGATTTAAGCACTAAAACTTCAAATCAACATTTATTCTTCATTTCTTTAATTTTTGCGAAACATATATGAGTAAGAAAAGGAGATTTGCAAACTTAAACAAAGGATCTAAGCATGAAAACACCAAAATCGAGTATCCACAACAAGATTAAGCATCATCAAGCAAAGAGGAACAACAAAATCAAATTAAAACCAACTTTAACATGATATGCGAACTAAATAACACATGAAACAACAATTTTATTTCACAACAAATACAAAATCAACACAAAAACAACATGAATCAATTTATTCAAGGGTGAGAGGCACCTTAAACACCCAAGCCTCCCTAAGTGATTGTCAATAGTGTTTAAGGCTCCTCTCACCAACAACAACCAACAAATCACATTTTATATATATTTATGAGAGTATGCGAAATGAAGGAAAGGAAGAGCATGAGTTTTGATGCAAAAATGTTGAAGATAATGCTATGGTTTTTAGAGTATACCTTGGACCCAAGCTAGATTATGAAAGAAATGAAGAGCAAGAACACAAATCAACAATGATCTTCAATGGAACACCACAAGAACCCCACGCAAATCTTCAAACCACAAGCCTTTGATGATGCAAATATGAACTAGAGTAGGAGAGGATGGAGATGTATGGAGTGGAAATGAATTTGACATTGCAACTTAATGAATTTTTTCAACATGTGATTAATGCTTGACTGCATTGACCGTATCCTTTTATTGAATGCATTGAATCAGATTTAGTAAGAACCTGACTTAGGGAAATGTACCTAATTCTTATCCATTTTTATATAATAGTTTATTGATAGACTATACTAAATATTTCATCTTTTAATCTAGGAGAATTCTCTGGTACCCTTGAGTTTTGTTGGGTATCGATACTCTGTAGGTAAAATTAATTCAAAATTTAAATTTATTTAAAATAATTAAATATAAAAAATGATATGTCATCAAGTGATTAGATATTGAGTATCATACTTAACAAAACTCTTCGGTATCAGAATGTTCACCTTTAACATATTATATGACTTTTTTACTTTTAATATTTAAGTCTCATAAAAAAATATGAATTTAATTTATATGCATTGTCGGTATAATTTTTTTATATCATCTACTAATCACAGCTCGTCATGTCTTCTCTTAATTACTTGAAAATTCATTCATATCATAATCTCTAATTGTTTGTTGGTGTAACTAAATATTTATCCCAAGTAGGTAGCTCAGTTGGCGAGCTAAGAGATATTGAAGGAATGCACCAAAAAGAGTGCAAGAACGAGGTCCCGGGTTCAAACCCCAGAAACTAACATTCACCCACCCCCACTAATATTGCTTATCAAAAAAAAGTGTAACTAAATATTTATACCGATGATGCACAACAATTAAACTCTAAAGTTATTATGGTTGAATATGTTTTAGTCTATACAAATTCAAGAATTATGCTTTTCGTTCTTAAAAAAAAAAATTCAGTTTGGTCCCCTAAAAATCCATAGTGAGTACACTGAGCAAGCCAACAAAATAAAACAGGAGAGTGTATTTTATAGTGCTTAATAACCATTACCAATCTCATTTTGTTTAGCATTACTGCACTAGAACTTCTGCCAAATCTCATTAATCCCAAACCCTATTGTCTCATAAGTCTATCATTTAATTGAGGAACTAGTATTTTACCCGTGCATTTGTACAGGTGACATTGTATTTGTTATATTTGCTATGAAATGATAAATACGTTGAAAATTGCAAAATGTAATAAAAGAAAATAAAGCCGGTATCTTCTTTTAATCTTAATAATGGAGTAAAAATTTGAAAAAAGAAAATGAGATTTAATATAAGATATGCACCATGTTGCCGCTCCCGTTGGTGCTCCCATTGGCGCTTCTGTTGCCTGCTCACCAAATTAATTGCCTTACCTTCCTTTTCTTCTTTCCAGATTTGACTCTACCAAACTGTAAAAAGTTTGGGTTCAATATGAGGGGCATCAAGTACTCCAAACTATGCTGCCATTTTATTCACAATTCGCTCGCTACACTGCATTCAAAGAAAGATGAATGTTATGCAGTGGAAATGGTTGGTCTCGGCGGTGGATATTATTAGCATAGTGAAAACAATATAATTTGTTTATGTAAAAATATTAGAGCCTCTATGACCAAATGTTCTTGATTCTCGTTGTTTTTATTTTATTAAAGAAAATTAATTTTAACACAGCATAAGGATGCATTGTCCATGGTTCGAGCCCAAAAGATTCTTGCATGGACAAACCACTCAGGTGGCTTCATCTAAAAGGTTGAACTTTTAGGATAGTTGATTCATGACAAAGCTCAGAAATTGATATGGTGCATTTAAAAAAAAGATTAAGGGAAGTGTTATAGAATGGAGGTACAAAATCATTCTTAGACTTCCATTATTTTGAAAACAAGACTAAACTAACTAGTGCAGTTGAAAAAGAACATGCTTGAAATAATGTTAAAACACCGAACCATTTGAATAATTTTACAACTGAGAACTACTTCTAACCTAGCTAGTCCTAATTTTAAAAAGTATTCGTGTTTGATATAAAATGTTGGAATATTATCACACTATCACTATAAGTCATGACATAAAACTTACATTTTTACATTTACTACAAATAATGTTCATCTATGTATTAGGAATCTATGAAAAAGACCATAATTATATTGTCATTTTTTATGTTTTTAAATTATATCATAGCTTCCATTTGTTCTAGTAAATCAATCTGGTGACTAATATATTTGTAAAATAAAAGGTGCTACAGAAACAATTACTTCTTCTTACAGAGGAAATGGTACAAGCAGTCCTCTCATACATACATACATACATACATACATACATACATACATACATACATACATACATACATTCGGCATTCACATGTTCTGCCTTGACATATTTTCTATCATCCCTTCTCCGAGCAAACGGTGTCGCTGAAAAAATACACAAGGCTGGGATAGCTTTGCAACCAAACCATACCATGAAAAAGGTTATTGTAACAAACCAACAAACCAACCTGTGATCCCAAGTAGATAGTTCAGTTGGCGAGGTAAGGGATACCGAAGGAGTGCACCAAATGAGTGCAAGAAGGAGGTCCTGGGTTCAAACCCTGGAAACTAACATTTCCCCCACCCCCACTAACATTGCCTATAAAAAAAACCAACCCGTGCATCGGTCCCAGCAAGTGAGCCGGATAAGTACTAAGAGGAAGAACAAAGCACCCAAAAACATAATAACATACGCATAATAACAAGATGGCTGTGAGTTTCCGGCACACCATACAGCTCGACGATTAATTCCACGACACAAGTAAGTCTCTTGGTAGCCGGTATTCCTGGAGCAGTTTCCAACCAAACACGTGTGGAGCAGTCTCCAACCAAACACATGTATCTTAGAAGGGACATTACATGCTCATAGCCGCTTCACCGCCAATTCCAACATACATTACACACATAGGCGCTTCGCTGCCAATTCCAACAACGGTGCCGATCCTGAAACAAAACATAATCGAGATCGAACAGTAAAGTTATCATCTACACACAGGACCCATAACGAGAAACATCCGAAAAGGCGCCGAGCCCACCCAATTATGTTGCCAGAATTTTGTATTAACACTGTTTTTTTCCTTTTTGCGAATCTCGGAACTAAACCGGTCAAGGTCAGAGGCGCAATCAGATCCACCCCGCGCACATATACCTCCATCGATGCTATCCCCGACAATAACAGTAAAGGGGTATTGAGTCGAAAGCTTTGAAAGGTTGGAAGAGCCAAGTTCCGTAGCTTTGAAAGGTTGGAAGAGCAGCACTACGCATAAAACTAGCGAAGCCTTCGGCAATAAGAAAAGTAAGGGTGCTATGGGATCCCCTTGCCTCAACCCTTGTTTGGATGAATAACCCCTTTGTAAAAGAAAACAAAGAACACAATAGGTAAATGAAGAATTAAAGAAGAATAACCCTTTTAACGCAAAAGTGATATCCATACTTACTTCTCAAGACCAACATGGGTTGGTCTAAGTGGTAACTGGACTTGGTTCCTGTTGTATTTTATTGAAAATAAATGGATATTTCAAAAGTGAGAAGTCCCACATTGCTTGGCTTTGGATTCGCCAAAGTCTTCATATACTAAAGCTAAATGAGAGCTAGTAAACAAGCAACTAGAAGGGACTCCCTCGCGCGCTCAAGCAGGGACCAACATGGCTTGGTTCAGTGCGAATCTTTCGATTCCCCCCCTTGCGCGCTCGACTGGCTTTGTACTAATTTTATTAAATAAAATATTACTTTTATCAGCCTATCCGTATACGCCCAATCATGGGTCGAAATGTTTTATGAAATAATTTGTAACGGAAAGCTCAGGTCGAAAACTGCAAGTTGGTCGAACTGATTGGCAAAACAATCTGGTCGAAAACTGAAAGTTGGTCGAACTGACTGGTGAAAAGATTTGGTCGAAAACTGAAACTTAATTCCCTTTATTTTGTAACTGTCAGTTTCTTCCAACGACTTCTTTTCTTTTAAACCCATTTATTCCGTAACCGCAGAGTTAAACCTTTTGATCACAATTGATTTTCGAAACGGTTTTTGACTGGCTATTGATTGTTGGAGCCTATGTCTCTAACAGCTAATTTTCTTAAAGCCTATATAAACAATTTCGAGTTGCACTTGAAAGATATATCAGAAAACTCATTTTCCACCTTTCTTGAAAAAGAGCTCTGGGTTGCTCTCCTGTTAATATCCAGTTCTTCTTGCTAGTTCTGATACCTTTTTCGCTACTGCGATTGAGAAGACCCGGTTGTACATCGGGGAATTTGCGCTGTAGAGGCGGATAAATTATTCAGGGCAGTCGCAAGACGCCTCCGGTTGTTTATCTAACATTTATGTGTTTGCAGGTCTCTTTTCGACACCTTCAGTACAATTCAACAGCAGCTACTTCAACTTCGACAGCTTCTGTTTCTGCACATTTGGTTTGCAGCAGTCCTTGCCACTCAACAGCATCAGTCGAAATTTTACTACTGCAATTCGACTACATAAGTTCGACTGCAGTCAGTGTTATTCGACTACAGCCATATCAGCAATTTTCGACAACAATCTGAAGAATTTATCATGGCTGACGCAATCAACAACGATGATAACGGTGCTCCCATCAACAACAACAGCACTGTTATCATTCCTACTGCTGTCCCGGTAACTTATGCGAAACCTTTCCCCGACATCTTTAAAATTGAGGTCTTCGCAAGCCAAAATTTTCGCAGGTGGCAGGAACGCGTGAGTTCTCTTCTTGACATGCATGGAGTTGCAGCTACTCTTACTGACTCCAAACCTGTCGAACCTGCTACTCCCAAACAGGTCGAAGTTTGGACCCATGCCAACAAAGTATGTCGTCACACAATTCTCAGCACCCTCTCCAACGAATTGTTCGACATCTACTGCACCTACAAGGAAGCTAATCAGATCTGGGAATCAATGATTCTCAAATTCACCGCTGAAGATGCAAGCAAGCAGAAATCTGTCATTAGCAACTACTACAATTGGGTCATGAGTGAAACTGGCGAAATCAAAACCCAAATCAACCAGTATCACAAATTACTAGAGGAAATGAAAGCTGAAAACATAGTTCTCCCTGACGAGTTCATTGCAGGTATTCTGATTGAGAAGCTGCCAGAATCATGGAAGGACTACAAGCAACAACTGAAGCACAAACACAAGCAACTGTCACTGAACGAGCTGCTAACTCATATCATCATCGAAGCACCAACCGAAAAGAGAGTAACAAAGCAAGGTCGAAATCTATTTCTGCACGTGCAAACATGGTGATGAACAACCCTTCAAGGTTCGACAAAGGTAAACCAGTCTCTCCAAACAAAAGGTACGATTCCAAGAAATTTTCTAATCAAAAGTATCACAAAAAGAACAATGATCATTATCCTGGTACTCATAGCACTGAATTCAAGAAAAGAGGATACTGCTTTGTTTGTGGAAAGCCAGGACACTATGCACCTAAACGCAGGCATAGGGTGAGAAATGACAATCCTCCTAAAGCGAACGCCAACTTGACTGATGCTGGTGGAGATGATAATGAGGATGACAATGTCATTGCTGCTGTCGTTTCTCTGGTCAACATGGCAACTGATGTGAACAAGTGGGTGGTGGATTCTGGAGCCACCAAGCACATCTGTGCTAATAGAGAAGTTTTTACCTCCTACACTGCTGTAGGGGAAGGAGAAGAAAATATCTATCTGGGTGACTCACATCTAGCCCCAGTTGTGGGGAAAGGAAAAGTTCTTCTCAAGCTCACATCGGGAAAAACTCTGGCTCTCACAAATGTGCTTCATGTGCCTAACATAAGGGCAAACCTGATCTCTGTTGGGGTTCTGCTGAAGCATGCACTAGTGCAAAAAAGGGATTTAAAGTCAGGCGAAAAGGGGATTTAAAGTCAGGCGCCCGCTTGACTTTTATTAAGTCGACTTTGTATGTAATGAGTTTAAAGTCAAGCGATAGCCTGACTTCGTAAGTCTGATTTAAAGTCCAGCATTTATTTCGCCTGACTTCTTAAGTCAGTTTTAAAGTCAAGCATATATTTCGCCTGACTTCGTAAGTCTGTTTTAAAGTCAAGCATTTATTATTGCCTGACTTCGTAAGTATAATTTAAAGTCAAGCACTTATTCATGCCTGACTTCGTAAGTATGATTTAAAGTCAAGCATTTATTATTGCCTGACTTCGTAAGTATGATTTAAAGTCAAGCATTTATTCTTGCCTGACTTCGTAAGTATGATTTAAAGTCAAGCATTTATTCTTGCCTGACTTTAAAAGTTTTTTTTTTTCAAATTTTGGTTTAATCTATACACCCTGGTTATACAAATTTTCGTTCCGTAGAAGCGACTCCACTGGGAATCAAACCCAGATCTCTGGTTCCGTAGACCAGCGCCTTATCCATTGGGCCATGGAGTCATATATCAGTGCTCAGGTCATAAATAATACTCACAGTAAAACAACCATAAATAATACCCACCTTCTACGGTGAAGAATATCCTAGAACCAATTTACCACTAATCTAAATATCATGAAATTATAACATACTCATTATGAACTGCTTATATCCTAGACAATAGACTGAGCAAAGATTACAATGATTGGAAATATACTTTCATTAGAAACTACTAATGCAATCACCAACGAAAAGAATAAAAAATCCAATAAGTTAAAATCACATATCCTGGTTCTGCATGGTGGTATTGAAACCCTTCCTGAAACCAAAATCAGTTACCTCATAAGTTCATTTCAACTTCAATGAATGAAAACAAACCAAACATATATAAGATCTCAGCTCTATATACTTGCAAGAAGTTAGAAATTACCTTGACAGCAATTGGAACAAAGTCAGATTGCTCTAATGGCAACTTCAGCCAAATTCCCTTTTTGCCCTTCAAAACATTATAGAACTCAAATTGTAAGATTTAATTTCCATGTTATCAAAATAATATTATAGAGATAAACGCAGCATAGAAGGCAGACAAAAATTCCCTTTAACAGCCAAATAATATTTCATTATTTGTTATTTGTTAAAGATAACAAACTTCAAATAATGGAACAGAGGACAATTGCAAGGACAGGGGAAATGTCCTGACTAAAGGGAGACAGAAATGGTCCATTTAACGAATAAAAAATGTTCATACTCAGCAATTACCTGGAAGATGAGTGATTGTAGGCACCTCTCGAGTAACAGTTTGAGTTTGCTCTGCAGCACATCTTGTTGTGTTTAAAGTTCTGATGCTACACAAAATGTCACCTCAACTAACTTCATTAGATTATTCAATACACGAGTTTGAAGAGTAACTTTGGCTAAATCAGATAGTTCAAATATACTAATTTTCCTTGATCAGTAGAATGGAAAGAAAGCAACGACACTTGAGTTGACATAAAAAGTTGATCGCGAGCTTTTGATCTAACTGTATAAACTTGAAAGAAGGCACACTCATGAATCAACTAGGAAATTACTAGTATTGTTTTAACTTTTAATGAAGTTTTAGACACGTGTGTTTTTCCCTGAAATTAAAGTAGAAAGCAGATCTAATATATTCACAATGTCACAAAACATTTCAGTTTCCATCAAATTTAGAAGCACAACTAGACCAACTAGACCAACTCTGAATCAGACAAACACCAATTTGATAATTGATGTTAGAAACTCAAGAAACTCTGTTTTGATCTGACTAACTTTCTGTTATTGACAATTACTAACTCAGTCAGTTAGTTACAGTTGTGGGAATCCTGTGTAGGTGGGTGCACTCTAAGAGCTTTCCTAACCAAGTCTGCTTCCAACTAACAATGGCCAGCTAACAGGGGATTGGCCACTTTCCCCCTATGTCTTACACTGCTTGAATAAAAAGTAGACCTATTGAAAGAAAACCACTACAAAAAAATTAGTCATTAGCGAGGGACAGTTCCCTCGCAAAATGACCTGATTCCCTCACTAATGGTTATTTGCGAGGGACTTAGCGAGGGACTGGTTCCCTCGCTAATTCCCTCCTCGCAAATGGGATTAGCGAGGGAAGTTGGATCCCTCGCTAATTAGCGAGGGACTATGCCGTCGCTAGTTCCCTCGCTAATGACTGCAGCTTTTCAGGTGATGGGACTCAGTTGCAGGGGTTGGTAAATGCGCAGGAATTAGCGACGGCTTTTTCCCTCGCTAATTCCCTCGCTAATGACTGCAGTTTTCAAAAAAAAAATGACACGTGTCCAGTGCTGAATGGCTTGTTTTTTTTATATATATTAATTAATGAATATTATATTATATTGTTAATTTTGTGGTGATGTGTGGTGGTGGTGGTGGTGGTGGCGTGGTGGTGGTGATGGGTGGTTTAGAGTAGAGAGAAGGAGAAGAGTAAGGGAGAAAGAGAAAGAGAGGAGTGAGAGTGGTGGTGGTGGTGTGGTGGTGGCGTGGTGGTGGTGGTGATGGGTGGTTTAGAGTAGAGAGAGAAGGAGAAGAGTAAGAGAGAGAGAGAGAGGGAGAAAGAGAGAAGAGTGAGAGTGGTGGTGGTGGGGTGGTGGGTTGGTGGTGGTGAAGAGTAAGAGAGAGTGAGTGAGAGTGGTAGGAGGTATGTGGTGGTGGTGGTGGTGGAAGAGTGAAGAGAGAAGAAGAGTGTGAGAGGAGGTGGTGATGATGGTGGTGGTGGTGGTGTTGGAAGAGTGAAGAGAGAAGAAGGGTGTGAGAGGAAGTGGAAGGGAGAAGAGGAAGGGAAGAGGAATGGTGAAGAGTGAGTGAGTGAGAAAGAAGAGTGAAGGTGTAAACGGATATAAAGGAAAAAAGAAAAAAATTTGCGAGGGAATTAGCGAGGGAACTGTCTCATCATCTGAAAAGTTAACGTTAGCGAGGGAATTAGCGAGGGAACTGTCCCTCGCTAATTTCTGCACCTTTACCAACCCCTGCGCTGAGTCCCATCATCTGAAAAGCAAAATTTAGCGAGGGAATTAGCGAGGGCAGTCATTAGCGAGGGACAGTTCCCTCGCTAATTCCCTCGCTAATGACAAAAAAATTGACAGCTCTATGCCCTCGCTAATTCCCTCGCTAATGACTGTTTTTGCGAGGGACAACAAGTCCCTCGCTAATGTCCGTCGCTAATTAGTGTTTTTTTTGTAGTGAACCCATGAATGGTTTTATACCTAACAATACATAAATATTCCAAACACAGCACTCTGAAAATAATCTGGCATGCCACACGCTCAGAGACAACGTGGACTTCAAAAGGCATGCACATCATTCATTCAGTTAAGTTGATCACAGTTAGCCAAATTTCAATTCCTCTACATTTTTTAAACTGGAAAACATAATTATGATGATATCTTAATAAAAGCGAACAAATTACCTGGAGTAACTCCTTTTCCCGAGAAGCTTTCCATTGTCGAAATTGTTCTGCCTCTTGGCTTTATTTTATGCTGCAACTGAACCTGTAATATATATGAGCAAAAAAGTCTGATATGAATAAAAATTAATAACTAATTAGCACAACAAACAGAAACTGGCCTTTTGAGCCTTGATATATTGTATTTCAGCTTGCAGTCTTTTGGTAGCTTCATCACTCTTCTCCTTTTGCTTTAGTAGCTGCAACTGCTTTTCTTGTTTCTTCTTGAGGTCTAAAATCTGATGAATCAATATTTAATAAGAAAAATAAAATTGAAAAACATTGGCCAAGTACAATAACCTTGTGACTTGAGAATGACATCAATGTAAAACTTTACCTGTGCTTCCAGTGTTTTCAATTTTTGGCCACGAACATCTTGAGTTTTATGTGCTAGTCCATTTGAATTAACTCCCAGATTCTCTACTTCATGGGACAATAGAGTATACAGATTTGATTAGCATGCATTGACATTAAGAGAAGCAGCTTCACAACCTAAGAGAAGCAGAGACCCTGGATCCCCACTCAAGCAACTCTTTGCTGGTGTCATCCTTGTGAACAATCACCTCAATGAAGCATAAACTTTCTTTCTTTGGTCCTGTTGCTGTGGCAATTGCTTCAACTAGCTCCTCTTCACAGAAGACCTGAAAGCATAAATGGTTATAAGATAAGCACTTCTCAGTTTGAGGAGAATACATCAAAGGCATAAATGGTTATAAGATAAGCATTTCTCAGTTTGAGGAGAATACACCAAACACAACTTCAAGAAACTCACCTTAATTGGTAGTCCAGCATTTCCCTTCACCATTGTGGATTGCATCAATCAATGCAGTGTAATTCCAGTTCTTAATCACATTGTATGGGCCATCATGAATTTCAACCTCAATGGTATATCCACCATTGTTCATCAAAAAGATGATGGTATTTTGACCGCATCGCAACATTGTTGATACATCCTGGGCAGTTACCTACAAAGAATTTTATAGAAACATAAATTAAAACAACAGTGTTCAGTTCAAGAAAGGTTTTTTTGGAGCCAACATAAAGTACATTTTGATTGAAATCATGCTTGAAGTAATTATGCAAGACAAACCTGAAAGCTTCCATCACCAATGCAAGCAATCACTCGCTTCTCAGGGATTGCTTGTGCATAGCCAAGAGTTGCACCAGCAGACCATCCAATTGATCCATGTTGCATTTGGAACTCATACCTGTATACAAGATTTTGTCAGCACCATAAAAATACAAGAGAACTAGAGATGACAATAGAACAAATCACAACCAAAAGAGTGTTTATTAGAGAAGATTAACTATTGGCCTAATGCAAAAAAATTGTTGGTTAAAGAATTACTCTTCTAGTGAGATAAATTTATTCAATGTTGAAGTAGCATTTAATATGATAATGACTCCAGATATACGTTACCTTAAATCTTCAAGAAAATAGTGATTTAATTTCCCAGCAGTCAAATAAGCTGTGCCTTTTTAAGGTCAGAAACAACTCCACGATCCTTAGAGCCCCTGTCATTGTATAAAACCTGCAAAAGGACACTAAATTATAGTCTGCAAAGCAACCCCCAAAGAAAAAAGCAGTCTAACCTAGATATGGAAAGTACTTTGTCTATGATTCCATACTCAACAGCTTCACTAGGGCTAAAATACTTTGGGGGCAGAATATCAGCTTCAATCTGCTCGGGTGTTTTTTCAGTATGCTTTGCCAACAAGTTAACCTTGAAATAAATTAAATAGTTTGTATGAGTTACCATAATAATCTTTAGATCAGTATTTGTTAAAGATGATGACTAAAAACTACACTAACAAGAATCCACTCTTTAAATCAATAACATTTAGAAGTTTATTGTGAAGCACAAACGTATATCTTTTAAAACAAAAAGTCACTTAATCTCAATCATTGTGGTTGAAGCCTTGAAGGGAACCAGAAAATATTTGGCCACAGCTACAAACTTGCATTTTGATATTTTAATGGCACTGTAAGAGTGTTTATTAGAGAAGATTAACTATTAATTATTCTTTAGTGTATGAATTTCCATCAGATGATTTAGCTTATCTTAATTATTGTTAAGAAAAATGTGAGACATCATGCAAGGAAGAACTGATGGATTTACCAGATAATGCAGCACTGTGAATGACGCATGCCACATGCTACCTTTGCAACAGGTTGATCAACAAAGTATGACACATTTACAGGGGAAGCGTGTGAGGCGTAATCCCCATGCCCAAGTTGACCGAAAGAGCCATCCCCACAAGTGAAAACACAACCAGAATCTGAAACAACCAAAGCACACAGAAAAATCAACTTTCAAACAATAGCGAATGAACCTCAACTATTCACTTCACAAAGAAACAACAATTGGAGACTTAGTTTAAATAAATACACAAACAAATAAATAAAGACAATAGCAACAAGATATCCACCTACTACTCGTACTCCTTGGAATACTGCTTTAGCTCTGTTGTAAATCAGCTTACGGTTCTCAGCTCTCTTCTTCTTTGCAGCTTCAAACTCTTGGTTTTTCACCAAAGCCCATTCCTCTGCCCTCTTCTGTTTCTTCAACACAGATTCAGGAACAATTGCCTTGACTTCTTCACCCATCTCTGTTTTAAAAAAATGCAATTATAAATAAAACAATGGAAAATTCGTATGAAACAAATATTATAGCATTGAAAGAAAATCCAAAATCAAAAACATAAAGTTGTTCTACTGCCTCATTGACAATAAATCTTTGTTTCACCTCATTCAAATGTATAAATGTTGCATGGCATGCTTGCAGTCAACTAAAGTTACAACTCCATCCAGTTTAACATACTGAGAAAGTAGTTCATCGCTGCAAAAAGTTTCAATAACAGGGACTGGCTTTGCAAGACCTGTAAAACGATTCAAAGTTTAGACAATAAAACAATATGCACTCTTCGACTGTTTCATATACCTAACATGCACAGTTACAAAGAAACACAAATTTCAATCGTGCCCTCAATCATTTAGCCATACATGAGAAGGGCTAAAGCTTCTATAAAAAGTTACAGAACCATTAAGAGGGATCCCTAAAAGATTTTTAAGCCACACACAATTAGAAATAACATTGATGCATTGAGATAAAGGCAATAGTGAAGACTCTGTGCTTTGCTAACCCTACTTTATATTACATAAAGCCTTCCATTAAATTGCCTATTTTTACTCTCTTTTTTCCACCTTATTCCTTGTTTCCCCACTGCACAATGCACAGATTCTACTCTATGAATAACATTAGCAATTCACAGACTTGTGGTTTCAATAACAATGTGATCAAAATTGTCTCGTTTTTTCCTAACCAGCTCCAGCATCATTTTAACTAGATCTCCTCGCACAGTACAGCATATGCAGCCATTATTAACCATGATAATGTCTACATTCGCAGAAGAATGACATACCTAGTAACAAAAATCATCAGGTCGTTAATAACCTAAACAGAAAAGCAACAAATAGATCTCCTCGCACAGTCCAGTCTCAGATCGTTAATAACCTAAACAGAAAAGCAACAAAAATCATCAGATCTAAGGGAAAAAACAACACAAATAACAGATCCCGAACCGAATAGTAACCGATCGATCTTCTCTTTGGTAAAAAGATGAAGATAAACGTACCTATGTTGCGATGCGTTAGATCCGATGCGAATCCTGCAACAAACGTACCTTCGAGTCGAGAACCTCGCCGTAGGCAGCGGAGAGGCGAGATTGGGCTGATTTGGGAACGGTTTACGAAGGAACGAAAACTAGAGCGTTGAGAGGAGCGAACGAACGGACGAAGAGTGAGAGGAGAGTGAGAGGAGCGAACGAAGAGTGAGAGGAGAGTGAGAGGAGCCAACGAACGAACGATGAGCGTTGAGAGGAGCGAAGAGTGAGAGGAGAGAATGATCTCTGAGAACGGCGTGAGAATGCTTCTTCGTGTTCTGAGAATGAGAGAATGCTAGGGTTCGTTCGTCTTCTCTGAGAGTGAGAGTGAGAGGCTTCGAGTAGTGAGATTGTGAGAGTGAAGGTTTGAGAATTGAGTGTGAGAGGCTCTGAGAGTGAATATTATTTTTTTTCTATTTTTGGACTTTAGAGGTCAAGCGAGATAGACGCCTGACGTCTAAAGTATTAGAACAGAAAAAAAAAATTCACCCCTAATTACAAGTTTGCCACCGTGTCACTTATGTAGTCAGGCACATACACGCCTGACTTCTAAAGTCTTATTTTTTCCCTATTTCTTCACTTTAGACGTCAGGCTCACATCCGCTTGACCTTAATACTCGCGAGTTTTGCCACTTATTTACAAGTTTGCCACCGTGTCTACCTATGTAGTCAGGCATCTGGGCGCCTGACTTTAAATGTCTAATTCTAATGTCATTTTTGCACTAGTGATGGTATCAAAGTGACATTTGAATCCGATAAGATTGTTCTTACCAAGAACAACATTTTTGTTGGGAAGGGATATTATGATCATGGACTTTTTGTACTCAACACTTTTGATTTCAATAACAATGTTTCGACTTCTGCTTACTTGATTGACTCTTATAATATGTGGCATGCTAGACTAGGTCATATTAACTTTCAGTATGTTATTAAATTGCAACGTCTTGGCATGATTTCGACTAGTGATAAACAACATAGTAAATGCGATGTATGTGTCGAATCCAAGTTAACAAAGAAATCGTGTCCCCCAGTACATCGTGAAACTGAACTGCTTAGTTTAATTCACACGGACCTAGGAGATTTAAAACAAACTCCAACTAGGGGCGGAATAAATTATTATGTAACGTTTATAGATGATTTTTCGCGATACACTAAGGTGTTTCTATTAAGACAAAAAGATGAAGCATTTGAAGCTTTTCTTTCATATAAAGCTGAAGTCGAAAATCAATTAGATAGAAAGATTAAAAGAGTTAGATCCGACCGTGGAGGAGAATACATATCTTTTAATGAGTTTTGTGAAAAGGAATGTATAATACATGAAACAACTCCCCCCTATTCACCTGAATCTAATGGCATAGCCGAAAGGAAAAATAGGACATTGAAAGAGATGATGAACGCTATGTTAATAAGTTCTAATGCGCCAACCAACTTGTGGGGTGAGGCTATATTAACTGCATGTTTTATACAAAATAGAACTCCTCATAGGAAAACCGGAAAGACCCCCTATGAACTGTGGAAAGTTTATCAACCTAACTTGAAATATTTAAAAGTGTGGGGGTGCTTAGCTAAAGTTATGTTGCCTGATCCTAAGAAAAGAAAAATTGGTTGCAAAACCTCTGATTGTGTTTTTATAGGATATGCAGAACACAGCGCTGCTTATAGATTCCTTGTTGTAAAAAGTGATGTTCTAGATAATAATACTATCGTGGAAACTAAAAATGCTGATTTTTTGAAAACGTTTTTCCTTTGAAACATGATAGTATATCTAGACAACCATTAGAAAGTACTAATGATGAAACTCATGAGGAACCATATCAAGAACTAAGGAGAAGTAAAAGACCAAGAAAAGAAACATCATTCGGAAATGATTTTTACACTTATCTAGTCGAAAAAGATCTAGAAACCTTTTTTGAAGCAACTTCTTCTTCTGAGTCGAAATTTTGGAAAGAAGCCATTAAAACTGAAATAGACTCAATTTCCAAATGTAACACTTGGACCTTAGTTGATTTACCACCTGGGGCAAAATCAATAGGATGCAAGTGGATTTTCAAAAGAAAATATAACCCTGATGGGTCTATTGATAAATACAAAGCTAGATTAGTAGCAAAAGGCTTTTCTCAAAAACAAAACATTGATTACTTTGATACCTTTGCTCCAGTAACAAGAATTTCTTCTATTAGAGTTTTAATAGCTTTGGCTTCTATCCATAAACTAGTTATTCATCAAATGGATGTTAAAACCGCTTTTTTGAACGGTGACTTAGAAGAAGAAATTTACATGAATCAACCCGAAGGATGTATAGTTTCAGGTCAAGAGAACAAAGTATGCAAACTCCTTAAGTCGTTATATGGTTTAAACAAGCACCAAAACAATGGCATGAAAAATTCGACAGAACCTTAGTCGAAGATGGCTTCACCACAACTGAAGTTGATAAATGTGTCTATACTAAAACTTTGTGTGGAGAACATGTGATTATATGTTTATATGTAGATGACATGCTCATATTTGGTACTTGTCTGGATATTGTTATTAAAACAAAATCCTTTCTTTCATCTAGTTTCGACATGAAAGATATGGGTGAGGCTAATGTAATATTAGGAGTTAGAATCATCAGGGAAGGTGATAGTATCACACTATCACAAGATCATTATGTGGAAGAACTTCTTAGGAAGTTTGGTCACTATGACTCAACCCCCTTGAGTACCCCCTATGAAGCTAACTCACGCTTAAAGAAAAATAGAGGTGATCCTGTTGACCAACCTCAGTATGCCCAAGTAATTGGGAGCCTACTGCATTTAATCAACTTCTCTCGACCAGACATTGCATTCGCAGTCGGTCGACTAAGTAGATATACTCACAATCCTGGTCAGGATCATTGGAAGGCAATTGCTCACCTTATGAGATATTTGAGAGGTACCACAACTTATGGTATTACTTATAGTGGATTTCCCGCAGTATTAGAAGGATATTGCGATGCTAACTGGATATCTGATTCAGATGAGACAAAATCCACTAGTGGTTACATTTTCACACTTGGTGGTGGTGCAGTAACTTGGAGGTCAGCCAAACAATCCATCATTGCTAGATCGACTATGGAGTCGGAATTTGTAGCTCTGGAATTGGCTGGTACTGAAGCTGAATGGTTGAAGAACCTTTTAGCTGGTATTCCTTTGGGAATAAAACCAACACCATCAGTGTCAATACATTGTGATAGTCAATCGGCAATAGCCGTTGCAAAGAATAAGACCTATAATGGCAAAAACAGACATGTGCAATTAAGACATAATGTTGTCAAACAATTGCAAAAGTATGGAGCAATATCGATCGATTATGTGAAGTCAGAAGTGAATTTGGCCGATCCTCTGACAAAACCCTTAGGGAAGAAAATGATATGTGAAACATCGAGGGGAATGGGACTAAAAGCCAACTGATATTAAGAAGTGATGGTAACCCAACCTTTGTGATTGGAGATCCCACGAATAAGGTTCAATGTGGTAAAAAAAAGTTACTTCTTGATAGTGCTAGCACTGGAAATTAATTCAAGTAAATTAATTTCATTATTGTCCCTTCCTATGGTGTCATTATGATGGTGCTAGACTGCAGGGTTAAAAGGATAAGCTTAAAGCTTTTAATGATTTTCATAGCCCTTATGGGTGGTGTATGACTTGCAGCATACACTTGATGAAATCACCTATATGAGTGTCAAGTGAGGCCGCTTGCATGAGATCCTGGCGAGGTCTCTAGAGCACTCATGAATACCGAGCACGCGCAGGGCCTAGTAGCGCAACACCGCGAAAACAGCAAGAATTGTGGGGGTGTAATGTGATAATGAAACCTCTAACATATAATATGCGTCTTGGGTTCCATAGCTTGCTATACCAATTCACAGTATGTTATGTTTTATCTATCTAGGACTGGTTCCATAGCTTGCTATACAACTCCGAAACTTTACATCTACGATGTCAACCCAGAAAACCTCTTTTATAAATTTATTTTTCAACTTTTTAAATATGTGGGGGATTGTTGTATTTTATTGAAAATAAATGGATATTTCAAAAGTGAGAAGTCCCACATTGTTTGGCTTTGGATTCGCCAAAGTCTTCATATACTAAAGCTAAATGAGAGCTAGTAAACAAGCAATTAGAAGGGACTCCCTCGCGCGCTCAAGCAGGGACCAACATGGCTTGGTTCAGTGCGAATCTTTCGATTCCCCCCCTTGCGCGCTCGACTGGCTTTGTACTAATTTTATTAAATAAAATATTACTTTTATCAGCCTATCAGTATACGCCCAATCATGGGTCGAAATGTTTTATGAAATAATTTGTAACGGAAAGCTCAGGTCGAAAACTGCAAGTTGGTCGAACTGATTGGCAAAACAATCTGGTCGAAAACTGAAAGTTGGTCGAACTGACTGGTGAAAAGATTTGGACGAAAACTGAAACTTAATTCCCTTTATTTTGTAACTGTCAGTTTCTTCCAACGGCTTCTTTTCTTTTAAACCCATTTATTCCGTAACCGCAGAGTTAAACCTTTTGATCACAATGGATTTTCGAAACGGTTTTTGACTGGCTATTGATTGCTGGAGCCTATGTCTCTAACAGCTAATTTTCTTAAAGCCTATATAAACAATTTCGAGTTGCACTTGAAAGATATATCAGAAAAATCATTTTCCACCTTTCTTGAAAAAGAGCTCTGGGTTGCTCTCCTGTTAATATCCAGTTCTTCTTGCTAGTTCTGATACCTCTTTCGCTACTGCGATTGAGAAGACCCGATTGTACCTTGGGGAATTTGCGCTGTAGAGGCGGATAAATTCTTCAGGGCAGTCGCAAGACGCCTCCGGTTGTTTATCTAACATTCCTGTGTTTGCAGGTCTCTTTTCGACACCTTCAGTACAATTCAACAGCAGCTACTTCGACTTCGACAGCTTCTGTTTCTGCACATTTGGTTTGCAGCAGTCCTTGCCACTCAACAACATCAGTCGAAATTTTACTACTACAATTCGACTACATAAGTTCGACTGCAGTCAGTGTTATTCGACTACAGCCATATCAGCAATTTTCGACAACAGTTCCCACCCCAAGGTCTCGGGTTCGAATATTGGGTGTGGCAAAAACTCTGTTGGGAGGAGAAAACCACACGGGCCGGCAAAGCCGGAAACTCGTGGCCAGCTAGGTTCCTCTGCGTAGATTAGTCACCGACAAAGCCTGTGGAAACTACGCACCAATGACGTGGTAAAAAAAATAGTTACTTCTCAAGCACCTTGCTCCACTAAAAAATCCTTCAAATGTTCAAAACTATATTTTTTACTACTTGGTGAATAATGGCGCACTACACTGGCATCTTTTTAAACTAGATCTAAGTATGACCTACTACATGAATTATGCACAATCGTGCATGCTTTGAGACGCACATTATGCATCATAAATGTAAGACTATGCATTCTCAAGCATGTTGTGTGAAAAAGGGAACAAGGATTGTATGAATAAAAAGTGGTTCAGATAGTAATTCCCTAATTTACACTCTTCTGAAGCCCATTCCAAACCAGCTAGTCCCAACACATACGCAAATACCAGTTGAGTGCTTATCACAAAAGCGCGTCCTTTGCACATACGTCACTGACCTATTGACCCTCAAGTCCAGCAACAACAACACTACTCCATATGACTATACTATCCCTTTGCTAAAAATCTACTTATATTTTTATAAGATGCAATTTTATTATAAGAAAACAATGAAGCAGTGATGCTTCTTCGTCTTCTGCTGCTGCTCTCTCTCTCTCTCTGTAACTCTTCAAGCCGGCCTTACCTTAACCTAACCTAAACCCCATTTCACGACAAATTCCCAATTCTCCATTCTCTCTCTCTCAATTATCCATCACAATTCCCTCACAAAAATCCCCAAAAAATTGCTCCTTTGGATCCATCTGGGCACACAACAATTCTCCAATTTACCTGATCATCACTTTAAATTTCTAATCTTTTCAGTTTTTGGTGAATTGGGTCGATTCAATTTGGATCAATTTACACGTGGTTTTGATCCAATTTGAGGGTTTTTGTATTTGTGATTGAGATGGTCTATTTCAATAACTCAATCTCTCTCTGCAACTCCAACGTTGACCAACCACCAATCATGGCGAATTCTCTCGATTTTCCAAAATCGAGGAACCGGAAGTCAATCAATTCTCTGCAAATTCCGCCGTGCCAGCGATCTCGATCGGCGGTGATCGATGTGGTGATATTTATTGCAGTTATCACCGCCTTTGGGTTTTTATTATTTCCATATATTCAGGTTTTGATGATTGAAAGTTTTAAACTTGGTGGTTTGATTATGAGTTTGGTGAAAGAAGAGGTTGCTGTTGCTCCTGTGATCTATGTATTTATAGGAGTTAGTGTTACATGTGCTGTATTAGCTACATGGTTTTTTGTGGCTTGCATAACAAGGAAATGTGGGAACCCTAATTGCAAAGGTTTAAAGAACGCTGCTGAGTTTGATATTCAATTGGAGACTGAGGATTGTGTGAAGAATTCTCCTTCACTGTCTAAAGATGGTGGTGCAGTTAAGAAGGGTTTGTTTAAGCTTCCTCGCGATCATCATCGTGAACTCGAACTCGAGCTTAAGAAGATGGCACCTCTTAATGGAAGAGCTGTTCTTGTTCTTAGAGCTAAGTGTGGCTGTTCTGTTGGTAGGTTAGAAGTTCCAGGTCCTAAGAAGACTCGAAAGATCAAGAAGTAGGACACAGAAAAGGATAAAGAGGAGTTGATTTTATAGTTATATATTATATGATCATTCTATTAGGAATTAGATTGTCTTTAAATAAGCCTGCCTTGGTAATAAGTTGTAAGGAACTTTGGATCATACACAGTTTGGTTATTTATACTTGGGAACATGATAATCTTTTAATCTGATTTACTTTCACCAATTTGCAAAATTTACTGTTCTTTTGAATTTGGTGTTTCTAGATTTTACATTGCTTCTCATGGTTAAAGACAGACTTATAGTTCTTTCAGTTTTTGTGATAAGTAGCTAGGATTAAAATTGCTAATCTTTTTTGTAGGGTGCAGCTTACAAATGAAGCAAGTTGTTGTTCTGGTCTTATGAACATACAGCTGAATCTTGTTGAGTTTTAATCTTAGATACGATGTTTGAAAGCATAACTGTTTCACTAAATTTTAATATTTTCTCCCATACTTGATTCTACAACAGTTACTATACTGTGATATGGAAATTTTTCTCATTGGCTGTGTAAATTGTTTTATATCATTGGTTGGTATTGTAGACTGAGTCTTCTAGGAGAGTTTGGCTGTGATGTGAACCATGGAGTGGACTACTTAAGTGTAAGACATATTTTCTACAGGTAGGTTACTATGAACTCTGATTTTCTATTTGAATTACTTCAGAAAATTGACTTTACACATGAAGCAAACAATGAATATTTATATTTTCTACTTGATTCTGGTACTTGCTTAGATTGACTTGGTCACTTGGCTTAATATTTCCACACCTTGATTGACAAGTTTGCGGGGGCAGATTTGTTGAAATGTATGGTAGCATTTCATTGAGTTCTTTCATTTGCAATGATCTGAAATTCAGGTTATTGCACAAGTGATTCTCTGCGGCCGAATATTGATAAATGGAGGGGAGGGATAACACACAGTTATCAGATAGCATAACAAATTGATTTACACTTCATTTGTGGCTATTTATTGATGTTAATTAGCTAAAAATTCGTCACTACATTGTCCTTAATTGTGATTGATATGTTTAGTGATATTCTGGATATCTTTGATCGTTCAAACTTCAAAGTCCATTTGGGTGCTATTCATCTGTCTCTCATGCCAATTCTAAGGCTATCTCTTAGTTTAAATGTAACTCTTTCCAACATACTCTTGCTATTCAAATGCTATGTGTATGTATTCTCTCTGTAGGTGGATGGGACAGTCGTTACTGACAACTGATGATATTATGTAATATGAAGGTTACTGATTTATTATCTCTCCAAATGGGAAGGAAGTTCTCGTGTTTTCTTTCAGTAAGATAGAAAAAAAGTCTAAAAGCGTGTTTGGAACCGCGGTGGGAGGGCTCCAAACACGCAGCCAGCGATACGCTACAAGTTGTAGCTGTGAACTCAACGTGGGTCTAAACGTGGTTCCAAACAGGCTATAAGTGTGTTTGGATAATGTATTTAAAAGCTCAAGAGAATTTAAATTTTTTAGATAAATTCTTTTGTTAGGATAGCTTTTGTTTCAATTTGATCTCCTTTACCCTAAACTCAAGATCTTCTTAGTTACCACTTGGACCAACACTTGTCGGTACGGGTTCTTGAATCTAACCATAATAATAACCTAATTTTTTTTAAACTTTTTATTTGAATCTAACCATGTTGGAAAATAAAAATAAAAGAGACCAAATTAAAACCTAAATAAAGGACCAGAAACATATTTTAGCTTCTTGTTTAAAATCATTTAATAATACCTATCACATAATAGTAAAACTTTTAACATGATATATTGTGTACACTATACATTGCCAACAAAAGTTGGTAAAGTTGTTAAATCCTAAACTCCTATCTCACAAAAGTGTAACTCGAATTTTCGTTGTCGATAGGAGGAGGTTGTTGAAGTATAAGAATAATAGGTAAAACTCGTTAAGGGCCCGTTTGGATTGACTTATTTTTAAGTTTATGAAAAATAACTTATGGAGATAAATAAGTTTTTATGTTAATTTTTAAGTTTTCATTAACAAAAGTTATGTCTCCATAAATTGTTTTTTCATGAATTACCTCGACAAACTTATGAATAATACATAAAAACCTATTTATTTGCATAAATTGTTTTTTATAAGCTCAAAATAAGCTCTATTCAAGCGGCCCCTAAATCTTAAGTACTCATGGGATCTAAATCACCTAAATTTTCAATATAAAAAGTTTGCATAAACCTTCAATTTAATCTATAAGTTATCATTATTTTATATTTGGTCCCTAAATTTTAAATATAATAAATAATCCTACACTATATTTTGTTTCACAAATTAAAAGACAGAATAATAGTTCAAAAACTAATTTGATAAATTTAAAATAATTTAAAGAGTATTCTTTTATAATTTATATAATTCATGGAACAAATAAAAATGGAGGTGACTATATATGAACCAAAAATTGAAGGTTTTATTGAAAAAAAAGTGTACACTATAGTTAGATCGGATGTAGGTAGGTAGTCAATAGTCAAAACGGAACTACCTTTTGGCGGAGAAATAGATGCTGCTGATCCAAACTCTTGTACTTCTTCTCTTCACATTCATATTTAAACCCTTTTCTTCATCACTATGAACAACTCACCAATCTCTACCCCTTTCCATTGCTTATTCAACTCACTTACTTGTTATTGTTACCACCAATGGAAATCCCTCTTTCTCGTTACCAAAAAACCTTCTCCTCATTGGATCAGTCTCAAAAAGCCTTTTCCTTTCTGGGTTCTTCCTCTTCCACAAACTCCACCTCCCTCCAATGTTGTTTTCCCTCATCAAAGGTGAGAAATTGGAGCAAACCCATTTCCCAGATTTGTTGTTGTTCCTCCAGGGATCAAGGGCTCCGCCCCAGACCGAAGAAAATTGAGTATGAGGAAAGGGAAGTGCCGGTTTTTGATCACCCCCAGGTGAGGAAATCATCCTCTTCTGGACTCTGTTGTCAGATAGAGAAGTTGGTTTTGTCTAATAGGAATTCGGAGGCAATGGATTTGTTTGAAATTTTGGAACTTGAATATGATGGTTTTGATGTGAGTGCTAGTACTTATGATGCTTTGGTGAATGCTTGTATAGCTTTGAGATCCATTAGAGGTGTTAAAAGGGTGTTCAATTATATGAAAAATACTGGGTTTGAGTTTGATTTGTATATGATGAATAGGGTTTTACTTATGCATGTGAAATTGTATCTTATGCATGATGCACGCAAGCTGTTTGCTGAAATGCCTCAGAGAGATGCGGCTTCGTGGTTGACCATGATTGGCGGACTTGTGGACTCTGGCAATTATGACGAGGCTTTCGATATATTTTTATGTATGTGGGAAGAGTTTGATGATGGTAGCCCTCGCACTTTTACCACCATGATTCGCGCATCGGCTGGGTTGGGTTCTGTTGAGGTTGGAAAGCAAATTCATTCATGTGTTTTGAAAAGGGCAGTGGGTGAAAATGCTTTTGTAGCTTGTGCATTGATTGATATGTACTGCAAATCTGGTAGCATTGAAGATGCTCAATGTGTTTTTGATCAAATGCCAGAGAAGACGACTGTAGCTTGGAATTCCATTATTGCTGGCTATGCACTTCTTGGTTATAGTGAGGAAGCTCTTGGTTTATACTGTGAGATGGTTGATAGTGGTGCTAAAATAGACCATTTCACTATTTCAATAGTGATAAGAATTTGTGCAAGATTGGCATCATTAGAACACGCGAAACAAGCTCATGCTGCATTATTTCGTCATGGTTTTGGCACAGATATGATCGCGAACTCATCACTTGTTGATTTCTATAGCAAATGGGGTAGGATGGAAGATGCTCGACGTGTTTTTGACAGGATGCACCACAAGAATATCATATCTTGGAATGCTTTGATTGGTGGGTATGGCAATCATGGTCAGGGAGAAGAGGCAATAGAAATGTTTATGAAAATGCTTCGACAAAGGGTAAGTCCCAACCATGTCACTTTCCTTGCTGTCTTATCTGCTTGTAGCTATGCAGGATTATCAGAAGAAGGTTGGGAGATTTTTGAGTCTATGAGTAGAGATCACAAGGTTAAGCCTAGAGCAATGCATTATGCATGTATGATTGAACTATTAGGTAGGGAGGGGTTATTAGATGAGGCTTATGAACTACTAAAAAGTGCTCCATTTGAACCAACCCTAAATATGTGGGGAGCATTGTTAACAGCATGCAGAATGCATGAGAATTTAGAGCTTGGGAAGTTTGCAGCTGAAAAGCTTTACGGGATGGAGCCCGGAAAGCTGTCTAGTTATGTTGTGCTTCTGAATATATATAACAGTTCTGGTCAATTGAAGGAAGCTGCTGGTGTTTTGCAAACCTTAAAGAGAAAGGGTTTAAGAATGCTTCCAGCATGTAGCTGGATTGAAGTGAAGAAACAGCCATATTCCTTCCTTTGTGGAGACAATGGAGACAAATCTCATTCCCAAACAAAAGAAATATATCAAAAAGTGGACAACCTGATGGAGGAGATATCAAGACATGGTTATGTTGTGGAGAATGAAACGTTGCTTCCTGATGTTGACAAAGAGGAACAACGTGTTCTGAAGTACCATAGTGAGAAGCTGGCGTTAGCTTTTGGTCTCATCAACACTCCAGATTGGATGCCTTTGCAAATTACTCAGGGACATCGTGTATGTGGTGACTGCCATAATGCAATCAAACTTATATCCATGGTTACCGGAAGGAAAATAGTGTTGCGAGATGCTAGTAGATTTCACCATTTCAAAAATGGGACTTGTTCTTGTGGTGATTATTGGTGATGATGACAAATTTGTGTAATTCAAGCCATAGGGACCTGTGTGTGAACTGGTTAGCTTTTTGTTAACTTTCATCCTTCCTTTGCCCCCATACTTAGCCCCACATTTTTTTAGTAGGATACAATTCTACAATGCACTTGGTACTTTTACGGCTTTGCTTTTTAATATTGTTTTCTTTTCTTTCCCTTTTGGGCTAGGAATAGGATGAATGTATAATAATAATGCATTAATGAATTGATAGATTTAATAAATACGATGGAAGAACTTTTTAATTTTCTCCTCTTGTTTATTTAAATTTATTCATCTCTTGTTTGCTTATGTTACTTTTGCTGGCATACTTGATAGCTAGATTATTTGATGTTATTGTTTGTTTGCCACCCTGATTTCAGCAACCTGCTTGAATAAGCAGGTTATAGAAAAACTGAAATCTATCAACCAACATAAGGTAGTTCAAGATTAAGGTAGTTCAAGAAATTTATGTTGGTCGATAGATTTCAGTTTTTCTATAACCTGCTTATTCAAGAAATTTATGTTGGTTAATACACAATCACCCAAGATTAAGGTAGCTCAGTTGGTGAGCTAAGAGACACCGAATGTTCAAGATTAAGGTAGCTCAAACCTTTCTTTGCTATTTTACCATTGTTTTCAATTCAAATCTTCTATAAATCTTATCTATAAAGTCAGGGGAGTCCAACTTATCTATAAAGCGAGGGTAGCCTTCAATTGGACTCCCCGCCAAAACTACCCCTCCTCTTTTTTTCTTTCTTTCTTCATATTTAATGTTTTCTTTTCTAAAAAAATATTTGTTATGTGGGACCTACCACAAGAATTGGCCCCAAACTCCACCCCCTCCTCCTATCACTTTTTTTTCTTCATATTTTTATTTTTAAGAGTACATTACAATTTAGAAAAAAAAGTTATATCTATAAATACATGAAGTTTGTTCCTCGATAATCGGATAGGTGAAAAATGAAAATTAATTTCGTGATAAATTATGTAAAGTTTGTTCCTCAGTAACTTGTTTGGTGAAAAAAAATCATAACAAAATAAGTAAAGTACGATGCTAAGTAGTATGTTTTTAGATGCTTTAGTGTTCGCAATAGTGTGTTTTTTGTTGCTTTAGTGATCGCAAAAAAATCTAACTATTCAAATATGCAAAATTTGTGCCTCAATAACCGGTTTAGTGGAAAAAATATAATTTCGTGACAAAATACGTAAAGTGTGATGCTAAACAGCGTGTTTTAAGATACTTCAGTGTTCGAAAAATAATTTAACTGTTCAAAATACTCAAAGGTCATTCCTCAATATCGATTTTTTTTAACTGTTCGAATATACAAAGTTTGTTCTTCAGTGATCGGTTTGGTGAAAAGAAATAGTTTCAAAACAAAATATGGAAAGTGCGATGTTAAGTAGTGTGTTCTTTTATGCTTTAGTGTTCGCAAAAAAAATCGACTCTTCAAATATGCAAAGTTTGTGCCTAAATAACCGATTTGGTGAAAAAATATATAATTTCTGAAAAAATACGTAAAGTGTGATGTTAAGCAGCGTGTTTTGGGTACTTTAGTGTTCGAAAAAAATTTAATTGTTCAAATACTCAGAGTTCATTCCTCAATAAACGATTTGGTGATAAATAATAATAATTTCGTGACAAATATGTACACACTCTATTTTAGTTTTTAAGTTTACAATCGCATTTTTTTATTACATATTTTTTTAATGCATACTTACCTTCAATTTAAACAATGTTTTCTCATGTTGTAATTTAAGAAATAAATTTTATCCAACAACAATTCTATATTAACTAGAGTTTTTACCCCGTGCAGCACAGGGTCGATGCGCTAGTTAACTTTAAGCCCCTCTATTTTCGTACAATTTGGTTTGTTCATCACGGAGGAACCTTGAAATGCTGCGAAGACTCATTCTTCTTCTCTTCCTTTGCTATTTTGCGATATTCTAGGTATGATGGGAGAGCGTGTTTACTCTATATTGCATTGATGGTTGGGGTTTTGCATAACTCCCCTTGTGTTTTTCTTATGATGATATGTTTGTGAAGTCTTGCATGTGATGGATTTAAATATGATTGTTTAGCCGTCTTGTGATTACTATTATGGCAAATCCATTGAAGGAGCAATGAGTTCCAACTTGAGATGTAATAACCGATGTTGAATGAACATGTTCTTGATGTTTTATTAATAATGATATTGATTCTTATGATTAAATCGTTAGATCGGTGTTTATGCATATGAGCTATGGGTTAGTAATTCCTTTAAGTTGTAAATGATTGATCCGAAGAGACTATGTATTGATCTGAAAAAACAACATGTTTCACGATTATTTTGTGTTGTGCTTATTGTTAATCGAGTAGACCATATATGCTACCCGATTATTGTAGATTTGGTCTACCAATAGATTAAAGGGAATGTGTTAACCAATTATGATTTGAGCTCACATGCATAGCTAGCCTACTAATGAGAGCTTGGATGGAAGTCACAAATATCAAGACTTACTTTGGGAAATTCCTAGATATCCTAACTCTAGGGTTTTCTATTTCCTTGTAATAGTTTTCAATAAATGTAGAATTTAATTTTTAGTGTAATGTGCTTTTGATTTGAGTCTTGTTGGCAATAGAATAGGTTAAGGTCTTTAGTTACTTTGATGCGGCCACGAGCCTTGTTTTCCTATCTCTAAGTGGATTGCATGTTGGGCTTAGGATCTATTATACCCAACATATAAATACTATTCCACTCCTTGTAATTGGGAGGACTTTTGATGAAATAGAATTTTTAATTTTTGAGAGCTTAGTGTTTTCTCTCCCTTGGTTCTTGGAATGGAACCTTGAGCACCTACCTTTGAGGCTTGGAGAAGCTCAAAGCGGCGTGTGGTCTTCATCTTCTTCCCACGGAAGAAGTGGCGGACATCATTCTCCACTTCATCTCTATTGTTTCTTCACTTTTGTGTTCTTCAAGTAAGTGTCATCATCTAATCTTGAAAATGTGTTATTATTGATCTTCATGACATAGAGATTCATAGAGATTTGTAATTTTCTAGATCCTAAATTTAGTGATGCATGTGTGGATTCACATCAATTGGTATTCAGAGCTACACGAATCTTACAAATTTTGAGTCTCAATTAAGTTTTCGTGCCCAGACTCAATCAAATTTTGGCACAAATTTTTTTTTCTCACACATTTTCTATTTTGGAGCCATTTTTGTTTGAGTTTTTGATTCAAATTTTTGATGAATTACTTTCTTAAAAGTGTTAGATTTGAATATTTGAAATTTAAATTCAGTTAGATCTTGAAATTGAAGTCGCAATTGGTCAAAATTTTTGAGATCTAGATCTAACAATCTTTGTGGAAGGAAAGTTGTCAAAACAGAAAAACTGTTCTCCTTTCCTATCCAATATTCTGCCACAGTTTTTTTCCTTCGCCGTTCTTCACGCACGTTTCTTCCTTCTTCAGCCAAAAGTTCGATTTTCGTTTTCTCTTGTTTTTGTTCCAATTTTTTTTGTGATTCTTGATTCTGGTTGCATTTTCAACCTATTAGATCTTTCTTTCGTTGGATTTGAACAATAATTCTACCAATTCGAAGTCAAAAACCGAACTCATTTGCGTTTTTGATATTCCATTTCGTGCTCAATTCTTGTTCGTTTTTGATGAAATTTGTTGCCCTAATTCCCTTTCTGCACCAATTTCGCATCTATTGCAACTTGTTTGATGAATTGTGGTTCAGTTTTGAGCCGTTTCCCCAATTTCCAAAACCCAAACGCGATTTCGTTGATATAATCGCTTTGTTTATTAAGTTCTTCGCATCTTTTGTTCAAATTGAGGGTATATTTGGATTCTGTGTGAAATTTCACATGAAATGCACTACTCATTTGTACGATTGGTGCTGAATTGCGAAATCTGGAAATTGCTCTTGTTCTTGATGTTCTTGATAATCTATTCTTCAATTCTGCACTTTGATCCAAAACTTTTGATGTCAAACTTCAATTTGTGTTAGTGAATTCAATAAAGCTCCGTTTACGGTGATTCAAAAGCCAGGTTTTTCGTCTCAAAATCTACTATTATTTGAGAGACTGAAAAAAAAATTCTAAAAAAAAAGAAAATTCTGCAAAAAAAATAATAGCAAAAAAGGGTGCTTCTAGGGTGAAAGACCAAAACAAATATCTCGCTGGTGAACCACTAAAATTGACCGTAGGATATTATGTAAAATGTTATGAATGGTTAAGATTGAATCAACTAATATTAAATCTCAACCATTGTTAAATTTTTATACTACATCCTAAGGTCATATTTGATTGTTCACCGGTGAGATATTTGTTTTGCTCTTTCACCCTAGAAGCACCCAGCAAAAAATAGTAAAATAGTCAAAATAAAAAAGGCAAAACCTAACCGCGGGGGCATCAAAATAATTCAAAAAATTCCAAAAAAAATTCCTATTGTTTCTATACATTTTTTGGATCATTGTGCAATTTTGTCAAAATTGTTTGGGGACATTTGTACCATTTTTCCCTTGGAGTCTTATTTGCTCACTTTGTTGCAATTTCTTTGGTGCATTGCTACCACTCTTTTGAGTCTCTTTTTTATAGTTTAAATTTGTCTTTAAACACTCTATATTTGGTTTAGCCTTTTTAATTTTTTTTTTGTTTTTGATTTTAGTCTTTAAAATTCCTAAGTTTGTCATAGTAGTTTCTTCCTTTCTTGTCATTCTTTGGTGATCGACTATACTCCATTTGAGATCTCAAGTAATATCAACATCAACGGTAGAAAGAGGCTTTTGAGGTTTCTTTCAAGGTCTAAAGGAGGATAAGAGTGACTTGAGTGACCTACTTTATATTTGTGTGCCCAACAAAAACCTTGAGTGATGAGTGTTTGTTCCTAAAATGCCTAAACACGAGTGAAGTGACACTTGGAGAGGTAAACACTTTTTGTGAGGACTTATTGATGGCTATTTTTATACTAACATTCTCTTGTAGGTACACACAAATCATGGCATGATGAAGTCCATATTTGATAGGAAGTATGATCCTCCTAGGAGATATCATTCTCCAATAAGGTATCATTCCCCAAAAAGGTATGACTCTCCTAGGAGATATAATTCCCCAAGAAGGTATCATTCCCCTATTAGATATGACTCTTCTTGTGAATATTATGACAAAAGAAATAGGAGGCCTAGCTATGTTGTTGAGGAGAATGAAATGAGCCATAGAAGGAGGGACATAAAAGAAGAAAACTCCTCCAAGTATACCCACACCAATACTTCGAAAGCCAATTCAAAGAGGGAGGAAGCCTATACACCTAAAACGGTAAAAGATAAAGCTTCGGCCATAATGCCAAAGTGTAATGAAACTTTCTCTTCTCCTACTACTACTCCTTCTACCTTTCATACTAGATGTCTTGTGTCAACTAGGTTACGTTGTTTGCAAATTGATGTTGGAAGCTGTGTTAATTGGGCAAGCACTCGCTTAGTCACAAAGCTCAATCTTCCCACCCTCAATCATCCAAATCCATACAAAATACAATGGCTTAATGAGCAAAAAAAATAGTTGTGGATAAACAAGTGCTTGTTAGTTTTTCCATTCATTCCACTACAAAAAATTGGTTATTAGCGATGGAAATTTCCCTCGCAAAATGTCCACTTTCCGTCGCTAATGACCGTTAGCGAGGGAATTAGCGAGGGAATCTGAGTCCGTCGCTAATTAGCGACGGACCATTCCGTCGCTAATTCCGTCGCTAATGGCAGCCACGTGGGAAAATTCTGACAGCCCGCGTCCACGTTCCCTCGCAAATTCCCTCGCTAATTTCGGACAAATACTACTAGTACAATACATATTTATAATTATTTGCTCTCATATTTTGAATACAAACTGATTTCAAAATACTTTCTTTTTTGGCTTAAATATATGTTTGGTCCCGGTAAACATGGCCATAACCCATTTAAGCGCCTGTAAAAAAAGTTTTAAAATGATCCTTGCAAATATTAAACATTTACAGTTAAGCCCCTTTATTAACTTTCTGTTAAAAAATGTGATGTGGCAAACAAAGATGACGTCAACAATGACGTCACTGCCACGTGTCACCATTATTATTGGACGTGGCTTGTCAACACCCATCCCAAACAAAACATTTATTTTTTATTAACAAAGGTGCCATGGGGTGTTGACGTGGCTTGTTAACGTGGTGTGTCAATGCCACGTGGGACAAATGTCCAATAATATGGTGACACGTGGCAGTGACATCATTGCTGCCGTCATCTCTATTTGTCACATCACATTAATAGAAAGTTAACAGATAGCTTTACCGTAAACACTTAATATTTGCAAGGGTCTTTTAAAATATTTTTTTACAAGGGCTTAAATGAATTACGGTCATATTTGCAGGGGACAAATATATATTTAAGCCTTGTTTTTTTTGCCAATTTATTTGTTATATTATTTATAAATATTTTTTTTGACAACATTATTTATAAATATTTATAAATTATAAATAGAACCTAAATAAATGGAGAGTTTCAAATTAGTCCATTCCAATTCCAATCTGTGTCTCTTTTGGAACCTCGCTTCGCTACTTGCTCGAATAGCTTCGAAGGGCAAGTTTCTCCATGGATGCATCTCGAATTGACATCTTCGAGATTTACCGAAGATACTGTGGTATTTTCTCCCTCTCCCCCCTTCTCAATTCACGATTCCCATTTTTTATCACGATACAATTTTTGTTTCTTTTTTATCTTTTCAAAGTTCTTTGTTTTCCCCTTTTGGGCTGCTGAAATTACTATTAGTTTTTTCTGGTTTTGATGATATTGTTTAACTTTAGTACCTTAATATGTCTCTCTGGCTGAAAGCATGGATTTTTAGTTTCAGTTTAATAATAGTTATTATTTATTTGGGGTTTGTTTGTACAGACATAAAATCAGGACGTGCATTGGTGATTGGGGAAGAAGGGTATAGGCAAGGAAGTGAACTTCAGAAAGCTAAGGTCTCAAGGGAAGCATTGACACAGCTCTCAAAATTGGTGGAGTCTCGAGTTAGTTCAGGGTTTGTATCTCTTTGAGGTTTTATTGGAATAATTTTGAAGTCATACAGTTGTTCCATTAATATGATTTCTTTTGCTGTGCTTCTTGGTTTATATAATCTAGGTTTATATTTTATAATTCTGATGCTGATTTATGGATTTCTGTTAGAGATATCTTATGATTAATCTGCTGTTAGTTGTTGCTCTATTTGTGTACTGCTGTTTGCTTTCACTGCCATCTTCTCTATTATTTGCTTAGCTCTAGCTTTGAGTAGTACATTGTAAATCTAATCTGTATCTTGGTGAAACAAATGTAGAGTTAATTTATGTCATGTTAATTAAATATGAAATGAAAATGTTGTTACAAATTCTCTTCCATTTGATTTGTAGTTTCTTTAATAATTTCAATTTCACACAATGCCTGTTCCCTTCTGTGATGTTCACCTGTGTTATTTTACTTTATCTGTGGGACTTTCTACACTTTGTGATTTTACCATATCTTGGCCATGCTTGTATCTTATGTGCTTTACATTTGCAATCCGCATCGAAGTTATGCTTCTAAAGGAAACAAGTTTGTTTTTGTACTCCAGCTTATTGTTGTTGTGATGTGCATTTCGATGCTACTGACTTATGTATCATGTATAGGTTAATCAAAATTTAAATGTTCATTTAATCACAATTGCACCAATTGAGCATCTTTCATTTCTAACTTGTAATTTCTAGATGGGCCAAATTTTCCAGGATAACAATTTTTGATGAACTTGCAATGCTAATGTCAAGACTGGATTTGATGGTCAGTTTTCGTTTTTTTTCTTTACCATATTCAGTTATGATATTTCAGATATTTTTATCCAATAAAACCTTTTTCAGTCTTAAACGAAGAATTTTATTTGCTATGATTTGTGTGTGGATCCTCTCCTGCAAACAACAAAAGGGGAGGAGGAGGAGGAGAAAGAATAGAGAGAGGAAGGGTAAAAAAGAGAGAAAAGAGGAGAGATATTGAGAGGATGGAGAGGATCGGAAGGAGAGGATCCATACCCAATGATGTAGTGTATATTGGGATGGCTGCAATTCTGAAATCTTTAATACAATTAATATAGTTTAGGTTATATTGTTGAGAGGAGGCTGCTATGACTGAGAGTGACCAGTGAAAACGGAGAAAATGATAGCTGAAGTGCAGGCCTAAAGCAAATTATTTTTTAGTGAGGGCTTTTTAAGTTAGAGAAGCATACAAAATTATAGACTTTACAAAAATATACTAAAAACAAACAAAAAATATGTTCATTACTTGTGTACATTAAAAACAAAATATTGATTTTACCAAAGATTAAAAATAAAATCTGGAATGGATAAGATTTCATTTATTACTCTTTAAACCATAACATAGTGAAATAAATATACGTATTTATTAATACTATATATATTTAATTGGTTGTAATTATCACATAATGGTAAAATCCTGCCAATGGCACTTTAGTTTTTGTAAGCAAAAAAAAATTATCATATAATGATAAGTCGGTTCTAGTGGTAAAAAGAACGTTTTAAAAGTTCAGAATCTGAGTTCAAATCCGCCGGAGGAACTTATGATGTTATATTTTGTTATTTTATTTGCGGTAGGAACTTTCAAAAAATATCATGTATTGAAAAGACTTCGCTAGGAATCGAACACATGCCGTCAAGTTACACTTGACGGATTCTACCAGTTGTGCTGGAAAGAGAACTTGTTACATTTTTTTTAATTTATTATCTTTATAACATACATTGTTTGGAGGCCTGTTTACCGATAGAAAAAAGATTTTTATTTCGAAATAAATATACGTATTTATTAATACTATATATATTTAATTGGTTGTAATTATCACATAATGATAAGTCGGTTCTAGTGGTAAAAAGAACGTTCGGAATCTGAGTTCAAATCCGCCGGAGGAACTTATGATGTGATATTTTGTTATTTTATTTGCAGTAGGAACTTTCAAAAAATATCATGCATTGAAAAGACTTCGCTAGGAATCAAACACATGCCGTCAAGTTACACTTGACGGATTCTACCAGTTGTGCTGGAAAGAGAACTTGTTACATTTTTTTTAATTTATTATCTTTATAACATACATTGTTTGGAGGCCTGTTTACCGATAGAAAAAAGATTTTTATTTCGAAATAAATATACGTATTTATTAATACTATATATATTTAATTGGTTGTAATTATCACATAATGATAAGTCGGTTCTAGTGGTAAAAAGAACGTTCGGAATCTGAGTTCAAATTCGCCGGAGGAACTTATGATGTGATATTTTGTAATTTTATTTGCGGTAGGAACTTGCAAAAAATATCATGCATTGAAAAGACTTCGCTAGGAATCGAACACATGCCATCAAGTTATACTAAACGGATTCTACCAGTTGTGCTGGAAAGAGAACTTGTTACATTTTTTTAATTTATTATCTTTATAACATACATTGTTTGGAGGCCTGTTTACCGATAGAAAAAAGATTTTTATTTTGAGGCCTAAAGCTAGGACTTGGCCCGCCTTATGCTTAGGTCGGCCCTGGCAGGTCTGGCAGCAGGTCAAACCAGAGATAAGGAATGGAAGCAGTGACCAGAAAGGAATGAGAGACGCTGCTGATGTTATGTGACCGGTGACTGAGTTGCAACAGAGCCATAGACAGACGTGAGAGAGAGTGAGATTGAGAGGCGTAACACTGGAGAGAGACGCAACTGCTTCCCCACTATAGTGTTGATGGGGTTGGCAGCTATGCTCCACTATTCGGGATTGATAACATTGATATAAAATCACTCAACCTAATACTGAGTTGAGACTTCTGGTAAAAAGGGAAAAGTAATAAAAATGATATAGCATGATGCAAAGTAAAAATGATATAGCATGATGCAAACAATCAATGCGTTCAATTTCTGCTTTTTTCCCTTTCCCTCCTGATACCTCCTCTACTTCTTTAATTTAACATATGTACTTCATTTGTTTCTCTGTCTAGACGGACTTTTCAGAGTTCTCTCGGTTCTATGATTTTGTTTTCTTCATGTGTCGCGAAAATGGTCAGAAAAACATTTGTAAGTATCCTCGGTTAATTATTTGGGTATGATCTTTTTATTCCTTTTAAAGGTGAAACAGTATGCAATACTCACTGGTTATTTCCTTTTTGAATTTGATAATTAACAGCTGTAAGCAGGGCTGTAACTGCATGGAAATTAGTTCTTGGCAGGCGGTTTCCATTGCTCCATCCATGGTGTGACTTTGTTGAGGTATGATAATGCTTAGAGGACTGAGAAACTTTTGTGGCGTTTTTCCTATTCACAGGATAGTTTTTTAAGGAGAAGCCTTGTAATTTGTAAATATAACCATATATAATTTATTTTGGGGAATGCTGTCTATTAGTGAAAAGATTGGAATTTTATTTATTAGGTTTCTTAATCACTAGATGGGGGAAACCTAGGAAGCACAGATACTTCACGGTTCATGAACACAAGGATTCAGAAAATTCTAAAAACTATAGGATAGAACACTGTTACTGCAATGCCAATGCTTTACGAGCCAAATAGTCAGTTGAGGCAGCCACCCAACAAACCACATCAATTTGGTTTTGCGAGGCAATGCAGCTACTTCACTGAACTGAAGTGATGTGGATATTATACAATTAGCAGTAGTGTTTATGATTCACTCTATGATGGTGGTAGACTTGATTTGGCAGAGTTGTCTCTTGATGGAATAGACTTAGAAACTATGCTTTCTTGGATGATGAGAATAGGGAGACGAAAGTGAGAGTTAGTATTAGACAGTAAATAGTACTATAGTAGGGAATTGAATATAGTCACGGCTTATTTTAAATAAGTCCAATGATGCTTTTTGTGACATTTTGGCATTGTTTGGGGGAAAGTATGTAACTTTTGTGACATGTTTACGGAGAAAAGAATCGATACAGACTAGTGAAAGATATGTGTGATGTGTTTGTGCTTTTTTGTTATAATCACAAGTTTATCTTTGCAAATTGTGATTATAACAAATAAATTAATCAGAAATATCAGTTTCTAATATTTTGCATTTATGTAAAATATATAATATATAACTATATAATGTTTATCTTGTCAAAAAAAAAAAAACTATATAATGTTTATACATTTGTGTTAAGGCATCTAAGCCATATTTTATCTTAGTCTTTAAAAATCTTTAACATTTCCATATCTGTATCATATCATACTGTTGTGATATAAACTATCTAGACTTCATAGGTTAGGAGACAAAAGAACAGAGAAACATTCTATTCCATGCCTCATTCCACCATCGAAAAACTTGGAATCCATTCCTTTGAGAGGTGGGATTAGGACTCCATCCAGATAATGGGTTTTTAATTTTTCTTTTATCAACTTACCCTATTTATTTTACAATATGACATTTATTATACTCAAACTATATTTATTTTACAAAACCTGAATGCCATTCTCAATCAAGTCCGTACATTCAAAGTATGTAAATAAAATATACATTGAATTATATTTTTCTTAATACAGAGATTTATATCATTTAGATCAAGATAAAATTTGTTTCATAACGATATCTTGTACTGACTAAAATGCTAACAAACTATGTTGGGAATGATGAGCGTATCCATTCTCATTTCGTACCAATATATATATATATATATATATATATATATTCTATTTTTATATCTGTGAGTGTTACCATAGATGAATTATCACATAAGACAAAATAAGATTAAGAATGGACGCTTTGATAGAGTTTTGATAGCAACTAATACTATTGTGCAAAAGATGGCAGCGTCTCATCATCTTAGGTTGTTTGGGTCCAAGTTAAGACCCATAGAATGATAGAAGCACTAATGGGGTAGATCGGATGGAAGATGGTTTGATAGTTAGGGGAAGGGGCCAAGAAAAACTTTGTTGATTGCCCTAAACTTATGCTTACATGAAAACTGTTGCACATATGAACATGTCAAATGACCATTTTATGGTCTAGGATGGGGTTGTGGAGTTGGGAAAACAGACTATTGTGCAATCCCTTTTAACCCTGCCTTAAGGTTAGGGTCACTTATTCTCTCAAACCTCATCTAATACAAATCTCACTCTTAAAGGCCCATTTTATTTAACCTTTGGGTCAGTCCATCTGTACAGTCTAGTAGGGTCGTGTTGTTTTTATCCAACTTTTGTTGGAAACTGATCTATTATTTTTTGTTTAGAAAAATCAACGATACAACATATCTGAGGATACCTGGCAGCAGGTTCTTGCTTTCAGCTTGTGTACACGTGATAGTCTGGAGGCATATGATCCTGAAGGTACAGTCTTCATCATGTACTTTTTACTATAACTGAAATGCAAATATTTGTATTTATATACTTATCTCCATGTGCTGTAATTAATTTTTTCAATGCATTAATACTTGCATGGTTATTTTGTTTCCTCTCATTTTTTTATTACAATTGTTTCCTCTCATGCTGCATATGCATGTTTATTGGGATATTTACTAGGAAATGAAAAAGGCACTCATGTTAAATAGCGAGAAAAAAAGAAAAAGCTTTTAAACTTCTTGAACTAATGGAAGGTTAGAGATTGATGGCTTGATGCAATGATCTTTTCTATTGTGCTTGCAGGTGCTTGGCCTGTTTTAATAGATGATTTTGTCGAGCATATGTACAGGTTTGGTTTCTTTGTGGCCAATCAAAGCATCTTGAATTTTTAGAAGGATTGTAATGATAAATTTATCATAGTTAGGTTTACTGAAGATTTAGTTTTTGATAGAGCCCAATGGGATTGATTGATTTATATAGCCCTCTAAGATGTGACAAACTGAAATAAATAATATTTTCGGTATAATATAGGGTTGATTAATTTCTTGAAAGAATCAATAAGATGAGTTCTCATCTGTTGTTTTTGTGCTTTAAGATTGTTGTTAGCATGCTAGATATGTCAATCAAATCATGAGCCCTCACCTAACAACTTAAACTATTAGGAGTTGGGTCTTTAACAGGAGCCAAACCCGGTTTCAGTTTACATCAATCAATAAATGAAGGAGATATAAAGTGAGATAATTTTATTGTACAATATTTGCTGCTTGTGATTTTGAATGTGTTAATTTGGGGGACATGTTAATGGGTTTGAATAATTTTTATGCTTTGTGCTTATAGAAAAAATGCAGCCCAAGTTTAGATTTCATTTGTCTTGCGAGTTCTAGAACTTTGCAACAAACCAATTTTAGTATATATGCACATTGGATAATATATCTGCATCTCTGAACTTTGTTTAATATATTATCTTATAGGACAGCGGGATCGTATTATGATAATTCCAACTTCCTCTGTAACTGTGGTGATCCAGAATCTCAGTCATGTGTTTTTGAGGACTCAATCCCTGGTAAGTTTAATGAAGTTACAATACAACTATCCCTTGATTTAAGGAATTAAAATCTTACTGGTACAAAATAAATCTGTAGCTGAAAATGGTTTTCATACAGGACTGAGAAGCTTCTCTAATCTAAAGAGGAAGTTACCTGAGGACACAAGAAAAGATGATATGGAATACTCTATTACATCTGATGACTTGAATTCCTCAGTTTGTAAAAAAAGTAGAGCTCATGATGTAGATGATTATGAGGAAAATTCACCAGAGAATACACTAGAAGACTCTATGGAAACCAGTAGACAGAATAGCCCTTTGTGTTCATCTAAGTCCCCTTGTGCAGTTGAAGGTTGTCTATCAAAGGGATTTGCAGGACTACTCTCAACTCGTTCCTATGTGCAATTTGGTAGAGAGAGGAGATCTTCCCTTAGATGAAATTAAACACCCTTTATAGTTAAGGTATATACAAATTGCTTTTGCTAGCTAGTTCATATATGTGATGTATTTTATTTTGAATCAATGGCCTATAATTATGTAATCCACTCTCATTATTTTGTTGCATTTTTGTAATATTGTACTGGTGAGTGTTAATTAACGATCCATTGCTATTGATAAAATCAATAAAAGTATATTTTTTCTTTCTGGGAGCTCTTAACAATTAGTTCTTTATTGACCAATAAGAGTTTCCAAGAATTCACCATTGATATTTGGCTGCAAGAAGCACATCCTCATAGTCCTTAGCAGCATTGTCCCAACTAAGATCTTGCATCATTCCTCTCCTTTGAATTCCTTCCCAGCTCTTCTTATACTCCTTATAAGTCAATAAGCAATTCCCTAATGCATGTATTAACTTACCAGAATCTGCACTATCAAAAGTCCATCCAACTCCTGATTCATCAAAAGGATTGAAAGGCTGCACAGTATCTCTTAATCCACCAACAGCATGTACAACAGGAATTGTTCCATAATTCATAGCATAAAGTTGGTTCAATCCACAAGGCTCAAATCTTGATGGCATGAGTAATATGTCTACACCTGCAGTTATCCTATGAGCCATTTTCACAGAAAAGCCAACCCATCCTCTTATTTTGTCTTTGTGTTGGTTTTCAAATTGCCTAAGCATGTTTTCTAGATCAGGTCTTCCAGTACCTAACATGATTAGTTGCACATCTTGACCCATCATCCAAGGAATTGCTTCAGCTATAAGATCAACACCTTTTTGCTGATCTAACCTTCCAATGAAACCGATTACCGGGACGTCCTCGCGGATAGGCAAACCGAGCTCCTTTTGTAAGGCTGCTTTACATTTAGGCTTACCACTTGGAAGTGTCTCAAGGGAGTAGTTGGTGTAGCCATCTGATTTCAAGTGAACATCAAAGAGAGGGTTCCACTCTTTGTTATCAATTCCATTCACAATTCCTTTCAATTTCCAGTCATTCTCATTTATGATCCCATTCAAACCCCTACCACCTTCAGATGTTTTAAGCTCCCATGCATATCCATGACTCACTGTTACAACGCGGTCTGCGGTTTTTAAACCAGCTGCAAAGATATTGAAGTGTTCACCTCCAACAGGGTCAAATAGTTTGAAAATGTCCTTATAGTGTTCAGGTAAATCCACAGAGAAGAAATCATCAACTGGCCCCCTACCCTGTAAGGAAAGCAACTGTGTGTCAATGTTCCTTCTAAATATGAGAATCTCATGAGAAATTCAATAACTCAAGATGGATCTCTTGTATAAACTTGTTCTTGATATACTACTAAACTTCATTTGCTTTTTGAAAAGAAATGTGATTAATAACGTAAGATTGATTGAACCCTTTTTATGATCATTATGATTTACCTGATGAGCTATGTTATGAATCACAAGAACTGATCTTGTGTATTTCATCAATCCCTGGTCGCGATAGTATGCTTTCAGATACACTGGTAGCAATGCAGTATGCCAATCATTTGCTATGAATGCCAAATTTCCATCTCCATAGCAAACACCACCACATGGAACATGCCAAGGAACCTGAAAATTGATAAATTTGTTAAGTCACATTGAATTATCCACATATGTGGCTGAATGACAAGTGTTATTACCAGCGCTTCGCAGTTCAGGTGATTAGGAGCTCGATTGCATGAATTGAGTAGTAAGAGAGTTTTGGCTCACTAACTGAGTTTAGTCAATTTGATTCAAATTAAACCATACTTAATAATAGCTTCTGGATACAACTTAGGAGTGTTCTCATTTTCTTGTGGTAAGTTCTTAATAATATAATTTACTTGTGGACCAGGATTAGGTGCTTATGAAGAAAGGTGAAGCCTATATTTCCTTATGTCAAGTCTAGTTTCAGCTTCTCATTCAAAAAATGAATGGAGCACATGAACAGATTTCAGCAGCCATATGCATAACTGATCCTACAGGAATAGTCATTAGTCAAAGCAGTAGTCTCCAGGCTCCAGCACATTAAGGTGGAGGTGCCACAGGAAAGAGAACTTTGATAAATTGATTTTCTTGAAGAACAAATTTACTATTAGCCATTCTGTAATTTTACCCTAATGCAATGTAGAGTAGCTGGATATAAAGTTTGGTGACAGACTATTTAGTATTCACTGTTCACAATCTAATTGACTTGTCAGAGATTAGAGTATCACATGAATGATTAAGATACCAAGTTATTTAGTTTATGTACCTCAACAGCTGCCTTGCAAAACAGCACCATGCGTTTTAGAATATCCTGTTCCATAAAAGACAACATAGGTCAAATGACTAACAATTAAAATACATAGTAGTGATTCTCAAATTAACAATGAAAATAGATTATTACCAATCGACTTCCTCCATATATGTTGTGTTCTAGATTATGAAAAATTGGACTTTCAATAAATACAAAGTCTACACCATCAATGTAGGCCTGGAAATATCTTACTTCTATCTCCTGCAAATTAAAAATTGGAAATGTTACAACACCATCATAGTAAAAGCACATATTATAATTGATAAATGATTACAAATAAAGTAGCTGCTGCATACATGACCATCTACTTTATAGGTTTTCCTCACTCCTGTATCTTGTGGTTCAGCATAATTACCATACCGTGGAGCCACAACCTATGATGAACATAGCGAAAATAGAAATGATAAAACCGATATATTATTCAGAAGGAAACATAGGAAATTTTTTTTGTAAAGGTAAGGAGAAAATTTGAAGAAATAAGTAAATAAGATGTTACCATAACCCTATGCCCACGCCTAGCCAAAGCCTTTGGTAATGACCCAGCAACATCTCCAAGACCACCTATGAGCACATGCACATGTATAAGTCTCTACTCTCTTGTAACTTACATAAAACCAATAAAGGCATACACAGAAGGACAACAAAAGATATAAGATATAACAAATGGTTAGCCATAGAGATAAAGAGGGGGGGGGGGGGGAGTTCTATGGACTTTTGCATGGAAATAGTTGAAACCAATGACAAATGTTCAATTATTATCAATTTGATTTGAGGTCTTTCCCAAAATCTCAATAGTGATTATTTGAGCTTCTCAAACTTGGCCGTCCGGCCGACCCGACCTGATCCACCAGACCCAAACGTAAAAGCAGCCACCTGGGCCAGCTCAGTTGTCTACTAGGCTGTATTTTTTTAGTCCAACCAAAAACACTAGCCCAGCCCAGTCAAACTTTTAACAAAGGAAACCACTACAAGTGTTAAAAAAGCATAAAAAATGGGTTCACTCTATCCCATAGGCTAACTGGCTTGGGCCAAAACGGTCTGATTCCTTTCCGAGCCTCTATTTAACGAGTCCAGTCTAGAACACTGGACTATCAGGTTGGCCTGTTGGAGTGGGCCAACATTGACACCGCTACATAGTACAGCTCAACAACATGTATCCAACAAGGAAAACTTTCCAAAGAGATTAAGTTAATTACCTGTTTTTGACCAAGGAGCACACTCTGCTGCAACCAATATAACATTCATGACATTGGTCCCAGCTAAAGGTGGAGGTGTGGATGTTTCACCTTCATTCTCAACGGTGCTAGATTCTTCAGTGATCTCCTTTGAACTTGATTCATTCACACCTTCCTTGTTTTCAACCTTTAGATTAGAAGCTCCAATGCCATTTGCAAGAAAGGCTGGCATGGTACCAAGGCTAATTGCTTCATATAGCTTATCTTTCAATTGTTCATTATAATAGATTTCATGGATTGGCATTTTAACATCTTCCTCTTTAGCTTCATCACAACCTTGATTAATGCTTACAGATGAGGCTTCTACATAGCCTTGAGAAGAATGGAGATTGTTTCTCTTTGGTTCAAGAGTGCTGTCACTATATGTGGAATAATTGAAATCTTTGCTTGAAACAATGCTACCATTTTGGTTTTCAACTGCATTGTCTCCACTTATTGAACCATTCTGTAGACTTGATTTATTTGAGAAAGATTTGTCAGTGTGTGCATAAGAAAAATTTGCCCCTTCTGACTCAATATTGTTATCACTATTGTTGGAAGAAACCAGTTTCTTTCTTTCAGCAATCTGCAATGAACAATAGAATGAATGCATGAGGTAATTTTTAGGATTAAGCAGGGTTTCAAATTGCGGTTGCGGTCGCGTTGCGGTTGCGGTTGCGGTAGTTGCGGTTGCGGCCATTTGCGGTCGCTGCGATGCGTATTGCGGTCGATGCGGCGTGAAATAATTTTTTGTTAACATTAAATATTATAATTTATTAGTTATCTTATAGTTCACATGTATTCTATCTCCTCTCTAAAATTTCATATATATTTCATTATCTACTCTTCATCACTTTATAGTATCTTTAATCCTTTAAAATACCCTCTAAATGTATGATATAAAGACACAGGAAGATAGGAAAAAAATTTGTGCGACCAATTTAAAGTCAATTACGGTCTGATGCGGCCTGATGCGGCCGTTGCACCACTGCGTTGCGGCCGATGCGGCGTTGCGATGCGGATTTTTCTGTGATTTGAGATCACAACGCAATTGCGGACTGATGCGGTTGCGGACGCTGCCGCAACGGCAATATTGCGGCCGCATCACGTGATGCGGTCCGCAATTTGAAACCTTGGGATTAAGAAAACATCAAAGAAGAGACCAGATGAAGTATGCTGAACTAGACAAATAAATGTTACTTTTGATGGGATCCCTATCAATTGGTCCGTCAACGGAGTGACAAATACCACCCGTAAACTCACAGGTAAAGTGAAAATCTCGAATTCGAACCCGGGTAAGTGGTAACCACAAAAAGTATTCAGCTCAACAACATCAGTTTTGAAAGTTGTGTAGGCCTTACAAGTTAGGACAACTAAAAAGGACAATCAAATATAAAAGCATATACTTAAATTGCACATGACACTATAATATAGTAAAAGAGAAGAGAGAGTAATACCTGTTGAAGTAAATTTGTTTGTAAAGCAAGAACCTTCTTGCTCTTTTCAACCACACCTTCTGATCCAAAGTTGTCACTAGCTAATGCATTTACGTGCAACTTTGGTGGAAATCTGAGAGAATGTTTTCTTCTTTTGCTTATTCTTCTACTGTCAAGCAACACAAAAGCCTGACCATTTGTTTCCAACAGAAATGCTGAAGACCCAATTGATGATGCCATCACCAGAAAAAACTGCTTAATTAAACTGAATAGTGAACAAACGCAAATAGAGATTTTGCAATTGAATGAAGAAAAAAAATCAGATATGAGGATTTTGTCTTCAAGAACCAACATATTATATTATATATAATAAGAAAAATCACTAGGTGTGAGGGAAGGGGACCCATAAAGAACAACCATGCATGGAGAAGTTTTGTGGTTTAAAACTGTTGAGAATTTTGGAACAGAAGATTGTTTGTTCGGAGTCAAAGATTTTGGACGGCGATTTTAGCTGGCCACGAATTGTGCAAAGATATACAAATTAAAATTTGCATGAATTTTAAACGTGAATTTTTATGAGCAAGTTGACACGAGTTTGAGAATAGCTATATATTTATGGTCCCTCTTTATCTTCTTAAGTTCTTTGTTCTTTTGCTCCATTTTTTTTTAATGTTTAACCCATGGTTTAAATTGCGGTTGCGGCTATTCCTTACCTTAGTTTCACTTTGACCGACCCGGTGTAGTGTAATGCAGGTTATTTCGTACATTTCATTTCGTATGAAATATCACATTTGATCTTTAAAATCATACATCTCCCATTTGACCTTTAAAATTTCATATCTTCAACACTAACTACTTTATCACTTTAAAATATTTCTAACCCTTTAAAGTTTCCCCTAAATCTATGATTTTAAGAAGAAGAAGATAGAAAAATAATGGTATTTTTGACAATTTAGGGGTTGGGGGTGTGGGAATAAAAAAAATGGGGGTGTTTATAGCAGTGGCCCCAAGTTGATCATGTTTTCAAAACACGTTGCATCAATCGCAAAGTTGAGATGCTTACGCAAGACTTGACCAAAAAAAACGATGCTTTACGCAAGTAACAAAGGTAACCGTCAATAACCTCCCAAGAAATTTAAAAGTGATGACGATTCCATGATCCCACTATACTATATATACAACCTTCAAATATTTCAATTTATTTATTTATGACCCCTTCTCCTTCTCTCTCACTTCTCTTCATCTTCATTCATCAACAAACCGATATGGAACAAACCGAACCAGAAATTGGCATCAAAGTCTACAATGCAACACCACCACCACAACAACCACAAGACGCCGCCACCACCACCACAACCACAGACTCAGAACCGAAAAAAAACCGACGTGCAATAATGGCAAAAGGAGTACAAAAAACTCTCTCAAAAACATCCCTCCTAGGAAACTTCCTTCCAACAGGAACACTCATAACATTCGAAATGGTTCTCCCTTCAATCTACAGAAACGGTCAATGCACTCACATTCACACTCTCATGATTCATTTCCTCTTACTCATATGTGCACTCTCTTGTTTTTTCTTTCACTTCACCGACAGTTTTCACGCTCCAGATGGTAATGTTTACTATGGTTTTGTTACACCAAAAGGGTTGTCTGTTTTCAAACCAGGACTTGCTGTTTTGGTTCCAAAAGATGATAAGTATAAGGTTGGGTTTCAAGATTTGGTTCATGCTGTTATGTCGGTTATGGTTTTTGTTGCTATTGCTTTTTCGGATTATAGGGTTACTAATTGTTTGTTTCCTGGTCATGAAAGGGAAGTTGATCAAATCATGGAGAGTTTTCCTTTGATGCTTGGTATTATTTGTAGTGCTTTGTTTCTTATTTTTCCTACTTCTAGACATGGCATTGGTTGCATGTCTGCATAATCTTCTATTCTTACTATTTCTTTTGTTTCTTTATTATGCTATATATATATATATATATGTGTGTGTGAAAACAATGTAAAGACTATGTAATTTGATTCCTTTTCTGGACAACCATGTAGTGTTATCTTTTAATTTGCTTTTTGTTGTTTGTTCTTTCAGAATTAAGTAAGAAAATTCGTAAATTATTAAGTATATGAAAGGAATACTGTAGAAAGAAGTTGTCGTGTTTTTCGCCATATCCAAATCGTGTATTGTTATCTAGCAGTAGAGAAATGATGTTTAGTACAGATATGAAATGTACAGGCATGAGGAGATGATGGGTTAGTTGTCCTTTTTCTTTTATAAAAAAACAGCTCTTGGCAGTGCTTTTCTTATATTTCTTCGACTTTTTTTCGTACCATCAATAAGTGCTCATGAAATATGACCCATCATTTGCCATCTCATTATTGCATTTCTTTTTGTACGACTAATCATTTCTCCTTAATTTATATATATGTAGTGTGAATATAGTTTACAAATTAATGTATTGCCACTTTGTCGTAAACAAAAATAATGTATTGCCGCATCATTTAATAAGTATGACAGGTCATATATATTTTTAAACTCATTTAATAAGATGACGACAATATTATTAGATGACAATGCAAAATATTTTTACACCGATAGCAATGACTTAGAAATTAAACTCATAATTTATAGCAGAAAACCAGATACACACATATATATATATATGTAGCACCTTTGCTCCACTGAGAGAAATGTATATTCATCAAATTCCTCCAGTGTCATAGCAAATTAATTAATTATACAACTAAATACCATATAAATGTAATATCTCTAGCTAAACTTGAAACTCAGAATTCTCTTCCTTGATGACATCTTCACCATTGTTTCCTTGAAATTTGACATATTTATACCACCTAGCCCATCCAATATAAACAACAAGATCAGCAGCAGTAAGTGCTGCTAACAGAAAATAAAACCTATCCAAATGTCCTCTATTTAGATTCCCAGGTATCCAACCAGGCATCTTTTCATCCTTAGCAGAAATCTTCATAACAATTGCAACAAGCAAACTACTAACATAATTTCCTAATGATATTGAAGTCATACAAAGTGCACTTCCAAAACTCTTCAATCCATCAGGTGCTTGCCCCATTAAAAAACTCCAATTGACCAACATACATAAAAACTTCTGATGCTCCAATTAGTACATATTGTGGCACTTGCCAAAATATAGACAATGAACTTGACCCTTCACAATGGTTACAATTAACTTCTTCTTTTGCATATTTCAATCTGAATTGCTCTACTAATCCTGCTGATGCCATTGCCATTATTGCTAACACTAAACCAATTCCCATTCTTTGAAGTTCAGTGAGACCTTTTTTTATTCTTCTGGCTATTAAAGGGTCAAGAACTCTTCTATATATGAAGATGAAAGAAACTACACTGAGAATGTCAAAACTTGACATGCTTGCTGGAGGAATAGAGAAAGTGGATATTTTGGTATTCATAGCAGCACCTTGCTCTACAAAGAGTGATGCCATTTGACTAAAAACAACAGAGAATAAAATTGTGCAGACCCAAATTGGAAGTAGTCTTAGTATGCATTTTACTTCTTCTACTTGTGTCACTGTTGATACATACCATGGACTCCATTTCTTTTCTTCTATCTTTTTCAAATCCTTTGTTGATATAAATGCTGCTTTATCTAAGAACCTAACAAATCAGTATAAATAAATTCAATCAGTAACTTCATCACTAATATTGAGAACATATATAGGGCATAGTACACTACTATGAGAAATTGAATTACTGACGGGAAAAATAAAATTAGTCTCTAATTTTCACATATGTAACACGAGCATGGATCCTTTGCTGCACGCAGAATATTGGTGCTGCGCCAGCGAGGACTGTCAGATCTCTCTCTAGATCCGACGGTCCTGGCTGCGCAGCAGAGGATTCGGATCCATGTTATACTTCGTGAAGAAATTATAGACGAATTTCTTTTTTTTTCTCGTCTCTAAACACCATTAGTAATTCGAGTTTTTTTAGTAGTATAGTATTAGTACTACTAGAAGTTCGGATCCGGTTTGTGTGTAGTCGGAACTGCATACAGTCAACAAGATCGAGACCGTCTAATCTTGATCGGACGGTCCAAATTTCAAAGTCGAAATTTTTTATTAAACAAATATAAAAATTGTTCTTAAAATCTGGACCGTCAGATTTTTAATCGGATGATTCTTAGCTTACCGACTACATGACTGCACACAACTCCAACTGCACTTGATCCAAATTCTAAAAGTTCAACATTTTAAAACATGTACATACACATATATATGAATTGACATACATACCTAAATCCTTCTGTGTGGAACATTTTTCTGCTACCATTGGATGAACATTCTTCAACCTCATAAAGCTTATCTTCACCTCCTGGTAACATCTCCACTTTCCATTTTCTTACTGAAGCAACAAAAACTTGACAAAATCTAGGAAGAGGATTTCCACCAGGCTTAAAATATCTATACTTTTTTGTGCCACAAAGAAATAAAACCAATGCCAAAGTAGCAGAGCCAGCTGATGCCCAAAATCCTAAAGTCCATAATCCTTGATCCTCAAAATAATCCAATATGGTATTTGAGAAAAGTGATCCAAGATTAAGTGCTAAATAAAAATAACTAAAAAATGATATTTTTGAGTGTTGTTCTTTTGGATCTTCTTCATCAAATTGATCAGCACCAAATGTGGCTATGTTTGGTTGATACCCTCCATTTCCTAAGGCTACTAGATAAATGGAAACATAGAATAAAGAAGTTATGTAGGATGGATGTGGGTCACATGGTAATTCTTTAGCACCACAGCCATTGGGCTTCAATAGGAATATGTAAGATGTCAGTGACAATGATACCAAACCCTGTCATATATATACAACATAAATTCTCATGAATACAAAAAAATTTGATTATTCCATAAAAATATATCTCATCATACATTAATAATAAATCTGAATCTTAAAATGCTATAAATTGAATAATACTAAAGAATTCTATAATACTCATTGAGTTTTGTTGGGTATGATATCTTAAAGGCAAAATTAGTACAATATTTAAATTTATTTTAAAATACTTAAATTAAAAAAATTACGTGTCATTGAGTGATTAGATGCTGGGTATCATACCTAACAAAACTCTATGGGTATCAGAGTATTCATCTTGAATACTTGTTTTTATACTTTGAATTTATTTCACAGCAAAAATCATGAACAGTTGCAGGGGAGGGGGTTTGCTGGAGGTAGTTGTCAAATGGGCCAAAGTGCAAAAGCGGGCCGAGTTGAGTCATCCCAATAATATATAGAGCTGCACTTTTGGCGCCCAGACCAAAAATATGGGCCTAGCAGACCGACCCGACCCACTTCATATTTTAACAAAGGAAACGCAAAAAGTCTTCAAAAAAGTTAGCTCAATTCTACCCATGGGGCAACTAGGCTGGGCCAAAATGGCTCGATTCTTTTTGGGCCTCTATTTTTGGGCCAAAATTGATAGCCATAGGTGAGGGATAAGTTAGTTTAAGGGTATGTTTGGGAGGGGGTTTTTGGAGGGGAAGGGAGGGGAGGGCATATTTTTCAACTCTAAATTGAGGAAGCTATTAAATGTCTCTAAACATAAATCAAATGTGATTAAAAATGTTATACTGATATCAATCAATTGTTAAGTCAATATATGAGGAGAGTGCTAATTAATTAAGACAGTTTTTAACACTTTCTTCTTAAAACACTATCTAATTTAGGGAATAAATAAATAAAAATAGTATATACTTACAATAACAAAGATGAGCTGGAAGATGGCACAGGTGATGTACCTCCCCCAATAAGAGTCACTAAGGAAGGCTCCAAGAAGAGAGAAAATATAAACTGTTCCTGTCCACTTGCTCACATTATTGGCAGCTTCAGCATTGTCTTGACCCATCACTCTTGTTAGAAACAACACCAGATTTACTCCCACACCAAAGAATGCTAGAGTTGCCAGCCCTTGGTTCACTATTATTAATTATATATATTCAAAGAGAAAATTGTTCATCAATTATATATATATATATATATATATTTGGTGATATTAAAAAAAAGTAAATATATAATTGGCTGTAGCTGAAGAGTTGTTGAGTGATACCCAAAATCAAAATTCCTGCGAACCAAGCTCCAGTTCTATCTCGCACTGCAGGATGACCACGGCTATCAATAGCTCCATCTAGCGTCCAATTGCAATCTTCATGCTCCTTTACCTCTTTCTCCATTTTCTCCTGAAATAACTACTCGATCATAAGTAACAATAAATTAATCAATACTAAATCCAGTCTCATTTATAACCACAACAAAATGCATTTTCAAAAAGTTTATTGATTAACTGATGTATTTTATAGACTAAATACATCAGTTAACCAACGAACCTAAAAAGTGCATTTTCTGTTTATAAATAAAACCACAGAGAGTACGTACTGATTTAAAATAATTGTTCTATACTTATTGGGATTTTGCAATTTTGGTCATTAGGTTTAATTGAGAAAGTGAAATGGGCCCTTTTTGTATTGTGATTGTGCGACTTGGTTTATTTAGTGATCAATTGCACGAAATCTGAGTTTTAATTTTTACGAGCACTTAGGTTAAATAGGTGAGAGTGACACTTACAAAAAGATAATAACATTTATTGTATTTATTATTATATTGTATGTGTCACTCTCTCAACTACTTTTTTTAGACACAATTCTCTCTCCTACTTGACACACCAAGTATTAGGATTGTACAATTTAATTTGGTCGGTCCTTACAATTGTCATTTAAATTGTAACTAAAAATGTTTGTGTCGCATGTGGTTAGTGACCAAAGTTTTTTAGACCATAGTAGCAAAACTAAAATGGCAACGTTTTCGATTAAAAATTGAAAGGTAATCTGAGGACCAAAACAACACAATTATGATTTCTAGATAACCCAATTTGTGCAATTGAAATTTGGAGGAACAAAGTTGGACAATCAGAATACCTGGAGGATCCAATTTACTCAATTAAAATCAGAGGGACCAAAATCATACAATCAAGAAATCTAAAGGATCAAAAGTGAAACTAAACCTATGTTATTTAATTATTCAAAAGTTAACTAAATAATTTTACTTATAAAAAAAACGCAACTACTGACGGAGCTATTGATAGCCATATGAGAGATTTAGAACCCATTTGTTTCAACTTTCTTATGGGGAAAAAGTAACTTTTAAAATGTTTATATTTTGAAGAGGTACTTTGTATGGTTAAATTTATGTTTATATATATATATATATATATATATATATATATATATATTTCAGATTTGAAAAAATTGTTTTTATTTTCATAAAATCACGATCTTCCAAGTTTAATTCCTTTAATTTTATCTTTCAATTTTTATTGATTATATTTAACAAAAACTGTGTGTTTTGAGTCTCTTGAAATAGACTAATAATAAACAGATTGACAAAATTTTATCTTTTGACCTTATTAAATTTCTTCTTAGAAATTTGTGTTCAAGGGTTAGTACTGATTGATCTAACCTCAGAGTATTTGTTTTACTTAGGCTATATTTCCTTTTGTCTCCTAGTAATTTATCTTCTGCGTTATTTTATCATTTTTTTGTATTAAGAATCATTTTTTTATTAATTAGTTCTACTAGTGCATTTTACGGACTAAAAATAAATAAAACATTTATATGGGGAACTTGAACAATGGTCACCAATTTTCCATTAACAAATATTCATTATTGTCCATAATATAAAAAACAAACTCTTACATAACATAGATAAAGAAATGAGCTATTCAATAAGACTAAAGTTTAACTTCTTTTCCAAAAATATCCTTATTATGAAATGGCAACTTATACTCTTGATTAATGACACCACATTTAATGTCATTTTTGTAAACAAGGGTAAAAAAGGAATTGATCATTTAATACACCTAAATATTAGTATTTGTTTTTTATAATTTGGACCAAAGAAGAAACATATTTTGTTTCTTATAATATATAGACCATAATGTATGTATATTCAAGCCAAAATATTAAAATAAACTTGAACTAATGTATTGACAACATTTATATTGCATCCTTCCTATATATGTTGAGGGGAATTGGATCGACAGATGGATGGCATGCATATACGACGGTGTTCATGCAAATTAACATAAGGAAAAACTAACAGACAAGACATGCATAGCCTTTTAATACTTGAAAAATATTTTAAACCAGAACTAACCTTAACAAAATTCAAACAACTCATTAGAGGATCTTGCAAGTTGGAAATGTGAAGAATTTGATGAATTTAGAAGAGATTTGGAAGAAAGAAAGATGTGGTAAGCTATGAGAAAAATTGAAGAGCTCGGCATGTATATATAGAAGTTAATTAGGAGGAGATTAGAAAGTGACAGACAAATTAAATCAAAGAAGTCATACCAAAAGTGAAGTGAAGGAAAATTGGAAGAAACGTGATACAATTGGATACATGATCACATTTCACAATCATCATCATCATCATCATCACTTTTGATGTACAATATCAAGTTCTAGGTGTATTCTACTTAAGCAAGCTGTCCGTGATAGTTACATATCAAACAATTAAGCACGCTCGACATTCAAATGTTTACATAATTAATTAATTAATAGTTTCATATATACTCATATGAAAGACCTATTAACCAACAACCACTCCTTTGAGTCTCCTCCAGCTTAACCAAAGTCCTGGGTTCGAATCCAGTCTTGGGAATGCAGCAATGTTAAATTTTTTGAGGGAGAGCTTTGCCGCCCATTGTGGTCCTACTCGGCTCGAGGGATTAGTCTTTGTAGTTGCTCGCAGTAAATTGTGGTAGCCAACAAAATTGCTGCCTTAATTAGTTTATCCTCAACAACCAAAATAGCTGCAATGTTTGAATGAATGACAAAAAATAGTATAGTAAAATAATTTTTTCAGATCATTGTAATTTATATTTGCTATTTTCTTAATAATAAGAATTATAGTTATAAATTTAATAATTATAATTTATTTTGCATATTAATTGTATTTAAATTTAAATATATTTTACATATTTTCAATGTATGAAACTTTTATAATTACTAAATTTATTTTTTAAATTAAAATTAATCATACTTATTAATTTATTGATTAATAATAATAACGTTTAGAATTGTTTTTGAAATGACAAACTTTCATTCATATTGGCCATGGGTAGCAAACATGCTGTACATTCCTTTCTTCAATGAGTGCTCAATCCTTTTGATAAAACTACAGATCAACTTTCATAGACTTGACACACTCGCTTATTCCTCACCATTATATTTTAATTCTTCACTTCCTCTGGAAGCTTTCTTCATGTTTTGCACCAGTATTTTCATATGCTTAGAGTTACAGTTGACCCCCCTGTAATTAGGACTTTGGCCTCTGAGTGCACAATGGAACAATTTGATTAGAGAAGGTAGCCAAATGTGGAAGGAAAGGAGTTAGAGTGCTTTTATAGAAAACCACCAATAAAGATGAGTTATTAAATGAACAACGTTAGATTTAATTTTATCAATGACTGCAATTAATTTTATAATTGTCTAATGGAGAGGGTCTTAATTTATTCAATTTCATTCTACATAATTTTGTCCTCTTTTTTGTTGATCTCATTCCAAGCTAGGTTCTTTTCCTCTTACTTTGTTATGGGTTTCAATTGCTTTTTCAACTTGTTTGGTTAATTGTTAATTTTATTTCCCTACACTTGTTTTCCTTTTATCACTTTGGTAAATACTAGAGCTAACGTTGTAAAGTTTTTCAGTGTTTGCTACTTTAGGGCTCCTATTGTGAGGGATGAACAAAGTTCATCATCGGTGAACCAATAAAATTGAACGTATGATATAGTATAAAATCTCCTCAATAATTGAGATTTAATACTGATTAATTGAATCTTAACCACTCATAATATTTTACACAACATCTACGGTCAATTTTAGTGGTTCACTAGTGAGAGACTTAATTGATCATCACTCTAGAAGTCACCTATACTTTATATTCGTAGAGATATTGTAAAAATTGGAGTTTTCCATAACTCACACAAGGAAAGGGAGATGAGTGTGAGAGAGATGAGGTGATGTAGGGAAGAACACATTTTTTTATAAGAAATAAATAAATATGACCCAACTAATGACAAATTGGCCATATAAGAAACATAATGCCTACATAGACCTTATAAAAGTCGCATATGCTTTTTTTTTAACTGAGATGGATAGAAAGGTCAACGATGTAATATTTTTAATACTTAAGAGAACGAACAAAAAACATAAATGACCAATTCGGTACAATTAAATATCATATAGGACACTGAGAATAAGTTTGCCTATTTTTGACCTAGAATCACCCCTCCATCATTTTTCCTAGGGGTGGGCATGGGTACACTCTAACCCAACTCAATCCACAACCCAACCCAACCCACAAAATGTGGGTTATTTCAGGTAACTGGGTTGGTAATTGGGTTCAAAATAGAGAAACCCATGGTGTACGAGTTGGGCACTGGGGTCTGAAAATTGAGAACCCAATTAACTCAACCCACCATAAAATGTGATCTTACATATGTCAAACCAAAGTCTAGGATTATTCTAAGAGATATCATGCAATTGTTTATAGAAGTGAAAGTAAAATTGAAGTCTTTATTGTTGTTAAATCGTCAAATGGTTCTACTAACAACTGATACTTGGACTTCAATCTAAAACTTCAATCACCACAACAAAATCGGCATTCTGCGGCGGTTAAAAAGGCATTCTGCGGCGGTTTTGACAGCCGCAGAATGCGTCTCGCGGCGGTTCCAAAACCGTTGCAGTTTTCCCCGCAGCGAGGGAGACTCTGCGGCGGTTATTGCAACCGTTGGAATAACCGCCTGGAGGAGCCGTTTACGGCGGTTTATGCGGCGGTATAGGTTTGCGACGGTTCTAAACCGCCACTAAACAATTGCTGCATTAGAATAAAGCCCATATATCTGCGGCACTACTGGGGGAATTCTGCGGCGGTTTCCATTTTGCGGCAGTTCAAAACCGCCACTAAATTATTTGAGTTAGAATAACCCTTCCTGTTTGCGGCGGTTCTGTGTTTTGAAATTACATTTAAGGGCGGTTCTGAACCGCCGCAATTAATTGGTTTTTAAAAAAAAAAAAAATTATTTGGATGCTAGTTGAATAGTTTGGAATACTCAAATATTATATAATTACTATGATAACTAAAAATTTAAAGAAACAACATTTAAATTAAATTTGACTTCATTACTTTCAAAAAAATATTACAAGCAAGAATTCTTTTCAAATATTACATGGGTACCTAATACAAGTTAAGTATTAGAGAGTAAGTCCTTAAATTCTAAACAAAGAACTAAACATAAGTCCTGTTAATTCACTTGTAGAAGGCCTCCGGCTGGCTGACAACTTGTAGCCCGTGGGCCCCTAGGAAATACAGATTGAAAATGCTAATTAACTTCAAATTATCTCGACCTTCAAATCCAAATCCAAACACAACTAAATATTACCATGCAGAAGCAGCAGGAGCCACAGGTCTTGTGGGAGTTCCATTAGGAGGTGAACCTCTTACAGTGCTAACAGAGTTCTGCTCCATAATCAAAATGAAGTTAGTAACTACATGTTCAGCTAGAGTGCATTTAGTAGTATAGTCAATCTGGGAGAGCAACTCAAAAACAAATCAGCACAGAAGTGACCCAAGATGGAGATATAATAATTCCTATAACCAAGGGAACAAATGCTTAAGGAAAAACTACCATCTTGGCTTCTGATGAACCATTGAATTTGATCCAAGGTTTGTAGTTTTTTTTCTCCAGAATGATGCATCTCAAATAACTAACATTAACTTAGTAATAAAGCATCAAAATTATTTGTGATTTTGTACTATAGGGAAAGAAATAACTGGAGTCAGGCAATCTGAAAAGTCTCCATATGCTGGATCATTTGAAAGTGAAAGTTGTGAGAGCTTGTCAAGTTCTTCATTGGAGGGCACTGAAGCATGCAGAAAACATGGTTAGTAGGACACTTTATCTATTGATATTTTAATCGTCTTATCCATATTTACTTGATTGGTTTCAGATTATATTGAAATGTCAACAGATTTCAACTACTGATAACAACAACAATGGAAATCTGTTGACCAATGTCAACTATATTACTGAGGATTCCCTAAAACCAATTCCTGAAACTTTTGTTGTGGATAACCAAGAGGAAAACTGCAAGGTAATGAAGAAAACAAACTGAGAAGATGTGGATCAAAAAAAGAGAATCCAAAGGATTACAAGCCAGATCAATGCATGAAGGAATTTAAAGAGAAAAAGTCATGCAGTTACATAGCATAACAAATATAATTGAAGCATACTTACATGAATTATAAGAACTGGACAATTAACAAGTGAAATTTTGTCAATATTCTGCATACCAACACAAGGCAGCATCTCGTTAGATTAAGGAATTCACAAATACGAAGAAAAATAAATACGATAAACTACCTTTACCTTATATATGTCGAACCAGTAGGTACGCTTTACTGGATACATGACCCTTAAGCCAGAAAGTATAGGACTGTGAAGGACAACAACTCTTAATTGAGGCAACCTAGTTGCAAGATCCAAAGTTGGACCACTTCCAACAGATTGGCACCATCACTTTCTTCTAGACACTTATATGCAGCCTCAATATCTGAATATGTATTCTGCTCACTTGGCTACAGTTTAGGCAAATTAATGTTCATCAGTTTGAAAGCTTTTAACTCTATCAACATAATTATCACATATAAAACAAATACAAGAGCCAAATTTGCGTAGTTACACATATCAATAGAATGGCTCACAAAGTGGTAGTGGCGGCATACAACAACTTTACCAAAACAGAGAGAGAAGGACTTACAAGGTAACCTCTATAGTATGATTGAATGAGTATTTCTGCCCTTTCTACCATAGAGTAACTGATAACCTTATTTTATATAGGTTATTTATGCTCCTAATACTTAAGTCAAGCTTATTTCTCAAGTAATTCTAGTGCTTAAATATGTGAATATATGAATATTAGAATAAATATAGGTTATCAATCAATTCCTTAAACCATAGGCATCATCAAATGCCTTTGTGAATATGTTTGATGCTTTGCTTTAGCGCTGCAGCGGTATGCTATCAAGGAGACGCTACAGCGTTATATGACGGCTGACCATTGAGATATTTGTGTGGCCACTTGAGGACATGATGAGTCACCACCCTTATCTCTTCCTCTCAGCTGTATATTTTGACTTTCAAGTGGATGCTAAATTACACTTGGCGCCTCCTAAATGGAACCCATGTGATAGTTGTTGTATTCCATCATTAGCACTTTTTGTAAAGTACTTTAAGGATAATATCTAAGCCTTATGATCATCATGTAATATTATTATTCTATTAAGACTTAGTTAATAATTAGATTAATTAAGATTTCTTCTCTAGGAGGTAACATACGTAGACAAGTAGTGAAAACTTGGAAGAAGAACTACACATGACATAGTAGCTTTTCTCCATTGATACACTACTTTTAAGCTTTTATTTTTAGCATAGTTTTTCTAGTCTTCATCCAAGGTTTTGCTCACGCCTCAACTTCATCTCTTGTATGCTACTTGGGATCATTGGAGTGTATCTTTTGCAACCACTCTTCTCTTGTCTTCATACGGTAATACATACTCTCTAGTTGTATTATGTTGATGGAACTTGTGATGAGCTAACTTTGTTGTAGTTGGATTGTCCTTAGTATGTAATGAACCTTGAGTAACTTTTGTATAATATTATGATGCTTGTGTTTTATTCCTTGCGTCATAATACTTTCAATCTTGGTTTGGGAATGATCAACTAAAACAAGGTAACTTTGTGGGTACAGACATGGTTCACAAAGAGAACTCAATGAATGATATGAATGAAAACCCTTTAAAGACATTTAAAGGAAGCACTAATTAACTCTAGACATAGGGGAGTAATAGTTCATAAGGCAAATGTTGTAAGAGCTTAATATACAGGGGTAAAACTTATTTAGAGCCTAGACATAGGAGTCTTGTAACATAACCCTGACGAAAGTGACTGAAAGGCACGCCACCAAAGCGCTACAGCGTCTACGGATTCTCAAGCGCTACAGCGTCTAAATATTATTTGAACATTACTCTTGGGAATTTACATAACTATTGAGCTATCCAACTCACCTTTAATTACTTCAAACTTAATACTGTTTTATCACAACTTATAATGTTTACAACTCTTTACCTTTACTTGTTACTTAATTCTTTTCACTAAGATTCTAATCACTTAAACTTCTTAGATTAATTCCAATCCCTGTGGGAACGAACTTTACATATCATTATATTACTTGTTGCGATTGTGTATACTTGTACATCACCTTTTCGCACAACAAGTTTTTGGCGCCGTTGCCGGGGATTGCATTTAATTTTCATTGTTTTAGTTTTTAGTAAACTTAGTGCCTATTTTATGCTGGTGTGTTGTTTCTTGTTGCTGCAGCAGTAAGCGCTACAGCGTATGCCCAGGTGTCAACCACCAGAATTTGAACCATACTCAGAACCAGAGAGAAGGTTCAAGAAACTAAGACATCTTCACAGGCTCAGACCCACCATGTCAGAACATAGTCATAGGACCAATTCTGGTAGAGCTACCACTCTACATGGCAGATCTAGCTCTGGTAGAGGAGGGACTGAACCAGGTGGAAGGGGTAGAGGTAGACATCAGCAGCCACCCACTCCAACCTTACATGACAAAGAGGACTGGTACAGACATCAATTCATAAATGAAGGACCTGCTCAAATGGTAAATGACAGAGATAGACCAATGAGGGACTATGCTGTGTTTGATCCACAAACCATGCAGACAAGCATAGCAAGACCTACTCTCAACACAGCTCAGTTTGAATTCAAACCTATGATGTTCCAAATGTTGCAAACAGTGGGACAGTTTGGTGGTGCTCCTCAAGAGGACCCATATTTACACTTGAAGCAATTTTTGGAAGTCTGCAGTAATTTCATCATTCCAGGGGTAAGTGATGATGCATTCAGATTAAAACTTTTTCCTTATTCCTTGAAGGATAGAGCAAAGGCCTGGTTAACTTCTCTAGAGCCTAACTCTATCCATACTTGGAATGAAATGGCTGAGAAATTCTTAGCAAAATATTTTCCTCCAAGTAAGAATGCAAGAATGAGGAATGAGGTTACTGCATTCAGACAAAGAGATGCTGAAACACTGTTTGAGGCATGGGAGAGATGGAAGGAGCTGTTAAGAAAGTGTCCTCATCATGGTATACCTGTGATTATCCAAATGGAAACCTTCTACAATGGACTAGATCCAACAACCAGACAAATGTTAGATGCTTCTTCAGGGGGTGTGTTGTTGAAAACCTCCTATAATGAGGCATGTGAGCTGATTGATGATATTGCCACAAATAGCTATCAATGGCCTACAGAAAGGTTAGCTCAGCAGAAGAAGGTAGCTGGTGTGCATGAGGTAAGTGAAGTTTCTGCTCTATCTGCACAGGTTGCCTCTCTTACTAACATGATAAAATCTATGAGCACATCAAACGCTGTAGCGGTTACCGCTGCAGCGGTACATGAACCTACAGTAGCTGTTATTGAGCAAGCCTCTCCAGGGTCAGTAAGCTGTGTATACTGTGGAGGAGAGCATTTGTATGAAGAATGTCCTGGTAATCCTGTCTCTGTGAAATTTGTGGGTTTCAATAAAAACAATAATCCCTATTCAAATACATATAATCCTGGTTGGAAGAACCACCCCAATTTCAGATGGGGAACCAACAATGCAACAACACCTAATTATAGTGCTCCAGCAAATCCACCAGGATTCCCTGCTCAGAACTACCAAAGACAGAATGCCTCTGTCATAGATAATTCATTAGAAGGATTGATGAAAGGCTTTATGAGTGATTGCAAGAAAGCCCTGAAAACTCATGAAGCTTCCATTAAAAATCTAGAAGTACAGATGGGGCAGATGGCTAATGTCCTTTCCCAAAGAATTAGTGGATCATTACCATCCACTACAAAAGCTTCAACTTCAAGTACTACAGGGAAGGAGCATGTAAAAGCTATAACTTTAAGGAGTGGGAGAGATTTGATAGGATCATCAACTGTTTCAGATGATGAAAAAAACAAAAATTCTGAAAAACAAAAAGAACCTACAACAAGCGCTACAGCGCCTGAACCTACCGCTGCAGCGCCTGTTGTTGAGAAAACACCACCACTACCCAAAATTATTCCAACATACCCAGATCCTCCATATCCTCAAAGACTTCGAAAGGCTCATGAAGACAAGCAATTTAACAAGTTCCTAGAAGTCCTTAAACAGTTGCACATTAATGTCCCTTTGGTGGAAGCTCTCCAACAAATGCCCAATTATGCAAAGTTTATGAAGGATGTACTTACTAAGAGGAGGAGACTAGGGGAGTTTGAAACAGTAGCAATGACTGGGGAATGCAGCATGTTGATGCAAAACAAGCTCCTACCCAAATCAAAGGATCCTGACAGTTTTACTATACCATGCTCAATTGGAAATTTTTACTCTGGCCGTGCTCTATGTGATTTGGGAGCCAGCATAAACCTTATGCCCAAGTGCCAGACCTACCTCACTTACACTGCAGCTAGCTGATAGAACTCTTGCATATCCAGAAGGAATTTTAGAAGATGTTCTAATAAAGGTAGACAAATTTGTATTTCCTGTTGATTTTGTAATCTTGGACTTTGATGCAGATAAAGAAGTACCCATCATACTGGGAAAGACCATTCTTGGCCACTGGAAGAACTTTGATAGATGTACAGAGAGGAGAATTGATCATGAGGGTCAATGACCAAGAAGTCAAGTTCAACATTCTCAATGGTATGAAATTTCCAAGACCCAATATTGAAGAGAGCTCTTTTGTCTCTGCTATTGACAAGGTAGTTCAGGAACACTTCCAGAAAAGCACAGATCATCTGAGGCAATTACTGGACAGCAGTGAAGATACAGGGTCTGATGCAGAAGCTGCAGAGGAGGAGGAACAGACAGTCAAGGAAATTTGGGCTAAGAAATATGAATCTTTGGAGCAGGAGAATTCAGACATGAGAAAGGATCCCCCCTCCATTGAACAACCACCAACTCTGGAACTTAAAGAGTTGCCTTCACACCTCAAATATGCTTATCTAGGTAACAATAGTACTTTTCCTGTTATAATTGCTTCTGACCTTTCTGAAAAGCAGGAACATGATCTGATTCAGACGCTAGAGCGGCATAAAAAGGCAATTGGTTGGCAAATGTCAGATATAAAGGGTATCAGCCCAACCATTTGTATGCACAGAATAGTGTTAGAAGAAGACTCTAAAAATTGCATTGAAGGGCAGAGGAGGTTGAATCCAATTATGAAAGAAGTGGTGAAGAAGGAAATCATTAAGTGGTTGGATGCAGGTATTGTATACCCCATTTCTGACAGTGCTTGGGTTAGTCCTGTGCAGTGTGTGCTAAAGAAGGGAGGGGTAACAGTAATAACTAATGAGATGAATGAGCTGCTTCCAACCAGAAAAATAACAGGCTGGAGAATATGCATGGACTACAGGAGGTTGAATAAGGCAACAAGAAATGATCATTTTCCATTGCCTTTCATTGACCAGATGCTGGACAGGCTAGCAGGTAAAGAGTTTTATTGCTTTCTTGATGGTTATTCAGGTTATAACCAGATTGCAATATTGCCTAAAGATCATCAAAAGACTACATTCACTTGTCCATATGGCACCTTTGCTTTTAGAAGGATGCCATTTGGCCTGTGTAATGCACCTACCACTTTTCAAAGGTGTATGATGGCAATTTTCTCTGATTACATTGAAAGATCCATGGAAGTCTTCATGGATGATTTCTCTGTGTTTGGAGAAACATTCCATCTATGCCTATCCAACTTGGAAGAAATCTTGATTAGATGTGAAGAGACTAACCTTGTGCTAAACTGGGAGAAATGCCATTTTATGGTGCAAGAAGGTATAGTTTTGGGGCATAAGATATCCAAAAAAGGATAGGAAGTGGATAAGGCTAAAACAGAGGTCATTGAGAAGCTATCTCCTCCAACCAACATCAAAGGTATAAGAAGCTTTTTGGGGCATGCTGGATTCTATAGGAGATTCATAAAAGATTTTTCAAAAATCTCCAAACCTTTGTGTCAACTGTTACAACATGATAACCCCTTCATATTTGATGAGCCATGCATGTTAGCCTTTGATAAATTGAAGAGAGCTTTAATAATAGCACCAGTTATTATAGCTCCTGACTGGAGTAAGCCTTTTGAGCTAATGTGTGATGCTAGTGACTTTGCCATTGGAGCCGTGCTTGGGCAAAGGTATGATAAAATTTTCCACTCTATATATTATGCTAGCAAAACACTTGTAGAAGCTCAATTGAATTACACAGTCACTGAAAAAGAACCATTAGCTGTAGTCTTTGCATTTGATAAATTTAGATCATATTTGGTTGGCACCAAGGTAATTGTCTTCACAGACCATTCAGCCATTAAATATTTGATAACAAAGAAAGATGCAAAGCCTAGGCTAATTAGGTGGGTTCTCCTACTCCAAGAATTTGATTTAGAAATAAGGGATAAAAAGGGAGTGGAGAACAAAGTTGCTGATCATCTTTCTAGATTGGAAAGAGACATTGCAGGTACAGCGGGTGGGGAGATCAAGGAATACTTTCCAGATGAGCAGCTATTGACAATAACTGCTGAATCATCAACCGCTGTAGCGGCCAGTGTAAAAACACTTGACGCTGTAGCGGCTGAGCCTGCAACACCTTGGTATGCTGACATAGTTAATTTTTTGGTTAGCAAGGTGGTACCTGCTGAGATGACTTATCAGCAAAGGAGAAGGTTCTTCCAAACAATGAAATAATATTATTGGGATGAACCTTTTCTATACAAGAAGTGTCAAGACCAGTTAATGAGGAGATGCCTAGCAGAGGAAGAACAAATTCAAGTGCTACAGCACTGCCATTCTGCACCATGTGGTGGGCATTTTGGTGGTGTTAGAACTGCTGCAAAGGTATTGCAATCTGGCTACTTTTGGCCTTCACTTTTTAAAGATGCTCAAGACTTTGTAAAAAAATGTGATAGGTGCCAAAGAACAGGGAACATTTCAAACAAGCATGAAATGCCTTTAACAAACATTCTAGAGGTTGAACTCTTTGATGTTTGGGGAATGGATTTCATGGGACCTTTTCCTCCTTCTCATGGAAACCCATACATTTTAGTAGCTGTAGACTATGTTTCAAAATGGGTGGAAGCTGTTGCTTTACCCAACAATGATGCAAGGTCTGTGAGCAAATTTTTATTGAAAAATATTTTCACTCGTTTTGGAACTCCTAGAGCCATCATAAGTGATGAGGGATCTCATTTTTGTAATAAATTAATTGAGACCCTATTGGCTAAATATGGAGTCAAACATAAAATAGCAACTGCTTATCATCCACAAACTAGTGGTCAAATTGAATTGTCAAACAGAGAAATAAAAAGAATGTTGGAAAAGATGGTAGGGCCTTCAAGGAAAGAATGGTCAATACATCTAGATGATGCTTTATGGGCCTACAGAACAACTTATAAAACACCTTTGGGGATGTCTCCCTATAGGTTGGTTTATGGGAAGTCCTGTCACCTACCAATTGAACTTCAGCACAAGGCCCATTGGGCTCTAAAAAAACTCAATTTTGACTACAAGAAAGCAGGAGATGCTAGATTGCTGCAACTAAATGAATTGGAAGAACTTAGGCATTTTGCCTATGAGAATGCAGCAATTTATAAAGAAAAAACCAAAATATGGCATGATCAAAAATTGATAAAAAGAGATCTCACTGAAGGAGGACAGGTACTGCTTTACAACTCCAGGTTAAGATTGTTTCCTGGAAAGTTAAAATCTAGGTGGTCAGGCCCTTTTCAATTGATAAAAATATACAGCCATGGGGCTGTGGACCTCTATGATATAACAACCAATACCACCTTCAAAGTGACTGGCCAAAGGGTTAAACAATATTTTGGTGAAAATGTGGTAAGGGACAAAACCACAATTGAGCTTAAAGATCTCTAATTTGAAAGAGAAAGTCTGGCTGCAGACTTTAAAGCAAGCGCTCTTGGGAGGCACCCCAAGGATTCTAACAAAATTTTATGTTTATTTTCTATGCAGGAAATTAGGATAAACGCTGTAGCGGTTGCTTATCACAAGAGCGCTGTAGCGGTTGTGTTAAATCAAGGCTGGGTGTGGTCAAACAAAAAAATAAAAAGATCTTCCTCAGGGTGAGCTGGCACTGTGCCCTCATCCCTAGCCTGACAATTACGTGCGCCTATTCACCTGCAATTGTCAAATCAACAGTTTCTTTTTCTCTCTCCCACTTCACTCACAAACCGTCACTTTAATATCCACAACTCCCCACGCTACCATTTTTTTCCCTCTTTCCTTGCTCTCTAAAACTCCTCTCAACCGTTACCACTCACCACTCATAACCTTCATTCCTTCTTCTTCCTTCGTCCCAACACACACCAACATTTCCCAAAACACCGAGAAGCAAATACGTAAGCTCTTAACCAACCATGACTAAAAAGCAAGCTGCCCTAAAACGATCTGGCAAGGGAGCCACTAGGAAACCAAATCCTTCAAATCCTATCAAAACCACCATGGCCAAGGCAAATCCAGATCCTCAGAGGTTTTGGAAGATGGGCTTCATAGCTGAGAGGGGATTCAAGACAGACAGTGCTCCTGAAGCTTTCTCAACCGCTGTCACAGCGCTGGGATGGGAGAGCTTCATTAAGCATCGAAAGGACTACATGACGTCTTTGGTACGGGAGTTCTACTCTGGCATTGAAGAGCCTAAGGAGGGAAAGCCTCAAACACATTCACTGGTAAGAGGTGAAACTGTAAATTTCAACTCCAGAACAATCAATGATATTTTCCATCTGGGCTATCATGGAAAGGCGTTGGAAACTAAAGTTCTGAACTGGGGAGACGAAGAAATGGAAGCTGTTAGAAGAAGGATTTGTGTGGAAGGATCAACATGGGATAAATTTGGGGCTGAATACAAAATTAAAAAAGCCTATATGTGTGAAGAAGCCAATCTGTGGTGTAGTTTCATCAAACACTCCCTGCTGCCTACATCTCACACAACATTTGTGGAAAAAGAAAGACTCATCGTCATTGATGCAATAATGGATGGAGAAAAGATAGACGTGGGAAGATTGATAGCAAGGGAGATAGAGAAGTGCAGAGTTAAAAAGGGAGGTAATTTATATTTTCCTTGTTTAATTACTGAGTTGTGTTTGGAAGCTGATGTAGAAGTTGAAATGAAAGAAGAAAGAAGATCCCCTCTTGGGGCATTTCCTTGCATTTTCAAAGTTAAGCAGAGACCTGCCGCTGCAGCGTCTTCTGACTCTGCAGCGCTACAGCGCTTAGAGCTGAAGCAGCAGGTCCTCTGCAAATTTGTAAAGGAAAAATTTGACTGGGAAAAAGCAATGCATGCCCAAATATCCAAAGGAAAAACATCCATTCCCCCTCCTCAATTCCCTGATTGGCTACTGGAGAAAGAGACAGTTGAAAAACCAGAGAAAAAGGGAGTTAGAACAGAAAAGAAAAAAGCTGCCACTAGCCCAGCAAAGAAAACAAAGCCTAGCCCAGCAAAGAAAGTGCAAAAAGCTGTGGTAGAGGAGGAAAGTCTGGATTCTGATGACATTGAAAACATAAGTGAGGAAGATGAAGAAGAAACAATTGCAGTTATGAAAGAGATGGAAAAGCAGGATGATGAAGAATCATCAGGAGAGGAGAGTGATACTGAAGAAGAATCTGAGAGTGAAGAAGATGAGCAAGCAGAAGAAATATAGTGTGACCCAACCCCAAGCCCAAAGAAACCAAAAACCCCCCTGCCAAATCATCTAATCCACCATCAACCCCCACCTCCATCCCTGAGCCAACCAAACCAACACCCAAGAAAACACCTGCCAAGCAAGTCACACCTAAGAAGCCTGAACCAAAACACCCAATCACAAAAGAAAACCCAACTGAACGGCCCAAGAAAGTTTATCAGTCATACACCAAGGCAAGGAGAAACCCAGGTGTCAAACTGGCTGAGCACCCAGAAGAAGGTGTTCAGCCAGTAGGTGCTGCAGCAACTATGTCTGCAGTACCTAGTGACGCAATGCCTGAGGTAATTCTGACAGAGGAGGAAACTGAGAAGGAGGCTGCTGAGGAGCTAGTGAATTTGCAGAATGAAACAGAGCCAGTGCTGGAAGAAAAAGAGCAAGAACAGGAGCAAGAGCAAACAGAAGAGGAAGAAGAAGTGCAGGAATCAGACGCTGCAGCGGCAGCAGTACAGGAAGCAAGCGCTACAGCGCCACCAACCGCTGTAGAGGCTGAAAAGACTACTCCACCTCAGCCAAAGAAGAAGAAGGCAACAAAAGGAGCCCCAGCCCCTTCAAGAGCCAGTAAGAGGCTCAAGAAGGCCTAATAAGGCAAGATTTGTTGGCTTCTTATGCCGGTTATGTACTTTGAACTTTTTTTTTGTTGTTCTAAGGCCTCTCCCTTTTCTTGTCAAGCAAGCAGTGAGGACACTGCCAAATTTATTTTCTGGGGGAGGACCTTATGGTTAATAATGTTTTAAATTAAGTACAATGATGTTTTTAAATATTAAGTATAATTAATTATAATTATGCCATGTTTTGCATGTGTTGTATATTTTGTATGCTTGAATAGGAAGTATGATTAGCTGCATGTTTTAAATTTTTTAGTAAGCAAAAGCTGATTCATATAGCCAAATATAAATAAGAATTTTTGAGTAAGGCAACATTGTGTAAACAATGAAATGATTTTATTGCTGCTTTTACACAAAATCCAAGCTTAGTGAAGAACCCAGTTAGCTAGGAGTAATCTAAGGATAAAGTTAAGTTTTGGATAACCAAGGGATAGTCAAGTTTTCATTAAAAATTGAGAGTGGTTTTAAAAGTTAAGTTTGGGGGAGCATCGGTTATGTTAAGGCTAGGAACAAAAGATGATAAATTGGTCTTTGCAAAATAAAAAAATAAAAATGAATGTGGTCTTGAAAAAAGTTGCAAAATATCTTAAATAAATTGCTGAGCTGTTCCAAAAAGCATGAAAAGAAAATGCAAATAAGGAGCTCAGTAATGAAGATAGCATCTAGTTTTGATTATTAAAATCTAGCGCTACAGCGTCTACGGACTTTGAAGCGCTATAGCGTTTGATCACCAGACAAAAAGTTTATGCACTGACCAATATTCTGAAAAATGCCTAATTAAAGCCCTTTGCTGTGCTTTGAAGCCCCTCAGATCTTGTGTTAAATTGTTATCCTACTCTTCTTTTTGAAAAAAATTCTTTGCCTAACCCAAAAGAAATCCATTCTTCCCAAACCTTAGAGGAATTCTGAAATTAACTAGAAACTAAGTTAAGCTTTGATATCACACACTCACAACTGAGCAGCAATGATTCTATTTGAATTGTGGACCACTATGATGTGTGAAAATGATAAGAATTAGCTTGTGCATAAATTCTGTTTAATTTAAAAGCTGCAGCTAGTTATATAAACATTTTGTCTTGTTCAAGTGTCATTACTTGGGGACAAGCAATGGTTTAAGTTTGGGGGTGTGATAACCTTATTTTATATAGGTTATTTATGCTCCTAATACTTAAGTCAAGCTTATTTCTCAAGTAATTCTAGTGCTTAAATATGTGAATATATGAATATTAGAATAAATATAGGTTATCAATCAATTCCTTAAACCATAGGCATCATCAAATGCCTTTGTGAATATGTTTGATGCTTTGCTTTAGCGCTGCAGCGGTATGCTATCAAGGAGACGCTACAGCGTTATATGACGGCTGACCATTGAGATATTTGTGTGGCCACTTGAGGACATGATGAGTCACCACCCTTATCTCTTCCTCTCAGCTGGATATTTTGACTTTCAAGTGGATGCTAAATTACACTTGGCGCCTCCTAAATGGAACCCATGTGATAGTTGTTGTATTCCATCATTAGCACTTTTTGTAAAGTACTTTAAGGATAATATCTAAGTCTTATGATCATCATGTAATATTATTATTCTATTAAGACTTAGTTAATAATTAGATTAATTAAGATTGCTTCTCTAGGAGGTAACATACGTAGACAAGTAGTGAAAACTTGGAAGAAGAACTACACATGACATAGTAGCTTTTCTCCATTGATACACTACTTTTAAGCTTTTATTTTTAGCATAGTTTTTCTAGTCTTCATCCAAGGTTTTTCTCACGCCTCAACTTCATCTCTTGTATGCTACTTGGGATCATTGGAGTGTATCTTTTGCAACCACTCTTCTCTTGTCTTCATACGGTAATACATACTCTCTAGTTGTATTATGTTGATGGAACTTGTGATGAGCTAACTTTGTTGTAGTTGGATTGTCCTTAGTATGTAATGAACCTTGAGTAACTTTTGTATAATATTATGATGCTTGTATTTTATTCCTTGTGTCATAATACTTTCAATCTTGGTTTGGGAATGATCAACTAAAACAAGGTAACTTTGTGGGTACAGACATGGTTCACAAAGAGAACTTAAGGAATGATATGAATGAAAACCCTTTAAAGACATTTAAAGGAAGCACTACTTAACTCTAGACATAGGGGAGTAATAGTTCGTAACGCAAATGTTGTAAGAGCTTAATATACAGGGGTAAAACTTATTTAGAGCCTAGACATAGGAGTCTTGTAACATAACCCTGACGAAAGTGACTGAAAGGCACGCCACCAAAGCGCTACAACGTCTACGGATTCTCAAGCGCTACAGCGCTTAACGCTACAGCGCTTAACGCTACAGCGTCTAAATATTATTTGAACATTACTCTAGGGAATTTACATAACTATTGAGCTATCCAACTCACCTTTAATTACTTCAAACTTAATACTGTTTTATCACAACTTATAATGTTTACAACTCTTTACCTTTACTTGTTACTTAATTCTTTTCACTAAGATTCTAATCACTTAAACTTCTTAGATTAATTCCAATCCCTGTGGGAACGAATTTACATATCATTATATTACTTGTTGCGATTGTGTATACTTGCACATCACCTTTTCGCACAACAGTAACGTCGTCCATTATAACCACCAGCTAATTTCACTACTTTAGCAGCTGCTTGAGCAGCTGCCACTGCAGTTTCAGCTGCTGCAGCAGTTGCTGCTGCAAAGGCAATGGCATGATTTCTATCTTTAGTCAAGGTCAGGGGTGTTGACGTGGCACTTCCTTCATTGGTGATATCTGGTGAACTATCTGCAGGAAAATGTTCCAAAGATACCACCTCTGCAGCTTCTTGCTGGCATTTCTCTTCACTAACCTTCTGAGACTGAAAATCCCAACATTTGGAAAATCAACAAGTAATTAAGCAGGTAATTAGAAGAATGTGATTTGGTTAATGATGATGGAGATCTAACATGGGAAGCACATGATGATGAAGATAAATGATGTGATGGGTTAGGTTGTTAGGTAAGTATGTGATGCATATTCACATGATATATCAAGGAGGTTTAGTTAAACCAAGTCAAACAGAATATATAAACTGTATATACACTATAGAGTATATACAAACCTAGATTAGATCCATGCAGAAAAGAAGGCCTAGATTAGATTACTACCAAGCTAGATACAATAAAGTGTATATACAAACCTTGATACACTATAGAGTCGACAAGGGTAGGGGAGTTCATCATCCTTCAAGAGACCTGGAAATGAAAGCAGCAATGGCCTGCACAGCAACAGCTTCGGCTTCATCCTGGGAGGAACCATTTTCTTGCAGATGCTTCTTGTCAATCTTAAAAGAGTGATCACCGCCATCAACAACTTGCAGCTCATTGAGCGCTTTCATCTTCTTTCGAGTAGCTTCTAACTTCTCAAGGGAACAGAGAGCATCCTTGCTGCCCTGCACACCACACACAAAAACACAAGATTAGCATTAGGAGAGATAATAGCACAATACAAAAATGTTTTGCAATAATATCTTGATAGAACTTGAAAGAAACTTTTAGTGTTGATTCAATAGATTAACAGGGCATGAAACTAGAGAATTATGAGTATGGGACTATACCACACTACAATGACAAACAGGAAAAGAAAAAACTACCTGAACAAATATTGTAGGAACTGTTAGCTGTAATAGTGTTTCATCTCTAACCGCACCCTTGATTCCCTGGAACATTGACAACGAAATTGATGTAATTCGTAGCTATATTATTTAAAATCTGTACTTCAGTACTAATACTAATGACAACCTCTGATTTGCCAAAACACCCCCAGAAAACCACTACACAAATTATAATGTGTGAAGTATGGCATGCTAACAATTGCTCAAACAGAAAACTGAGAGTATCACAACTGCAAATGATAGAGCAGCTCAAGAAGCAATTAAAAGGACAACATCAATCAAGTTGGCAAATGAAGATAGCTACTGTAAGGCCAGACTGACCTATGAAGTGAAATGCTAGAGAAAAGTGGATTAACAACTAATAATTGGAAGGAAATCACAAATAGGACAAGTGAGTTTACCCTAAGGCCTAAATATAAACAGATAGTTTGAAAAATCCTTCAGTAAAGTAAAAAGACATGCAATTAGTTGGCATGAAATGAACAAAAAGAATATCAAACCTTTAATGGGTAGCCCAAGCATACTACAGCAGAAACATTAATGTCTTCCATGCTAGCCACCATACATCCAACTCTACAACAAAATAATCATGTCATAATTTGGACTTCCTCCTGCTCCTGCCAATATATAAATAAAAAGGAAATCACAGGATACCTTGAACCCATTGATTTGCCAGCGAGTATGAGGGGATGGCCAGGGTAGTTAGTTGCAGTTTCCTTGACAATATTTGAGTGAAACTCCACCAGTTTTTCTGCCTTAGGAGGAGCCCTCTTTTTCCCACCAGACATGTCTAGTCAATGGCAAACACGTTACAATAGATATAAGATTCCCTTAATAATACAGAAGTACTTCAGAATTCAGATAATACAATCATCTCGAGGTTCGCTCAACTAGATATCAATAATGCTTTTTTTATTCTCTTAAATAAATGTAAAGTCATCTAGATAATGAAAGCAATTATAATGTGTAAATTTGACTCTAAGCGCAGTTGAATGATTTAGGAAAAAATCACCGGTAAGGAAAAATAATATTCCTCCTTATTTTATTAAAAAGAAAGCGAAACATAAGCAAAACATTGCCCATAAGCAATTTTTAAGGTTCTTTCGTCTTTAGGAAGTTGTAAATCCTCAATCTCCACCACATTGCCCATAAGCAAAAGATGTAACACGTATAGATAATGGTTGCAAAAAATGAATGGAGTAAAATGTTAGGCAAAAATCCGCACACACAGAGTAACGTAGATGGGAACAGACACCACAAAAAAACACAATAATATAATTTACGCAGTTAAGCATCTCTTCCATGCTTCCATGCGTATACACAAAGAGCCTCAACAATTACATTCACTATATCAAATAACAATACAACAATAACAGCATTGTTAAGAAATTATAACTGATTCTCAAGGTAAAAGAGGAAAAGAGAGGGTTCAGAAGTGGTGAGAATAGTACCCTTTAGTGACAAAAACAAGATCAATGCTCTGTGGTGAAGCAGAATCAACATCGGGAATTCGAAGACCCGCGTACACCTTTCCTCCAGAAAGCTTTTGAAGCCTGCGACAAATTTAACAACAACAAAAATAAGAAATTGAAAAAGCAAGTGGAATCGTGAAGCTGGGAAATGAGAATTGAAAGGTAGTTGGGGGAGAAAAAGACCTATCTGCGATGGAGAAAAGAGCAGAGGAATCAGATCCTTCAATATCCAAAACGTCGCCGTCGTAGAAGAAGCGTTTGAACAATTGGTAGACGATCAAACCACAGATAATCGCAGGCCACATCTTTCGCTCTCTCGCTCGTTGCAGTCGAACTCTTCCTCAAACCAATATCAGTGTTAAGAAGATGGCTTCTTAACTTAACTACTAGAGAGAGAGAGAGAGAGGGGAACCAGAGAGAGGGAGAGGCGAACCTGAAATCACATCGCTGTGGGAGAGGGTGAGTCGATGATGTGCACTGCGTGCCAGAAATCCTTGTGTGTGAAATCGCTGAGGGATAGAGTGAGTTCGAGGTTAGAGGAAGGAAGAGGAATTCTGACTTTAGGGTTTGAGGAGGAAGACGATTGCTGAGAGGTGAGAGCGTGAGTTTAATGGAATTCTAATGTTAGGGTTTCAAGGAGGAATAGAATACTGAGACATGAGAGAGGGTGGTGAGTTCGTGGAATTAGCAACCAATTTCTAGAAGGAGGGAGTTTTTTTTGACCAAAAAAAAGGGAGGGAGAGTTAGGGGAAACGAAAATTTTACACTAACCGCCGCCGAATTAGCTACTAACCGCCGCCGCTTGACTTCAAAAAACAAACCGCTGCAGAATGCCAAATAACCGCTGCAGTTTACTTACTAACTGAGGCAGTCAAGTTAACCGCTGAACAAACCGCCGCAAAATTATAAGCGGCGGCGGTTTACCCAAAACCGCCGCAGATTAACCACCGCAAATTATATGTACGTTTCACTAATTGTTAAATTGATGATGAATGAGAATTGAATAAAAAAAATATTGAGATGTGGTTTGATTTATGAGCTCATCACGTTGATGTTAAGATATTAATTTTGATGTTGTTTTGTTTTTCTTATTAATTTCTTTTGTTATTGTTCTAGTTTTGTCTTCTTTTTTTTAACTTTTTCTGGAAAAAGTGATATTTTACTAATGAGCTCAGTACTCAACCCAATCCACCCCATTTTAGGTTGGGTTGGGCTGGTTCGGTTTACATGAAATTTTGGGTGTAATTTTACCAAATTCAACCTATAAGTATTTGATTGGTTTGGGTCTTTTAACGCTTTAAAACCCATCCACAACCCAATCATGCCAGCCCCTAGTTTTTCTTCTCTTTATCTAAATAAGTGATTTCCACAAAGATGTAATTTTTGTCTAGTGTTTTTCTTGATTTTATCGTTTGAGTGCGGCGTTGTTGTGTTCGTCGTCTTGGTGCGACATTCTTTGATTTCCCACTTCGTTGCGGTGTTCATTTGATTCCGATTGACAGATCAACTTCGATCAATTACAATTGAATCAATGACTTGGGTGTCAACGTTGTAGATCTAGATTGATACTACGATGACTTTGATTTTGTCACATTTGTAGGCATTTTGTCGTTTTATGCTATTAACTCGGGTGCTGAGAGTTTGTTCGCGGATTCATCCTTTACATTTTTAGCAATTCTGAATTTGTGTTGTTATCGATGTATTCTTTCGATTCAAATGAATAAATATCTTGTTTAATCAAAAAAATCCCATGAAGGGTAAATTACCAAAAATATTAATAAAAAACGAAAAAAAAAACAAGAAACAAGAAACAAAATCAAGGGAGGCAAGCACCAAAACCTATGTAAAATAAATGAAAAGCAAAATAAAACAATAATGATAATAAAATTAATTAAAATAAATCAACCGTATCTAATGTTGCACTTTCTATTCTTTCTCAATGTATATTTCTCTTGAGAACTTATAAGACACACCTTTAGCAGCATTATCAATAATTTTTTTTGATTACTTAAAAGCAGACTAAATGAGCTTAACTAATTTTATAAAGAGTGTGAGATAGGTAACCTGTTACCTCAAAGATTATGAAAAAAAACCTATTACCTTAAAATTTTGTGAACAGGTATGGTCGTAGTCACTTGGTTCTCTCAAAATAATAACATAAATATATAATTAAAAAGAAAATATTTTTTGACAAATAAATAAAAAAAGGCAACACAATTAGTGATTATATTTCCATTGTTAAAAAATCTTTAGAAGATAGAATTCAGAAGAAAAATCAAATGATTTCAAAAATTGTTTTTTATTAATGATATATATCTTGATCATATGAATGACTTAATTTTGTCCACTTGGTTTTCTTTTTCTCTAATTTTCTGCCATCTCTGTCTTTCCTTGCATGCTTTTTCTGTTTCTTTATTTGTATAGCTTTCCTTCTTCGTTCGAAATTATCAACTTGTTTCCATCCAAAAAAATTAAAATTAAGAACTTGATTGAAAACTTTGTATGTGGCTTAAAGTCTTAAGGTAAGACAGGGGATGATGAAGTCATGTATGCACAAGTCATTTTCGTTTAAAACTTCCAAAAATGTTAGGTTGGTTTTGTGTCCAAATTGGCTTTTATTATATATATTCATGAAATGTTAAAAGTATGCTCCTAATTAATTTGCTTACGCCTTATATTGCTTGGTTGTACGGTTGGTTATCATCAAAGGGGTTGGTAAAGATGGTTCAAGTTGCACCAACTTTATAGAAATAAGAATAAGCAGAAGCTGATATCTTCTTCTACTTATCATTTTGTGAACATTCAAAACAGCCTTTTCAAAACTTTCAAATAGGGCGGCTTAAGTTATTTAAGGGATTAAAAATCAACTTGTGAAAATGAGGGGCTTGTTTTTACTCAATATAAGTAAATAGGGATTAATTGGTTGTCAATTCATTCATTTTTATAATCAAGGTAATGAATATATTGAAAATTAAAATGTGAGTAGTTAATCACACATCAAATAGAAATGAGCTAAATAAAAATACATAAGAAAGGTGATCCATAAACTTAATGCGTTAAAGTTTTGGGCAAAGATATGTGTTCAAGTCTCTTGGTATTCCTTGTGGCTCCCGATGCTCCATCGAACTCTCCAATAGAATGATACTCAATAATCAACTTAGTCCTTTCATCAAGGATATTTGTGTATCATTCATAGAATAAACAACAATCAAAGAAACTATCCCAAGTGTAAAATAAAAAGTTACTAAATTACTAATGTGTTTTGGTGTATCACGTTTCCATCTTTCTTGTAAAGAGAGAATTTTATTAATAATATTATCTATTTATCGAAAAAAGTGATCGATATAAGACAATAAAAATATCTAAATGAAAAGCAAATAAAGTGTCGAGATTTACTCAAAACACCAAGTTCTAAGGAAAAGAATTTAAATAAAACAGTATATATCGCTTGATTTTTTTGTCTGTAGTGTACCACTTGATTAAAAGAGAATGCATGATAAAGAAAAGAGCATTGCTATTTGTTACTAGAGTTTTTTGTAAGAAATAGAAGAATGCATAAAAATAAGATATTTGACCAATCCAACAGCTTATTAACAATACATGGGAGAGTATGTAGTTATAATTTGTGAGTGTTATATACTGCAACATATAGCATTCTTCTCTATGAAAAATTTAAGTGACATCTAGCACTTTCTTAAAGAAAAACATTTAAGTGACCGGAGGATTAAAGAAAGATTTGAAATTAAAGGACGTAAAAATAAAAAATCTTTTAAATTGGAGTGAAAAGAAAATGGCCCGTTCTATCCCCACCTTCCTTTAGGCTAATCACACTCTAAAATTTTAAAAATTTAAATTTAGTGACAAAACTATCCCTATTCCTTTAACTCACTTTTAAACCTCTATCTTCTTTCTAGGGAACTAAATTCATTAAAACGCTGGTGAACTAGGATACTTTTTTATTAAAAAAAAACTAATTCTAATGAATGGAGTTCACTGTAATGCCCGTGAACACTTAAAGGGCTGTGGGTAGTTTTGTCTTTAATTTTAATTTTTATAAAATTTAAGGAAATAAGAGTAGGGATAGATTAACTAAATTAACTTCTCTTTTTTGACAACTTAATTAACTTCTTAATATGTGTAAAATTTGTACTTACTATAATTCATTTTTACTAGTATGTAAAATCAAGACAATTAGAATATTATAATTAACTTCTTAATATGTGTAAAATTAAGTTATTTTTTGTTGTTGGTATGTAATCAGAGTGATAAGTACTATTTGAAACTCACACACACAATTATGAAGTTCCGAGTTTAAACCCATAACATATTATAGAACCTAACGATTTCGACTTTGCTAGTTGAACTTACAAATAAAATGAAGTTTATTTTCCTAATAAACAAAGTCTTGTATGTTGGCTAAAAAGAGAAATTATTGGTCTTGTATGTTGTTGGCAAGCGTCTGAGTTGTTTGTCGTGGAAATTGGCTTTTATGATTGTCGCCATCGCATTTTAACGTCATCATGTGTGTTGTGTTGGGTATTAGTCTATGTTTGGCCGACCAAAAGAAAACAGCTATATGCTACTCTGCCAGTCACAAATGCCTGCGATATCTGTCACATACTCACAGCTGCTTTCAACTTAATATTCAACTTAGATTTGTTAGGCATGTTGATCCATTTCATAAGGAGTGGGTTAAATGAGAAATTTTTAGACAAAAAAAAGGCATCCAAGTGACAAATAAAGGTTTGTGCTAAACTCTCGAAAAATTGTAAGTTAAGGACGTCCCACCGATGCTTAATATAAATTTTGTTCAACTAACAGACGAAACGTGAAAAAGAAATTACACCATCATCACAAGTCTATGTAGAAAACATCTAGTTCAAAAGGCAAACACCCCAAAAAAACCAACAAAAGTACAATTGCAAATGTCATTACTATCTGATGCTTAAGCTAATAAAAATCCGGATCTTCAACTTCCGACTCTTATTTGTATTCCATGTTATCTAAATTTAGTGTAACCATTTTATTTTCTAAATTTTCTGCCATCTTCCCTTCGTATAAATTGAAGTAACACTAAATCAGAGAAAATTTAGAAAACCCACTAAACTACCCAACATAATACGGATTAATACATAATTACCAAATTTATATTTAGGGAACATAATGATATTAATATATTTTTTTTTTAGATAAGCAAATGATTCATTGAAAAAACAGAGCACAAAGCGTGCCCAGCCATTACAATGAAAAGGGGAGGGCCTCCTCAAAACCTCCTTTGCCAAAACCCTTTAGGGAAAAAGACTCAGGTAGGAAAAAGAGTACCTCGCACCTAATGTACAACAATGGGACTAAGAAGTCCTAACCCATTGCTTCTCCCCCGACTAAGGTTACAAAGGAACGAAAATTATGATGAGAGTTCTTACAACATTGCTAAACAGCCCATTGGGCACCGATACCAGTCCGACCAGGTCACCCTGCAGTTCCTTCCCCTCCTTGCCTTGAACCAGGTCCACGCCGAGTCCTTAGATCCCGCTATAATACCAGGTACGGAAGCCACCTCCCCTTTGAAAATTACTTTGTTCCTTGCTATCCAAATGTTCCAAATAACCGCCATCCATATAAGATGCGAGACCCCTCTCCGCTTTTTGCCTTTTACTATCTTTCCAAATTCCGTAAATTGAGTAACAATATTCTCCAGATCTCCCATCGGAACCCCTAGCCATGCATAGACGCTCTCCCAAATGGGTTTGACCTTCCGGCATGACAAGAATAAATGTTCCGTTGTTTCCACCTCCCGAAAACATAAGACACAACTTAAGTCACTTTGAGATTGAATTATACCTCTCCTATGTAGCTCCACCCGTGTGGCGACTCGACGCAAAATCACCCTCCACGCAAAGATTTGAATTTTGGATGGGACGTCGTTTTTCCAAACCTTTTTGCATGCCAAGGCTGTCTCAGGCAGCAGCTGAACCGATCCTCCTGTAGAGAAGTGTAACAGCATTTCATAGCATTTCTTAACCTTGAATCCCGCCAGCGAGTCCGGGACCCACAGCCAGCTGTCCGTGCACTGCAGTGACAGCTGCACCGGCCGCAGCAGCTGCTTCAAATAATCGGCCGAAGCTCTCAGCTGAGTGTGTTCCAGCAGCAATGTATCGGCCCAGTCCCATTTCCAACACCAGCCCGCGTTCGTCCATTGACCATACTCCTCTACCGTTGCTTCCTTGAACCTGCAGCGGTCAAAAATATCCGGAAATAAATCAGCCAATTTGTCTCTTCCATTCCAAACATCTCTCCAAAACCTTACCTTGTTCCCCTTGCCCAATTTAACTTTCACCAATTCATTAAACCAATCTTCTTGTAAATTAATGTCCTCTCCAAGGAGACATAAGTCCCTCCACCACAACGATTTTTTCTCCACCCTCTTCTACTCTCCGCCATATCTGGCCATCTTCCTTTTAAGCCGTATCTTTCCACCAAAACCTCCTTCCAGATGGGGTTACCTTCTTCAACCAATACTCTCCATCTCCATTTAGTCAGTAGTGCTACATTGAATACTTCTAAGTTTTTAATTCCCAAACCCCCTTTATCTTTTGGCAAACAAATTGTTTCCCACTTCACCCATGCCAACTTCCTATTATCTTCGTCACCACCCCATAGGAATCTTCTTTGTATCTTAGTTATTTCTGAAATTACCTTCTTTGGTGCCTTGTAGAATGAAAATAAATACAGAGGAAGTGAAGCAAGCACCGAGTTTATAAGCGTGACACGACCACCAATAGATAACTGATTGCTCTTCCAACTGTTCAATCTCGCCTTTATCGAGTCTAGAATTGGTTGCCAAGTGCTCACCCGCCTTGGATTCGCGCCGACCGGAATCCCTAAGAATTTAAAAGGAACGGAACCCACCTTGCAAGCTAAGAAATGTGATATGCTTTCCAAAGCCCTCCCCTCAATATTCAAGCCAAATATGCTACTTTTTGCAAAATTTACTCTTAAACCCGAAGCCAGCTCAAAACTTCTCAGTATTGCTTTCCAGCACCATATGCTCTTATCTCCACCATCACAAAAGAGGATTGTGTCGTCAGCAAATTGCAGGATCTCAATCGATAAAGTACTATTTATACGAAAACCGTTGAGATTGCTCGATTCCACTCCTTTTCTTACCAACCCTGCCAATCCCTCAGCCGCTATCAAAAACAAGAATGGTGCAAGCGGATCCCCTTGTTTCAATCCCCTCTGTGCCGTGAACTCTTCCGTTGGACTCCCATTAACCAAGACTGACATGGAGTTAGATGAGATACACGCACGCATCCATTTCCTCCACGTTCCCCCAAACCCCAATCTTTCCAACATATAATCCAAATATGCCCAGCTTACAGAATCGTACGCCTTTTCAAAATCCGCTTTCATCACTACGCACTTCTGCTTCTTTCTCTTAGCCAAATCCATAAGCTCGTTAACTACTACCACTCCATCCAGGATATTTCTTCCGGCGAGGAAGGCGCTTTGACCTTCCGAGATAATCCCTTGCAAGGCCTTTTTCAACCTTCCAGCTAACACTTTAGCGAGCATTTTATACAAGCAACCAATAAGAGAGATAGTCCTGTACTCCCCGAGACCTTGAGGATTGTTTGTCTTGGGGATAAGTGCAATAAAGGATGCACTTACCGCCTTAGGGAATGTTCCGCACCTGTGGAATTCTTCAAAAAACTTCACGATGTCCACCCCAATTATATCCCAGCATTCTTTAATGAATTTAAAATTATACCCATCCGGCCCCGGGCTCTTGTTGCCATCACATCCCCATACCACTTCCTTTATTTCTTCCAAAGAGAACGGTTCAATTAACGACTCATTTTCCACACCAGCGATTTGTTTAAAGTGTACTCCATCAAGTGTTGGCCTATTAAAATCTTCCTCCTTAGATTTCTCCTCGAAATGGTTTTTCACCGCCCTTTTTACCCCCTCCACCCCTTCTACCCACACCCCATCCACAAATACCTTCAATAGCTGAGTTCTCCTCCGATTCCCTTTTATGCATGCATGAAAAAACCGGCTATTAGAATCACCTTCCACTAACCACTTGACTCTCGCTTTCTGAGCAAGCAAGCTTTCTTTGGCATAAAGTTCCTTCCAAAACTTCTCATTTAGTTTGTTTCTTTGTTCGTCGTCAACTCCACCCCCTTCCGATGCGATTCGTTCTACCTCATTCAGGTCCTGAACTATATTGTCTATCTGCAAGTCTTTAAACCCAAACACCTCGCGATTCCAGACCTTTAGCTTTTCTTTCAATAATTTCAGCTTTTCTTTTAGTACAAACGAGGCATTCCCTTTTAGCTGAAAGGAGTTCCAACAATCTTTGATGAACTGCATCAGATTCTCATGTTCAAGCCAACAGTTGTTGAACCTAAAGGGCTTGGGTCCCCAATTAAGATCCGATTTAACCAACCAGACAGGACAGTGGTCTGAGATATCTCTGTCACCTACCCACTGAGCCCTGACATTCCACTTTGTGATCAGCCCCTCTGACAACAAGAATCTATCCAATCTACTAGCCTTTCCATCAGTGCCGAAACATGTGAACTTCTTCCCCAGCACCGACACATCCACTAACTCCATATCCTCCATAAAGGACAGGAACTCTCGTGCCTCTATGTTACTAAAGCTAGAAGCGCAGCCACTTCGCTCTGTCCTAGATATTACTGCATTGAAATCCCCTGCGATGCACCAATCGCCTACCTCAAAGTCATCTTTTAAGTATCTCAAATTGTCCCACAATCTTCTTTTCCCTGCCATATTACAAGCTGAGTAAACATTCACCACGTAGCAGAGATTTCCTTGGATTTTGGCGCAAGTCCCAACAAAATGGTCACCAGAGAAGGAGAACATGACCTCCAAGAGATCGGACTTCCATACACTTAGCAACCCCCCTGACATTCCATTTGCATTTTTGCACATCCAATCAAAATCACCGTCCCTCCATATACTACCAACCTGCCTCTTCGATAAATCGCAGATTTTAGTTTCTTGGATCATGCACATATCGATGTTCTCCTTGATAAACATCTTTTTCAGACGCTTCCTTTTTGCAGCGCCCCCCCACCCTCTTATATTTAAGATTGCAATCTTCATTTGGAACCGTTATTTTTCCCCTTCTTTCCCTTTGCGCTCTGATCCCTGGCTTCCAATGCTCTGATTCTACCTGCATATTCCTCATTATGACTTTTCCCTGTAACACCCAAGTTATCCTTAGCAAACCTCCACATCTTATTTGCAAGAGACAGCTCATGATCAACCAGGAACCTTTTATTACAAATTTGGATCCCAGAGTCACCCACCGAGACATCTCCTATGGCTGCACCATTCTTGTCACAACTAACTGATACTGAGAGTTCCACGCCTGGAGGATTCCTTGCAACAACATGAATTTTCGAGTCACCACACGAACCATCCGAGAGACCAATTGACGAAATCAAGTCTTTAGCCTTGTCATTAACAATTCCTACTGACACCCCTTGATTAGCTTCCGGCTCACTACCGCTGTCACAACTAACTGAGTTGTCCTTCTTCTTGGGGATTTTCTTTTTCTTTCTCCTAAGAGGCCCAAAGGAGTTGCTTAGGGTAGGCCCATCGAACTCTCCACCAGATTGTTTGGAGGGATCAACTGCAGACTCAACTACCACATTATCCTTCATGCCAAATTCTACTGTGTGCACCCCTGAACTTCGATCCTCTGCACCCCTCACAACCTCCAAGATATCGCTAGTAGGCCCCACATCAATCATAATTTGGTTGTCTTCCACTAGTTGATTCGACGCACACTCATAATTATCTTTAACCTTGAATTTCCCCTTCATTTTGGCTTCCCTATTAACCACCTCAATATTTGACCCTTTATTCCCTTGATTTTCGCCTGGTGAGTCAACCCCACCGACCTCTCCTTTATTTTCTCTACCTACTTCTCTACCTACATCTTCCACGGCAGCCGTTTCCACCATAATTATTTGGTCATTCCCCAAGTCAGGCGCCGTTTTTTGAGCTTCCAGATCATTCATGATATCCTTATTATTCCCACCAAAGACGGCCTCCCTCTTTTCCCCGTGAGCCTCTTTACTATTCTGTTTTACCTCCACGGTTACCTTTCTACCCTCTACAATTTCTACTTTTCCCAATTCTGGAGGCCTTTCAAGTTCATCGTCTTCTTCTGCCGTGTCATCACCATCCTCAACTGGTTCATCGTTCATAAACAAAGGTGGCCCGTCTCCCTCATCACTTTCACTACCACTATCAGAATCATTCTCTGAGCTGCCTGATTCGTTCGCCTGAGTTAAACCATCCCATTGCATCGGCCCGCACCATTCCTCCAACACCTTAACATGGAACATTAAGTCGTTGATTTTTGCATAGACTACCATGTTGAAAACGTCGTAGCATTTCGTTCGAATCAGAATTCTTGCGACGTCCATGGACACTTTCTTTCTCGTATTTTCATCCACTCCCAAAAACGTTCCAAACTTGCGAGCCACGGCTGAAAAAAATTCGTTGTTCCATGCATTAATCGGAACACCATGACACCGAACCCACACCACCCTTTCATTATCAACCTCCGAAGGACTCCACTTCCTGATATCCACAAAGTACTCATGCACCCAATCCTTTGCATCCTCAATCAGCGCCTGGACGACTCCTTCCTCCATTTCTTCAAGGAGGGCAAGGTTTGCTCCTAATGGAGTCACTTTGATGGAGAAGAATCCTTGCGTATTAAACCACTCCTGGACCAAGTGAGCAGACCCGGCATGCTTGACTTCTGCCACATACATCTTTTTATACGCTTCCATCTCCTCTTCAGAATTGTTAACCCACACGTCGCACAAGTTTTTCTTCCTATAGTATACTATCCTTGGTTCCTGTCGAGAATAATTTGATATTTGTTTTCCATATCCAAGCCTCTTCACACTGCTGAAAGCACCTCGACCTTGTCTTCGGTATCCACCATCATGACCACCTCTATCGTGCAGCTTTGATGCTACAGTGGCTTCACCAGCAGCTGATTTTCCAATAACTACTTCAGCATATTTTCTTACACCAGTGTCCTTTCTCTCAATGGCAGGACGCCATTCCTTGCGCACCCCCAGCTGGAGTTTTACCCCTACACCTCCTACTCTGTCGCTGTACTTTCCACCATCTACAAACTTCTCTCTTTCAAATCTTGGAATGTTAACATGAATTTTGTCCGCCCCAAAGATTATATTGTCCAGTTTAATGGCAAACAGCGTAGGGTCACGGACACCAGTAAATCGAGCGAAGCCAAACCTCTTTCCCCGCTTGTTTGTCTTTGGGGGGATGACTACCTCCACCACCTTGCCATATAGTGAAAATGCCCTAAACATCTCCTTCGCTCCATGAGATGCCGGGAAATCAGAAAAGTAGAACGACACTGCGGTCTCCTTGCTTCCGTTCCAGTTGCCGGCAATGTCCATCCGGTTTAGATGTTTGATGTGCTGATGACGATTTCTCCGTTGAACAAGATTCCATCCTTCATCCTCTCCCTTGACGCATCTGATTCCTTCGCCATTCCCTCCCTTAGCGCTCTCTCCGATTTCTCTCATCAGCTGAAGGGAGAGTTTGAGGAGCTGGAGCGTGAGATTGCTCTAAACCTGAAAAACAAACCAAGCAAAGGAGGAACGCCACCAACCCAATACAGAGAGCCAAAACGTAAACGTAAACGCGTAGTACAGAGAAAAGGAAACGTTTTTTTAGCAAGTCAGGCGGTAAACGTAAACAGCCGAAAGGAAACGTAAACGCAGCAACTTGCTCAAACAGAATCTGCGATTAAAATGCTTGAAACATTCATAAGCAAATTTTTTTTTTTTTAAAAAACACAATCCACAGATGCTTGAATCATGAGCAATCGTTCCAATGTTCATCCGACAAGAAGGAAGAGATAGGGAGGGGAACGAGTGAACCTGAATCTGGCGAGATGAAGCAGCTAAGGAGATCGCGCTCCGATCCGACGCCGGGAGCCTCCAAGACGGCCCAGCTTCACCAGACGCCGCATCGCTAGAAGCGCCGCATCCCTAGCGCCGTCCAGAGAACGGAGATGAGATGATGAGAAGATCACCTCTGTCGTCCTTGCGCCTCTGTCGCCTCTGTCGCCCTTTCGCTTCCTTCTAATCCGTCTGGAAGAGAGCCTCTGAATCAGCCAAAGAAGAAGTTGTGATCTGAGAAGCAATCCCAAGGTCCGATCTGCGTCTCTATGCTCGTGAGCGAAGGGAGGAGCACCGACTCTGATTTGGTGAAATCAGACGAACTCGAGAGAGAGAGAGAGAGAGAGCAGGATCAGATCGGTGAAAACCGACTGCCGCGAGCTGCGCCGTCGCCAGCGTGCGGTAAAGTGGAGAGAGTCTTTCTCACTTTATCGAGTTTATTTTGGCATATAAGAATAGAAGAGAAAAAGCCACCTTAGACTGCCAATGAATTTATTTATATAAATAAATTCCTTCCCGTGACATTTGATGTCCTAGTTGTTTTTCGTGTTTGAAATCTATTTTAGTGATATTAAGTGATCCAGTTTAGTTCATCTAACTCAAACGATTTCTGCAAAGTGTTGAATTACATCTAACTTGTTTTATTATAAATGTAGGTTATTCTGGGTTATCTTCTTGCCGGCTCCCTTATTGGACAAGGGGGTTTGAAGCTCATTAGTGAAATGGTAGAGGTATGATATTTTGATTGATTCACTGTCATTTTTGGCTGAAGTATTAGAGTGCGATGAATCCAGAGGAAACGAAAACAGAGAAAAGCAAGAAGGAAAATTTTTTGTAACTTAATTGTATTGATAGTGAACAGATTACAGAGATGTAGTTATATAGGTTTGCTTAACCTGTGCACTGAGGGCTTAACCTACACCCAGTTAGTTACAGAGCTTTAGCTCACTAACAGATTCTGAAAACAGAATACCAGCCCAGCATTCTGAGGCCTAACAGTTGCAGCAAGTTGCTGAGGCAACTAGCGCCAAGTCTTAACTAACATAGCAGTGCATTATACTCTTATATGAAGCAAGCTGTCATCAAAGACTATCTACATCAGTTACACATCAGATGGAATAACTTAGTCCATGGCTACCTGCTCCATCCATTAAAGAAACAATGCAAGGATAATATTTCCGTTGGGCTTCTGAACTTTGAATTCAATATAAGCTGCAGTGATTCTTATGTTGTTACTCAATCATTTTCCACTGGATAACCATTTATTTTTTGGCTTTTTGTTTTTCTACAGGTTGAGACCGTTGCACAATTTGGGGTAGTGTTTCTTCTTTTTGCTTTGGGGCTGGAGTTTTCCTTGGCGAAGGTTTGCTGTTTCTGTGGGGTGGGGGAATTTATGAGGGGCTGATGCTGGCCAAGTCTCAAGGATATAAGCAGCTTATTGTTGAGATTGACTCTGCTGAAATCGTGACAAATCTGTAGAAAGGAGTGCTGGGCAGCAGTGAGAGCTGGAATATGATGAGAAGAATCACTAAGGAAATCAAATCAAGCAATTGGAATGTCCAATTTCAGCATTGTTTCAAAGAAGCCAATAGGAGTGTTCACTGTTTTGCTTACTTGTAGTTTACTGCTTGTAGAGGAATGTTGGCTATATAAATGCTACTACTTGTAGTTTATTGTTTGTAATTGTTATTTTTATTAAGTACTTGTGGCATACCATTAAGCAAATAATAATTCAATTTCAAAGATGAGAAACATATATTTTCTTTGTGTTATTTAAGATATATGTGTGCTATTAAAAAAAATCTAATTTTTATTCTTAGATTTAGTAGAATGTTTTATTTTAAAGAGTGTATAAAATCTATAACAAATATGCTCTTATATTAAATTTTAATGAGTCCCTAATTAAAAATGAGTATTAGATGGATAAAATCCCTCGCTAATAGAGAGGGATTTAGTCTCCCTCGCTAATAGAGAGGGATTTAGTCTCCCTCTCTATTAGCGACGGATTTAATCCCTCTCTATTAGCGACAGATTTAGTCTTCCTCACAAATAGCGACGGAAATACACTTTTCATCATCAACTTCGAACTATTTGTTAGTGACGGATTTCATATGTTTGTGAGGGAATTTTCCGTCGCTATTAGCGATGGATTTCAAAATCCCTCACTAAAAATTTAGTGACGCCAAAATTAGTTACGGATTTGGGTTCGTCACAAATTCTGTCGCTAAAATCGTTAGTGACGGATTTTTGATGGTTTAGTGACGGATTTGTTCCCTCTCTAATTTTGGTTTTTCTAGTAGTGTATGCTGGAAATCAATTGGGGTGGGAGGTGTTAAACTGTTAATACACAACACAAAGACATTAAGAGCATTCTGTTACATTGTGTCATTGTCACCCTCAAGAGTTAGCAAGAATAATAGATATTAGTGACACTACATAACCAAACAGGATTATATTAACTGCAAGCAGGCACGGATCTACTTGTTGTTAATTGGGGGCATTTGCCCCCACTTGAAACATTATTTTGGTTGGAAATATATATAACAAATTTATTTTGCCCCCATAAAAAAATAAAGGTTGCCCCCATAAGATAAATTAAATGTAGAAATTCACAAGACGTAAATAAAAAGAAACGTAAATTGGTACTAATTTTATCTTTTTAGCTATGTATTTATAGAAATTTAGGTATTTTAAGGTTTCTTTGTAATGAAATTATGTTCTTTGGAAAGTTTATAATAATTTTTTTAAGAAAATTTTATAGGCTATTTTTTTTGCCCCCACTAGTGAAAATTTCTGGATCCGTCACTGACTGCAAGGCATCACACTTGGAGGTTAAAAACCAGTTAGGTATCCAAAATTGATCGTCACTCAATAGCTTGTCAATCACCAAAATCTCCCCTTAAAGCTTGTATTATTAGGCAAAGTCTCATGAAAGGCACTGACTACATTACATCTATAGAAAATTGATTTGATACCAGAGATTTGGCGCCTAAAACTCTACTTCTAAAACACTTACATCCAAGTTTGTCTTAAGGGTATTAAGATATGAATCACACTTCTATTTCTAACTCTTCTTATCATGCGCTTATATATAAAAACGAAGGGAGTATATACATTCTTTAATGTGCACTTGCTTATTATTGTCAAAAAATGTGCACTTGCTTATCAAAAGGGATATATGCACAAGAAGTCAAACTTGTGAATTTGTGCACAATAAATAATAAGCAGAAGTTGGTTGATGTCTCTTCTGCTTATAGTAAAATTTTGTGATTTTCACTCTAATGGATAAGCACAATGAGACTTAGGCCACTGACCACGTCATTAATATGGAATAAAAATATGTTAGACCATTAATATGGAATAAAAAGATGTTAGACTATGGATTTAATTATGCACTAAAAGTGCAGATTTCTTTTGCACTAGCAGCCAATCAAAACATGTCACAAAAAGAATTGACTTTTATCTTAATTATTTTGAAAGTCATATATGTCATTATCATACATTTGTATTAGTTGATAGTGTAAACCACGCGTGTATTATTTTGCTTATTGAAAGGGATTCTTAAGATTATTGGTATAATACTCCCCAACCAAAGAGATGAACAAAAAGCGAGCAACTGATTTATTAATTTTTGTGTTCCTCAGCATTCTGAAAACTTTTAAGTAGGTAGTGTGTGGCTTTCACTCTTCAGGATAAACACCAACGTTTTTTTTTATTTAGAGAAAGGGACGAACACAACTTAATTTCACCATTAAGTTTGATTTGGAAAAACTGTGTTAACTCCTTTGAATTTGTTTTCTTTTTATGTAAGGGGGAGTTTCAAAGGTGTGAAACTATGTAGTAACCATTTATATCCATGATGAGATCACATTTCATGCATCGTGTGCGTGTGTCATCATGGAATTTAGTGTGCGGATCCTCAGTTGTGTTGTGCAGCTGTATGAAGAACCGTTAGATCAAGAGAAAAAAAACTTATCTCTCTATATTCATGTTTTGGAAAATGTTTTACCACTATACTATCACAATATTCATGTTTTGGAAAATGTTTTATCACTATACTATCTCACAACAATATTTTTTTCGTGACGCATAAGTAGCTCTTGGAAATAATTCTATACGAGGTTGTATTAGCAAAAGGTGGGGGTGTCAATATTATCCCCTAGGAAAGCTCTGTTGGTGAAGTTGCACAATTTTCCTCCATTTTATTCCCCTAAACCTGTTAAAACGTGTTTCTACACAATCTGCAGTAGGTACATTATCTAAGTTCCCAACTGGTTCAGTACTTTGATACCGAACTTGTATTCTGCATTTTAAAATACAGGTTCAGTTCCTTAGTAATGAACCGGTCCGGAACTTAGATACAATGGCTTATAATTTGGAAAACACAGCCCTAGACAAAAAAATTTAAAAGGTACACTATTATGGTACCTCAAGAGTGTGGAGAATGTGGTTTAAATGAGTAGTGAGAGAATGATGTGTGTGACGAGAAGAGGGTTTGGAGGGGTTTGGGGTGGGGAGTGTGGAAGATGGGTGGGGATGAAGAAACAAGAAAGAGTGTGGGGAAAGCTTTTTGGATGTTAGGAGTATTAGTTTTTTCATATGATAAAGTGGATGTAAAAAAATGGGCCTCCCCTTGATCGTCAAAGGTGGGTGATGCCTATATCAAATTTGGGGTGCAATGTTTTTTTTTTGACAATTCTCGGGGCTCAATGTTGAAAGCCACAAAAGATGACCTAATTCCTTTTTATTTTTTATTTATTTTAGTAGTGCACTTTTTTTAGAAATAGTGTAATTTGTTTTTGAAATTACAAAACCAGTTTAGTGCAATTCTATCTCCTCCGAATGTTTAAGCTTGAACCCTTCTTAAATCTCTTGTTTGGATTGCTAATTAGAACTTTCATGCAATAACATTTGAGATGGACCGCAAAAAAGTAATAGATGATGTTTATGCTATGAATCCAGATAGATTTGAATATGATTCATTAGTAGATCCTTTCTCAGTTTCAACAATTACAAAATTGTGTTTGTGAAGTGATGGTGAAATGATATTGCTCATGTGTTGGCATGAACATATGTAACCTATACTTTTCGAGACTCTACTTTAAATAAAACGCATTGATATGTAAAAACAAAAAACCTGTCTAGTGTCTAAGAAATAGGCTGTTTTTTTGTACCCCCCATTGTACCCCATACCCCCAAATTGACCAAACGGACCAAAATACCCCTAAAAATTTGTTAAAAAACGAAATCATTCCTCATTCCATCATATTTCCCGAAAAAGTAAGTTTTTTCCCTAAACATCCCGGAAATAGACGTATTTCCGAAAATACCATTTTTTGAGGTATTTCCGGAATTCCCTGGAATTTAACCTTCCGGAAATACCTCAAAAAATGGTATTTCCGGAATGTTATTTTTTTGAAATTTCGTTTTAATTAAATTTTTTTTTTTTTTGCTTTTTCAGTGGCAACCAGAACAGGAAACATAGAGCGAGGCGAGCATTCAGGAGCAGGAGGAGATGAGCAGAGTCCTTCTAGCAGTAGGAGTAGGTTCCGATTGAGGACAGGTAATACTTTTAATAATTTGTTTATTTTTTAACAAATAATTACTTTTAATACTTTATTAATTACTTTTATTTTTTTACAGGATCAGGGTAAGATTAAGGTTGCTTCTCATGGGGGAAGATACTGAAGATGAGAACTCAACACCGCCACCCACATATAGCAGGATGGTTGCAGCAGGCTCATCTGTTTGAGCTGGACATCACACCTCTCGGCAACATCAATCACGGGCTCATATCAGCTTTTGTGGAGAGGTGGCATTCTGTGACCAGCTCATTCCACATGCCGTGGGGGGAGATGACAGTGACGTTGGACGGCGTGTCCGAGTTGCTCCACTTGCCGCTCACCGGCACACCGTTGGCGCATCGGCCACATTTTGACACTGCCGATGCTATTCGGGCTGGAGTTGACCTGCTGGGCATTGACCACACAGCCTGCTGGGCAGAGTGTCAGTTCAACAGGGGACTGGCATTCCAATTTTCTTTCTTGATGGCCGCATACACATAGAACATGGAGCGCAGCCATCTTGATCAGGCGGCACGGTGCTATCTGCTACACTTGTTGGGCAGCACCATTTTTGCCGACAAGAGTCACATATCTGTCCCTATCAAGTGAGTGACTCTTATTTCGGACTTTGCCCTGAGTGGCCAATGGGCTTGGGGTCCAGCTGCTCTAGCTATTCTCTACGAGCAGCTAAATGATGCTTGTTACTGGGAGACGTCGCAGATTGGCGGATACGCTTCTCTGCTACTGATAACTAATTAATTAATTATTTTTATTTATTTTTAATTACTTTTACTTATATAATTACTTTTTTATTTTTTTTTATTATTTTAGTGCTGGATAGATGAGTATTTCCCCACCATCGTGGTGCGGAAAGACTTTGGTGCCAATGAACTTCCATGTTGCAGCAGGTGGGCGAACAAGAAGTGCGATAGTATCAAGCTTCCGGAGTTTCGGCAGCTGCTGGATGACTTGTAGAGGGAGCAGGTCATATATATGGAGCCCCTTGGATGACCACAGACAGTACCTCCGGTTTCACAACATTTCATTATTCAGAGGTTGGCTGCTGTGGGGGGATGTGGCGGTGCCTTATATGCCAGACAGGGTCCGTTGGCAGTTTGGATATGTCAATCAGATTCCTGATCCACCTATTTCGGGCCCACGTCCATCTCCAGAGGTCATAGTACAGCGGTCGACGGACACCCGTCCAGGGTGCTTGTGATGACGAGTACCTATCATGGTACTTCCAGGTGTCCATTCCCCGCCTGACTCCGGCTCCGCCTTCACCTCCAGCTCCGCCTCTAGAGGATGTTGGTCCACTTCCCTATGAGTCCGGGGAGAGAGTAGCTAGGCATGTCCAGGATGCCTATGATAGTCTTTTGGCAGTCGACGACATTTCTGGGGATGTCTATGATAGTTTGTTGGCTGCTTTACAGCTTTTGGATATTTAGTTGTATTATTTTTTGTATTTTTACTGTATTAATACCGATTATTATTGTTTATTAATTTAGCAAGTTTCGTTACATTTAATTATTTCGCATAAATTTTTTTAATTTAAAAAAAAATATTTTTTTAAAATTTCTGGAATTTGGCTTCCAAAAATTCCTCTTTTTAGGTATTTCTGGAAAACACATATTTCTGCCTTCCGAAAATATGTGTATTTCCAAAAAAATTTAAAAAATATTTTTTTTTTACAAAAAACTAGGTGTATTTTGGGGATTTATGGTGAAATGGGGTATGGGTGGGGGGGTTACCAAAAAAAACAGCCCAAGAAATAATGCGTGTTGCGTCAGAAAAAAAGAAATAATGCGTGTTAAGGCTTTTGCTTTCCCCACACCCCCTCCTACTCAAAACACACCCCTTCACCCTACACATTTACTAAACTAACCCCACTTAAAATTGATTTTCCCCCTTTACCCCTCTCCCTCTTCTTCTCCTTCAACACAACACACCCCTCTAAAATCCCAAACCTCCCCCCCCCCTCTCCACTCCAAACCCACCCATCCTCACCTTCATCATTCACTCCTATTCAACTACCCAACATTGGCAACTAGCTCAAGGTAATAACCCTACCAAACTTTTTTCATTTTGGTTCTGTTTTCAGTTTTTCACGCCATTTTTTTTTTCTGTATTCGCGCTCAGTTCGAACATGGTCGTTCGAACATGTTCGAATGATCGTGTTCGAACAAGTGTTTAATGGGGTGTGACTTTGTTAGGTTCGAACACCATCATTCGAACGTGTTCGCATAAGGCCGTTCGAACAGTGTTCGCATAAAGCCGTTCGAACAGTAGCAGATGAGATGACAACTGACATCGTAGAATCCCAAGATTTTACTAGTTCGTTCAAAACGGATACGGTAATAATGAATTAGTTGTTTTAATTTTAGCGAACTATACAATTTATTTAACTGACACTTAGTAATTGAATTTCAGTTATTCCCTAGTCGTGAGGAGCTGCTGACGTGGGTGCGTGCGGTTGGAAAATCTCTTGGGATGGTGATTGTTATTGGAAGATCTGACACCGGACGACGATCAGGTAAACAATACTGCATGTTGATTTGTGATAAAGCTGGATCTTACAAGACAAATGTTGAGGAAGGCACGAACACTAGAAAATGTTGTTGTCAGTTCAGACTGAAAGGGAAATTTATTAAGAAGCTTGGAGGATGGATTTTGAGGGTTATGAATGGAACTCATAACCATGGTATGGCTACTTATCATGAAGGACGTCCGTACATTGGTAGGTTATCTTCAGAAGAGAAGGATCTAGTGGCTAGAATGAGTAGGAACCATACTCGGCCAAAATTGATACTGAATGAGCTGAAATTGATGAAGCCTGATGATAACTATACGGTTGTGAAACAAATTTACAACTGTCGTCAAAGGCAAAGGTCGGCTATGCGTGAGGGTAGGACTGAGCTCCAACAACTGATGTTTTATTTGCAACGCGATAATTATGTTTACTGGACTCGACTTGCAGAGGGAACTACCGTTGTGAAGGACATCTTTTGGGCACATCCAGATTCCATTGAGCTTCTAAACACCTTCCCGGTTGTTTTGTTGATTGATTCCACCTATAAAACCAACCGGTACAGGTATCCGTTGGTTGAGATCGTTGGTGTAACATCAACAGAGAAGACTTACTCTGCTGCATTTGCTTATGTCAATTGGGAGAGGATGGATAACTTTGCATGGGTTCTTGAGAAATTGAGGGGTTTATTTAGGAGACAGGATGAAGTACCACAAGTCATACTTACGGACAGAGACACCGGTATGATGAATGCTCTGGCAGGAATATTTCCAACATCTGCAAACTTGTTGTGCCAATTTCACATTAAGAAAAATGTAAGGGCCAAAGCAAGGCTCATTGTGAAAGACCAGTCTGTTGTTAATGACATTATGGGTGCATTTCAATCTGTTGTGCATGCGAAGACCACAGAAGAGTATGATTATGAGTTGGGTCTGTTTAACGACTTGGCAGGACCTTATCCCAGTTTCATAGAGTATGTCAGGACCACCTGGCTAGACCCCTTCAAGGAAAAATTCATTGATGCATGGATAAATAACCATATGCACCTTGGCAACACTACCACCAACATAGTTGAGTCTGCACACTCTCACTTGAAGCAAATATTACGAGACAGTAGGGGAGATTTGTGTAAGTGCTGGGATGGAATGCAGACCATGCTTAGGATACAACATTCTGACCTTAAAATGCACTTCGAGCATAGTTTGAGTAGAGTGAAAGTACACCACTTGAAGAAGAAGATTTTTGATGAAATTAAGGGTTTAGTTTCATCTAATGCTATAGACCATATTTTGGATGAGATGCAACACACTGGATCCGTTTCACTTAACCCATCATTATGTCAACACACGCTCCGGACCACACACGGGCTACCATGTGCATGTGAGCTTTCAAGGTATGATGTACAAACTCATAATTATATTGTGTCTACAAAAAAAACTTGTTTATGTCAATTGGGTTGTCACTAAATCAATGTCGCATTTTTTGTAGGGTTATGATGGACTGCACTCCAATTCCCTTGAGCATGATTCACCAACATTGGCAGAGGTTGAATTTCAAAATACAGACAGAGGTAATGGATGATGAGTTGAGTGTAGACATTGAACTTGAAGCTATCAAAAGAAGGTTTGAGGCCTCTGATCACGCCGGTAGAGTTATGATTAAAGCAAAAGCACGTGAATTGGCATTCCCAGACACGACTTCCATGTGTCCACCTCCGGATACGATCATTACAAAGGGAGCACCAAAAAAAGATAAGAAAGGGAAAGTTGATTACTCAACAAAGCGAGACAAGTCTTTTTGGGAGCATGTAGATGACAAATTTGACTCCCCCGATGGTTCATCTAGTGGATGTTTTGCTCAGTCTCGTAAACGCCCTACTCCTCCCCAAAGTAGGAGTGGAACGCCTACAAACCCACACAGTTCGGGTTCCACTCCTACTTTGTCAACGTGTCCAGCACCTAATCCATCAGAAAGCAAAAAGAGAACTCAAGCTGACAGTGCTACTACAATCCCTACTCCTCCACTACATAAGAAACCAACACCCACACCTATTGTTACAGAAGCTGCTGCTACTACTGTTTCAACAGCTCTTATTTTGACACCAACACTTACTTTGACACCAGCTCCTCATCCAAAACCCACACCTATGGATGCTGCACACATTGATGTTTTTAATACTTACATAATAGGGATGCCAGAATACATGCGTTCCTATGTTCAAAAAATTGTTAATGTGGTAGGTGATGGAAATTGTGGCTTCCGGTGTATTGCTGCATTTCTTGGTAGGGGTGAGGAGGCTTGGCAGTCAGTCAGAACTGATCTGATGGAGGAGCTTAACCAATACAATGACTTCTACACTAGACTGTATGGTGGTATTGGTAAGGTCACATTTTTGATGAGGGCATTGTTGAGGGCACATCATGGACATAATGTTGAAGATAATTGGATGACTACACCAGATATGGGGTATCTAATCAGTAACAAGTACAAAGTCGTCCTGACTTGTTGGTCACCTAATTGTTGTTACACAATTTTTCCATTCAATGTTGCACCATTCAGAACTGCCCGACAGTTCAACATCCTTTTTGTACCAGAACACAAACACTTTGTACAGGTAAACTGTCTTCTATTTAGATTCAATGTAGTAATTCCAAAACATTACATAACATTCTGTTTTTTGTTGTATTTTTGAAGGTCTTTATGAAGCCTGGAAGTCCAATGCCCTTGCCGGATTTGATATGGAATACTAATAGGGCACCCATAGCAAAGGGTTGGGACTCGCTTTTTGTTGGCCGGATACAAAAGTGGAAGAATTTGCTCATACAATCACAACCCCCCCATCCCCTTCCTTGTGTAGATTTAAGTAAAGATAGTGATGGTAGTCAATGTTAAATTAGGTTTATAATTTTGGTACACAATGTTGTATAATTTTCGTACATAATGTTAAAGTTAGGTTTATATTTTGAAAAATCACCAAAACTGTGTGCTGATTTATTTAGTTTCTGTTTCTGCATAACAGTGGTTCGCATGTGGCCATTCGAACGCCTGTTCGAACGCACCCATTCGAACACGTTCGAATAAAGCCATTCGAGGCAGCCAAAACACACCCTTTGTACAATCGGTTAACAATATTCCTTAACACGGATGACATTATTCGAACAGGTTCGAATGATGTCCTGCGAACAGTACCAATTCCTTAACACGCACAATGTCGTTCGAACTGGTTCGGATAACCTCGTTCGAACAGTCACTTAACCCGTGTTACACGAGCGTCCCACGCGAGGTCATTTTGGGGAAAAATAAGTTGGGGGGTGTGCGAGGAGTAGGAGGGGGTGTGGGGAAAGCAAACACCCGTGTTAAATAGGCTTCAAAAAAGCAGCGTTGGTGAATTGAAACCTGAAACTCAAAAGCCAAATGCATGGTTCTCGGTTCCAACTACTGAACACACTGACGAAGAAGCAATGCCTCTCTCTCCTAAACTCATCTCGTTCCATCGACCAACTCCGTCAAATTCAAGCACTAATTCACGTCCATGGCCTTTACCACGACACTTACTTGCTCTCAGAACTCGTTTACTTTTCCTCCCTTTCTCCCTTCAAGAACCTAACCCACGCGCGAAAACTCGTTCTCCATTCCTCCAACCCATCACCCATTTCATGGAACATTCTCATCAGGGGTTACGCCTCAAGCTATTCTCCCATTGAAGCCATATGGGTATTCCGGAAAATGCGAGAACGAGGAGCTATACCCAACAAGCTTACGTTCCCTTTCCTCTTCAAGTCTTGTGCTATGGCTTCAGCGCTACGTGAAGGTACGCAGGTGCATGCTGATGTTGTGAAGTTTGGGTTGGACTCTGATGTATACGTTTGCAACAATTTAATTAATTTTTATGGTTGTTGTAAGAAAATTGTTGATGCAAGAAAGGTGTTTGATGAAATGCCTGAGAGAACAGTTGTTTCTTGGAACTCTGTTATGACTGCTTGTGTTGAGAATGTTTGGTTAAGTAATGGAATTGGGTATTTTTTTATGATGAGGGGTTGTGGGTTTGAGCCTGATGAGACTAGTATGGTGTTGATGCTTTCTGCTTGTGCTGAGTTGGGGTACTTGAGTCTTGGAAGATGGATTCATTCCCAATTGATTTTGAAAGGGATGGTTTTGAATTGTCAGTTGGGTACTGCTCTTGTTGATATGTATGCCAAGTCAGGATCTTTGGGTTATGCTAGACTTGTTTTTGAGAGAATGGAAAAGAGAAATGTGTGGACTTGGAGTGCTATGATATTGGGGTTAGCTCAACATGGTTTTGCTAAGGAAGCTCTTGAATTGTTTAACATGATGAGTGAAAAAGGTAATAATATATGCCCCAATTATGTAACCTATCTTGGGGTTCTATGTGCTTGCAGCCATGCTGGGAAGGTAGATGAGGGTTATAGATATTTTCGTGATATGGAATGTGTTCATGGGATTAAACCCTTGATGGTGCATTATGGTGCTATGGTTGATTTGTTAGGCCGTGCTGGCCTTCTTAGAGAAGCTTATGGCTTTATACAAAGCATGCCTATTGAGCCTGACCCAATTGTTTGGAGAACTTTGTTAAGTGCATGTACTGTTCATGATGTTCATGACCGTACAGGGATAGGAGATAAAGTAAGGAAGAGGTTACTTCAAATGGAACCAAGAAGGGGAGGGAATTTAGTTATTGTTGCTAACATGTATGCTGAAGTAGGGAAGTGGGAAAAAGCAGCGAATGTGAGGAGGGTCATGAGAGATGGAGGGATGAAGAAGATGGCTGGAGAAAGTTGTGTTGATTTGGGTGGATCCATGTATAGGTTCTTTGCAGGGTATGATCCTCGTACAGATTTGATTCCTGTCTTTCATCTGCTAGATGGATTGAACCTGCACTTGAAGATGGTCAATTAATTGTTGTAGAAATTGGTTTCAATGACTTCTACTTGGCTGGAGAAAGTCATCATTTTTACCATTCATTTATATATTATTTTTTGTAGTGTTGGAAATTGGAATATATCAGGCCTGTTCTCTGGCTATTTTTTCAATGTTTACACCATTTCTATTCTTGATAAAGTAATTTTTATACAAGGCTTCAATATGACAGCTTCCTTTCGTAATGGTAGGTTGGTTCAGTCATTACCTGAACCAAGACCCTCTGGCCAGGGGTGAAAAAAAAAGTTTATTATAAAATGCTGGTTCATAAGATTGTTTAAAATTTATTTTTCCAATATCATAACTTAATTCATTAAAATTAAGGAATCAAACTATTTAATGGTAAATTGGCAATTTAGTTTCGAACTTTACACGCTCACTCTAGGTCCTAAAGTATATGAAAATAATAAGTAGTTATTAAAACTTTAATAAACCTTTAGAGATTAATTTGAAAGATTTCACAAACTTTAGAGATTAATTATTATTTTGTATATTTTACGAATGAAGTAGAAGTGAGAGTGTAAGTTCACGTACTAAATTGAGAGTTTTTTTTTAATTGTTAGAATTGAAAGAATTGTGAGGTTAGGTGTAAAATTTTATTTTTAGGGGGTCAAAAATAAATTTTTTTGACTGAAATAAAAAAAAATTATATAAGGACATGTTGACAGAGGCAAGATAAATCCTTCTTCAATAAAATTGCATTAGAACATGATCTTTATCCATTTGCATTAAAGTTTTTCTACCGTGATTTTAAGTATATTTAAAGTACATTTTCATTTTGTCGTAATTATTATTAGGCTAAATAGCACTTTTGGTCATTTATGTTTCCTCCAGATTTCACTTTGGTCCTTTATCTTTTTTTTGGTCCGTTTTGGTCCCTCATGGTTCATTTTTGTTTCATTTTGGTCCATGACGTTAGTTTTGACTAACGGACGCCACACTGGCAGTTAACTGCTGACGTGGCGTCCCTCCATTCATTTCCACATCAGCAATTCGTTTTTCAATTTAAATCAAACCCTATTTATTTAATTTCAATTAAAACATTAAAACAATTAAACCCATTAATTGTTTTCCTCTCTCACTCTCCCTCTCCCAGAAACATAACCTCCCTCTCCCACATCACCGCCGTGGTATTGTTCTTGTTATGTAGAATATACAACATGCTAAGGATTCAGAAACGTGGGATTGAGAAGAAGCATTGTCCTCTTATTTTCCCCAACACCAACATCTTATTGCTTCGTATTTATGATGTTTCAAATCTGATTTTTTTCCAGATTTTTTTTCGTCTTCATCTTCTTGTTTCGGATCTGTTATTTTCAGATCTGTTCTTTTTTCATCTTAATCTTCCTTTTTTTTCTCAGTTTCGTTTTAAGTTTCATTCTTGCTTCATCTTGTTTCAGATCTGTTTTTTTCCAGATTTGGGTTGAAGATTATTGTGTTTATGGGTTGATTTCGTTCTTCTTCCATTTTACTTGTTTTTCTCAGATCTGAGTTCTCATCTTCTTGGAAATCGAAACGGCGGAAACGAAATTGTTGGTGTTGTTGGTGAGGGAAAACGAAAGGAAAACAAAAGGAAGATGTTGAATGTTATTGCTGAATGTTGCTGAATGTTGTTGCTGAAACGAAAGGAAAACAAAAGGAAAACAAACGAAGTGAAGAAGCATGCTTCTGCGAGATAAGAGTGAGAACCAGAGTTGCTGAATGTTGTTGCGAGATAAGAGGAAAACAAACGAAGTGAATGTTGCTGAATGTTGTTGCTGAATGTTGTTGCTGAATGTTACTGAATGTTGTTGTTGAATGTTGTTGTTTTTAATTATTTCTTAAATTATGTTTTATGTTTTTAAAATGGACGCCACGTCATTTATATGCCACGTCATTAATAAAAATGGACGCCACGTCAGCAGTTAACTGCCAACGCGGCGTCCGTTAGTCAAAACTAACGTGAGAGACCAAAATGAAACAAAAACGAAACATGAGGGACTAAAACGGACCAAAAAAAAGATACAGGACCAAAGTAAAATCTGGAGCAAACATAAAGGACCAAAAGTGCTATTTAGCCTTATTATTATTACTATTACTTTTGTTGTCATTTTATTTTCAATATCCACCTTTCAACTTTTAGCCTGCACATACACACAATTAAAAGTGTAAGAAATATGAACTTCCCAAAGTTGCGTTATGAAGCCCGTCGACTAAATTATTATTGTTTAACAATTAAATTATTATTATTTTTTGACAAAAAAGGTTTAACAATTAAATTATTGGACATCGTAATATCATCAACATTTACTCATAGGATTCATGTCAAAAAAAACATTTACTCATGGGATAACGCGCGACCTATAGGTGTTCCTAGTAATCGGATCATATATAATAATATCTCATATACGAGATAACACCAATCTACATAATAACATAAATGAGAAAGTATTAAACAATCATAAATAAAAAATGAATTTCAACACAAATTGTTCAGCATTTCAACCACCTATGGGTACTTAGTATTTACCTTTTTGAAATATATGGAAACCTACTTGAAGCTTTAAAACTCTTCCCGTTTCGGGCTTTGTTAAAGAGAGAAGTAAGCTTCTATTAAGCCATGGGCTGCAAATTACTAAACAAATAATCCATTTAGTCTAGCATTTCAACCACCCATAACCCTAGTTGGATTGAAGTAAGATAAATCTTTCTTCACTAAAAGTGCATCGGAGTGTGGTATCGATCCATTTGTGCTAAAATTTTCTCCGCCGAGATTTTAGGCATATTTGGAGTGCTTTCAATTTTGTCGTCATTTTGATTATTTTTATTATTTTTGTCTCACTTCCTCTCACACTTCTCACGTTCAACTCTTGGTATGATTATACACCTTAATACACACACCAAAAATCATGCAACACTGTATCCTTCCAAAGTTGCCTCATGAGTCACAGTTCTATGTACCTAAAAGACCATAATTTAAGGAATTCAGTTGTTTTTACATCACAACATTTTCTTAACACGGCATCAGCTTCTTCATCAGTTTCCTCAAAAGATTATTTCTCACATCATTACCTCTCTTCACTTTTTCTACCATTCTGTTACATATACAGAAAAATCAGTAGCACCCACCGAACCTAGAGCTTTCTTCACTTTAAAAGGTTGGTTCTCTAGATTTTTTTCTTTCACTTCAATTTAGTTCAAGGACACAACATGCTGAACAATTCACAATGGTTTTTGGCACAATTTGGAAACTAAAATTGATGTGTTTGTCTTTTGCCTTTATCCTTCTTGATTTTTTTCTTTTTATGTAACCGAGGATTTTGGTTTTTCGTGCAGGTTGGGATCAATGGCAGAGAATGTTTCTAATGATGAGAAGTTAGAATTGGAAGTGGGTATGCGATTTAATCCAACAGATGTAGAACTCATAAGTCAGTACCTCACCAAGAAGGTTGGTGATAGCAATTTCAATGCTGCTGCTATTGCTGAAGTTGACATGAACAAGAAGGAACCATGGGATTTACCTCGTGAGTTTGATCCCTCTTTTTATATCTTACTTTTGAATTTTTATGGTGAGTGTCTTCTCTTACTTATGCTTTCTTCTTTTTTGTTTAAAGGGTTAGCTAAAATGGGTGAAACAGAATGGTACTTTTTCAGTTTGAGGGCCAAGAAATACCCAACAGGTCGACGGACGAATAGGGCCACTGTTCTTGGCTATTGGAAAGCCACAGGCAAAGATAAACAGATAATCGAGGCACAAGCATTGATTGGGATGAAGAAAACTCTTGTTTTCTACATAGGAAGGGCTCCTCAAGGCGAAAAAACCAATTGGGTCATGCATGAATATAGATTGGAGGATAACAAATACAATCTACCCAAAACTGGAAAGGTATTGTATTTTTTTTCTCAAGTTTTGCTTTTGTTTTTCTAAGAATAAGATTGTTCTGACATGGTGTTTGTTTATTTACTCTTTATAGGGTGAATGGGTTATCTGCAGAGTCTACAAGAAGGGTAATCGTGGAAAGAAAGTAGAAATTCCAAAATTTGGACCATCACCTGCGGCTTCTCTACCGGCTTCATTGATGAAAACTTCTTCATACAACATTGAAACGATAAAAACTACTTGTGATTTGTCTCAAGTGACTTGCTTCTCTGACCTAATTATAGCACAAAATCAGAAAGCAATTGAAGACAACAACATTGTTGATAACAAGGAAACCCCTATCTGGAACTTTTCATCTTTTGATGTTTCCCCTTTGGCTAATGCAACCCCCCCTTTAGTCTTCAACCAACCCCCACCGCAGGTTGCACAACAAATTGGGAATTCACAGCATGGAGATTTTCTTCAGCCTCAAGACCAGTCTATGTTGAGGATGTTGATAGAGAGCGATGGATCAAGTGTAATGGTGAATCAGAAAGTAGATATTTCTCTTCGAAGAGACTATAATGATGCTGCTCATATCTCCCCCGTGATGAACAATGATGACATGTTTCAAAGGCGGTCTGAGAATCAAGAACATTCATCAGCAACTTCTATAGGGCCTTTCGACTTTGATTGCTCATGGAATTATTGATTGATGCTCAAGAATATTATCTAGTTTTATATGTCATTGCATCATATTGCATATCGATTTTTTACCTTCATTTGCATGTAGTTATTAAAGGAAGTATTTAAAATTTAAGAATTGCATTAATTTAAGAATAGGATTCTACCATTAAGAAATGCATTTAAATCCCCGTTTTGTTCATATTTTTGATAAAAAAAATAGTACCAATAGTAAATAGTCAATGTTATATGTTCTGTTGTTAATTTTAATTATTGCAACTTAATTACTAGTAGTTACTTTACTTCACTTCTTTTTGGCTTGTTTGAGCACCCGCATAGAAAATGTTGCCAATCTAGTGACTACTACTTATTATTTAAGCCTAATATTTTACTATTTATTTTATTTGCGATAGTAGTCATTTAGTTAGTGATGATATGCATCACTGCTCTAGGACCCTGGGTTAGGAGATACAAAATTTATTAAACACACACATCGCTAAAAATAAAGTAAAAATATAATTTTAATATATTTACATAACTAATTTACACAACTAATAGTTGTCCATTATTGTGAAATATTAGGATTATATGCTGTAATCTTAATTCAATTTTCGGGATCCGATGACAATTCATCTAAATTAACTTCGACACATTGTTGTTGTGATTGTGAAGTTGATCCACATTGCTCGTTTGATGACAATTAATTGAAATAAATTAAACCCTGTTAATGGACAACTAATCAAGGAACAAAATTGAACAACACAAATCAAAGAACAGGTTCACAGGATGTAAAAATTGTAAACAGAAGAAAGAGAAAAAAGAAAGAAAAAGAGAAGAAAGAAGAATGCTTGAAAGTGAGAAACACATGGAGAGAGAAAATTAGAAATGTGTGAGAGTGTGAGTGGTTGTGTGAATGTGGTGCATTAGAGTGGTGTAAAACTAGGGATTTGGGTGAAAAAAAATTCAGGGTGTTCAAAAAACAATTCACTAGAGATATTGGTCCTAATTTGTTTTTTCTGGATGTGCGGTTGACCTACGGGAAACATGTGGATCCGCTTATGTCCGTTACTGCTGCTGCCATATTGTTTCAGTAATTCTTGTTTGCTTTCATAAACTAACATCAAATATATTGGAACTTGTGTTGGATGTATTGAAGCAGCTTAGAGTTATCGTGCTTTTGATTAAATGGCTGACTCTATTTTTCACATACATGTTAATTCTTTGCAAGAATATAAAATAGCTATATGTACAAAGTAGAGTCTTTTCTTAATCCACCATGAATGTAGAGTAGCCTATAGAAGAAGTTAACTTGGACAAATTCGAGACTCTACTTAGATATAATCAAAAACTATCGATACTCAAATCTCCTTCGCCGTTGAACATGCCGTTGATTGAAATTCACATATTAAAAAAGTCTCACATTGTTTAGTTTTACGGAGGAAGACAGAGGCTAAGGCTATATAAAGAGGCTCAAGTTTTCTTTTACAAATGCACCAATTAGAAACACTTTAAGTTGTATTTGACTTTGTTTTTTTTCTTCCTGTTATACTCTTGTTTTAGAGTGTTGTGAGATGTAGTTAAATATTTTCTTTGGAGGGTGTGGGTGTACTGGGGCCATGGGGTGTTTTGAGAGAAGTTTGTGTGTTGTAATAATTTTCACATAGCGGTATTCTTTAGTTGTCATTAGATCTTGCGCCGTCACCGTTTCGTGGTTGGATCTTCGACTTCGGCTGTTCCGGTGGCTGTAAATTAATAAAAATGGGTTGGGCGCTGCTTGGGTTGGAACCGCCGTTGGGGGCTCCCTTTCCTCGGATCTGATCTCCTCTGTGACGTCCACGGCCTCTCCCCCGAGGCGTTGATGGTCGGATCTCCCTGTTGGTGGATCTGCGCGCTTTTGGAGGTACTATGGAGTGCTTCTGTTCGCGGTGGTTTGTGGCTCTGTTAGCACAGGGGTTGGTTCTGATGCGGTGTTTTGCGGTGTTTCGCGGTGGTTCACGGTGGTTTGTCTGATGTTCGCAATGGTGGCTGTCGTTTCGGACTTTGGACCCGCAGTCACGCCCCCTCTCCGTTTGTCGTGGGCACTTCTCCCTGTCGCTCGCGGTTTTGCTTGATTGTGCCACGGTGTTGGCCGGGGGCGCAAGGCCGTGGTGGTGGTTGGTGGCTCGGCTACCTCGATCAAGCTAGGTGTTGTCGCGGTGTTGGCCGGTAGCACGACTTCGCGATGGTGGATGGAGTCACGGCGCCGGATGTCTGGGGGTGTGCTGTCGGTGGGTGCTGATTCGATAGTTTGTACCTTGTCGGACGCCAGATTGTAGTTTGCAGATCGCCGGGCTCCTCCCCCTTTGCCTTCTGCTTCTTTGCCCCCTCCCAATCGTCTCCGGGCCTCCACATCTAACCTCGATGCTTTGTGATGTGCTTAATGTGAGGATAGCGAGGTGATGCAGGCTGTTGTGGTTTGGAGTGTGAGTTCAGGAGGTGGTGGGTGGAGGTTGTGTGGGGACTCTCAGGTGTCGCCCTGCCTCCTTTCGGGTTTTCTGTTCGCCTTAGAATTTCTTCCATTAGAGTTCTATGGTTGTTTATTTTAGAGGCCTTGTTGGGCATTCTATTATTGTCCTTATTACCAAGGGTTTTGGTCTAGTCCTCCCTTGTGCTTTTTATATCTCTCTTTATTTTATTAATAAATTCGGGCTGACTGCCTGTTTGATTAGAAAAAAAGTTGTCATTAGACAACGGTTCGTGGTTTTTCTCCGGTTTTGGAGTTTTCCACGTTAAATTCGCTTCGATTGTGCTCATTTTATTTCTCTATGTTGTTTTTCCCTAACAACTGGTATCAGGGCTTTTGGTTCGGTGGGGTATAAATTTCTATGCTCTGTGGTTGCAGCTTTGTCTGATCTTCCACATCAAAAAAAAAGTTTGATACTGTGCAAGTGCTGTTTGAGAAAAGTTCTGGCTAGGAAAGACTTGGTATTTAAGTGTGTCCATTGTGACCCACCTCTCTTTCCTGGGAACCTACTCGGTGCACGGTTTACAGCTGGAATGTTAAATTGTTAAATTTTTCAAGTGCCGAAGTTTGACATGGAGAAATTTCGTGGAAAAATCAATTTTGGCTTGTGGAAAATTCAAGTCAAGGATGTGTTGATATAATCGGGGTTGAACATGTTGAAAGGAAACAATTCTGGGCATGTAAAGAAAAATTGTCTAGGGGAGCAGGTCCGACAAATTGCTCCACGCACAGGGCACTGGTTTCACAGTTGTGCAAGGTGCGTGGTGGAAAGGAATGTCGATGGCAGATGAAACTTCCGGAAAAGTAAAAACATGGAAGTTGCACCATAATTTTTCTGCAGGTTTTTCGACATGTGAAAGAAGAAATTCTTGAAGTGGTTTAGCTTCAAGTGAAGTATACTCTTTATGGTGGAGTATGATAGTTCTTTTGAACTATGATTGTCGGTACGTATAGACAATGAAGATGTCTCGGTTATCAATTACAATCAAGGTGGAGATTGTTGGAGATGATTAGAATTTAGTATCTTGAAGAAGTTATATCGATTGCTTTCGGCATGGATAAATTTTTTGGAGTGGTTTAGCTTTAAGTGAAGTAAACGTAGTTCTTTTGAACTATGATTGTCGGTGAAGACAATCAAAGTGGAAGATGTCTCGTTGATCAATTACAATCAATGTGGAGATTGTTGGAGTTGATTGAAATTGACATATTGAAAAAGTCCCACATTGCTTAGTTTTGTGGAGGAGGAGAGAGACCAATGCTATATAAAGAGGCTCAAGTTCTCCTTTACAAATGCACCGGTCAGAAACACCTTAAGTTGTTTGACTTTGTTTTTTTCTTTTTCTGTTATACACTTGTTTTAGAGTGTTGTGAGATGTAGTTAAATATTTTCTTTGGAGGGTGTGGGTGTACCGGGGCCATGGGGTGTTTTGAGAGAAGTCTGTGTGTTGTAACAATTTTCACAGAGTGGTATTCTCTGGTTTCGTGGTATTCTCTGGTTTCGTGGTTTTTCTCTGGTTTTGGAGTTTTCCACGTAAATTCTTGTATTCCGATTGTCTTCTTTTGATTTCCCTACGTTTTTCCGCAACACATGCGAAGAAGAAATTGACAGATTGAGAGTGGTCTAAATATTGGTTTGAAAATACCCTTTTGGTTCTCGAACATTCTGTGTATTGTTGCTCTTAGCTTGGTTAGATTAGCTAATAGTGTCCACTACTAATTATGGGTAATTCTACTGCTCAATCACTTACTATATCTTATTCTAAAAATCATAACTTAAATTTTACACTAATGCCAAAGATGCATGGATTACACTACCCGAGAAGTTTCAAAGAACTCAAATTGTATGCCCCGAAAACATATTTAATTTAACTCTAAATATTATAGTGAACAAAAATATTTTGTGAATAAGTTCACTCTCTAGAAAAAACCAAGTCAAATCATATCCACTAATAATAACATCTTTCGGTACAAGTCAAACACCAAAAGAAAGGAATATAATAAGGTGGCAACACTTGAGCCTGTAATGCAAAAACCAAAATTTCGTTATTATTGAAGTCGAAAGTCCAAACAATCCACACTAGTGCACTACCACTTCAACTTTTCCAAGTGTGTGGTTGTGACTTGTTTTCATGAAGAACATGGAAGATCCTTCATGAACAAAATCCTACTCAAACAAAATTCCAAATGGAACTACCAGAAGCTTCTCATTATCTCCTTTTTAAAAACAAGCTCTAATCCATTCCTCAGAACAAATTTATGCACACTCCACAAGTCACTGAAGAAAAATTGCATTACCAACAACACCATATTCTTAATATCACTTCATCATTACACATTCAAAGGATAAAAAATGTCTTCTGCTCTATCTCTCTCAGTCTCCCCAACTTTGAAGTTCAAGCCTCAAAACATTTCCAAGGATACCAACCTTATAAAAGCCAACAACAAAGGAAACCAATGTCAACAAAATCTATTAGATATCAAAATCAGCAAGAGGAAGCTATTGTCATCAAGTGTTATTGGATTGGCTTCAAATGTTGCTCAGCCTATTAGAGCTGAGCCAGAGAGCCCTATTGCTTACACTTCAAGTAGGTTGTCATACTCAAGATTCTTGCAGTACTTGGATGAAGGTGTTGTCAAGAAAGTGGACCTATTTGAGAATGGTACAGTTGCTATTGCAGAGATATTTAATCCAACTTTGGATAAAATCCAAAGGGTCAAAATTCAGCTACCTGGGTTGCCTCAGGAGTTGCTCAGAAAAATGAAAGATAAAAATGTTGATTTTGCTGCTCATCCTATGGATGCTAATTGGGGACTTGCAGTACTTGATTTGTTGGGAAATTTTGCATTTCCTTTGATATTGCTTGGTAGTTTTCTCCTCAGGTCATCTACTAATAATCCTGCTGGTGGCCCCAACTTGCCCTTTGGATTAGGAAGGTATGACATGAATGCTAGCCTATCTAGCACCGACACTTCATATCGAATACGTGTCCAGTAACACCGACCCTGACACTTCAATCGCTACTATTTTCTCAAATTATTATCCGTGTTTATGTGTCAGTGTCGTGTCCGGTATTCATGATTGTGTCGGTGCTTCATAGATTGCAGCACATGATATCACAAAACTTCCATTGCTATATAAGTAATAAGAAGCTAGTTACTAGTTATATTGTTGGGTAATTTCCTTGATGTTGTTTTGGTTTGATTGTGTTTTTACTTACTTCAGGAGCAAGGCAAAATTTGAGATGGAGCCAGATACAGGAGTGACATTTGAGGATGTAGCTGGAGTTGATGAAGCCAAGCAAGATTTCCAAGAGATAGTTGAGTTCTTGAAGACACCAGAGAAGTTTTCTGCTATTGGAGCAAAAATTCCAAAAGGAGTTCTTTTAGTAGGACCACCAGGGACAGGAAAGACATTACTAGCCAAGGCAATTGCAGGAGAAGCTGGAGTTCCTTTCTTTTCTCTATCTGGTTCAGAATTTATTGAGATGTTTGTTGGTGTTGGTGCTTCAAGAGTGAGGGATTTGTTTAATAAGGCTAAACAAAATTCACCTTGTTTGATATTTATTGATGAGATAGATGCTGTAGGGAGACAGAGAGGTACTGGTATAGGTGGAGGAAATGATGAGAGAGAACAAACATTGAATCAGTTACTCACTGAAATGGATGGTTTTACTGGTAACACTGGTGTTATAGTTATTGCTGCTACCAATAGACCTGAAATCCTTGATGCAGCTTTGCTTAGACCTGGGAGGTTTGATAGGCAGGTATGTAATTTACTTATACATCTTTCAAATACTACCTCCTAAAGTTATTCAATGAACCTAAAACTGCAAAAGTTTTTTATAAAATAGACCAGAAGTAGTACTTTATAATTGATGTTGAAGCTAAGCAAAGAATTTGATGAATGATTTTGTGATTGTTCCAATAGGTAAGTGTTGGATTACCAGATATTAGAGGGAGGGAAGAAATACTGAAAGTTCATAGTAACAGCAAGAAACTTGATAAGGATATCTCTCTTAGCATCATTGCCATGAGAACTCCAGGATTCAGTGGGGCAGACTTGGCAAACCTCATGAATGAAGCTGCTATTCTAGCCGGTCGAAGGGGAAAAGAGAAGATCACAATGAGAGAAATTGACGACTCGATAGACCGCATCGTGGCAGGCATGGAAGGAACCAAGATGACTGATGGCAAGAGTAAAACTCTGGTGGCTTACCATGAAGTTGGACACGCTATTTGCGCGTAAGTACTTATATACTTGTTCATATTAGTTAAAAACACTTTCATTGATTTAGTCTCGTTTGGTTGTAACATGCCAAATGAAGCACCGACACAAACACAGACACCAGACACTACACCAAATGCTGACACGTAGACATCGATAATAATTTTAGAAAATGAATTTTATTCAGAAGCACATTTGGCAAACGATGATCGAAACACACTAATTGATGCATGCAACTTTGCAGGACACTGACTCCTGGACATGATCCAGTACAGAAAGTCACTCTAGTTCCAAGAGGCCAAGCTCGAGGTTTAACATGGTTCATACCAAGTGAAGATCCTTCTCTTATCTCAAAGAATCAACTATTTGCTAGAATAGTAGGAGGCCTAGGTGGTAGAGCAGCAGAAGAAGTAATATTTGGTGAAACTGAGATAACAACTGGAGCTGCTGGAGACTTACAACAAATTACACAAATAGCAAGACAAATGGTAACAATGTTTGGCATGTCTGAGATTGGACCATGGACATTAACTGATCCTGCAGTTCAAAGTAGTGATGTAGTACTAAGGATGCTTGCAAGGAACTCAATGTCTGAGAAACTAGCTGAGGATATTGATAATTCAGTGAGGAAGATAATAGAGAGTGCATATGAAGTTGCAAAGAATCATATAAGGAATAACCGTGATGCAATTGATAAATTAGTTGATGTGCTGCTTGAGAAGGAGACTATTAGTGGAGATGAGTTTAGAGCAATTTTGTCAGAATTCACTGATATTTCTTCAGTTAAGATAGATAGAAAACCTGTTCGGGAAATGATTGAAGCATAAGAATAGTTTCAGTGGTAGGATAAAGTTGTACATGAGTTTGAGTATACTATATATAGAGCATAGTTTGGAGATAGTGCTTTCCTTTTTGATTCTTACGTTGAAACCTTTTCCTAAATCTTGTTTTCACTATTACGAGACTAATACCTTATTTTTTTCAGAGGGTAAAACTTATGTAGAGTACTGAACAGTGATAACATCCTGTTCCTAACTAAAAACAAGCTTAAAGTTAAAGTGGTTCCATACAGATACGGTTATTTTAAGATTTCAGTGCAAAAGCAGCATGTACAGCACCTATATTTAAGTTTTTTCTTTTTTCAAAACGCATATATAACTCATGTCATGCACTACCACTCTTTTGTACAATATATAGAATGTGTTAGTGAGTTACAAAAATGGGATTTGTTCCATTGAGTTGCATCTAAGAAATTCAACAACTATCACTATCACTAGTAAAACAAAAGTATCAATCAATGAAATAAAATATTGTACGTGCCTTTACCTTTTTTTTGAGGAGTGTGTGTCTTTACCTAGTAAAGTTTTAGATTTCATAATATATCTGTAACTGCAAATAGAGAGTAAATTTGTTTGAAAAAAAGACTTGCATTGATTGATGTGTGTTATTACAATATTTACACGTCGTATTTATAGACAAAAACCTAAACTTAGTCTCTGTTGGCCATTGTTAAAGGCTAACAACTAACTATGCTTTGAATAATGGTTACTCGATCGACTGAGAGTAACTACTCCAATAACTATGTTCCTTGTCATGGACGCTTGTTGGACTCTCCTATGAGTTTTCTCTTACTATTTTTTTGCTTATTTAAACGCTCCTTAATTATTGGCTCGTATATTTGAACGACTGCCTTATCTCAGTGAATGACAGTCTCTCGTATTCGGCTGACACTTAATATTTTTCCTTGGTAAATTTTTTTATCCCTTCTTAGTTTGATTAGAATTACATACTCGCCTTGGTTAGTTGCATTGTATGAATGAGTTTTTTTTTAAATTTATGACGGTGTAATTGTGTGTAAATCAAATACTATGGGCCCGTTTGGATGAGCTTATTTTGAGCTTATGAAAAACAACTTATGGAGATAAATAAGTTTTTATGTTAATTCATATAACTTCTCCCTAACAAAAGTTATACCTCCATAAGTTATTTTTCCATAAACTACATTGACAAACTTATAATTAATACATAAAAGCTTATTTATTTGATAAGTTGTTTTACATAAGCTCTGTCCAAACAGGCCCTATATATGTCTCATGAACTTAGTTAATTAATGTTGTATATTAGTTGAGGTATCCCTTGTATTAAAAGCCTTGGTTAATGTTGTATATTAGTTGAGGTATCCCTTGTACATAAGTTAATTTAAAATAAAAATGAATATATAATCAGTGATGCGTTCTTAGTTTGATAATTCCTTTTAAAACCATATAGCTTAAATCAATCCCCTTTTAAAGTATATATTAATACATTAAAAGCTTATTCACCGGCTATATATTGGAATACCTTTTGAACTTTTTTTTTAAACAAGAGTTTGTGTATTAGAGGTACAAAAATCCATGTACAAACATTCTAATAGTAAGAGATATGAAACCACACACAGTACTAAAACGATTAGGACAACCCAATCAATCCAAGTCGGAAATCGAAGTACATTGTATAAGAATTAGTAGAAACCACAAATACAAAAGCTCGTACTTTTTGGAAATACATTCCAGAGGGTGAACGCATCACTCATAGAAGAGACTATGACTCAACTTATCCTTTGCCAGAATCCAATCCACAAGGAATTATCATCCACAAGTAGCCTCCACCCACACTTACAAGAGGCCATAGTTGAACAAACAGAGATCCTTCACCCCCAAACCTCTTTCCCTTTTAGGCTTACAAACCTCAGTCCACTTCACCCACAAGAAATCCCTTTGGATCCTCGATCACTACTTCCTTCTACACTTTCACAAGCATCTTCAAAAAAGACAACTAGAATATAGGAATGCTATTTAGAATCGAGTTAATGAGGACTATACGTCCCCCAAAACTAACAAATCTATTACCCCATTCATTCAGTATATGCCCAAAGGTATCAAGCCCTGGCTGCCATGCGCTCAAACTTCTCGAACTTGCACCAACCGGTAAACCAAGGTACCGAAATGGGAGTGAACCAATCCTACAATGAAGGAAATTAGTGGCCATATCAATGAAAGAAACCTCAGCATTCACCCATATTAAATATCTCTTTTGGAAATTAATCTTAAGACTTGAGACCAACCTGAGGGGATCCTATCCAAAACCTGGAGAACCTATGTCCGACCACAGCAGTTCGCATGAGTCCACAACGCCCTTCGCAACCAGAAGGAAGAGAAAGGGAGCTAGTGATTTCCCTTGTTTTAGGCCTCTACGAATATTGATTTCCTCCGTCGAAGACCCAGTCACTAAAACCGATAGGCTACCTGAAAAGACACATGCTCATAACATCTCCACGTATGTAGAACCCAAACCTACCCAACATATAGTCTAGGAATTCCCAATCAGCGGAGTCATATGCCTTCTCAAAATCAACCTTAAATACCAGATAGTTGCTTCCCACCTTCTTTGCTTAGTCCAAAACCTCACCGACTACCACAATCCCATCCGCCAAGTGCCTCCCTCTAAATAAAAGCCGACTAATTCTGTGGCATGAGTCTACCTATCACCTTTCCTAACCGGGAAGCAAGCACACCTTAGCAACCAATTTATACGGGCATCCTAACAGAGAGATGGGCCTGAAATCCTCGAGCAACATCGGGCTATCCACCTAATTAGGAACCAAGGTAAGGAATCAAGAGGTGAACCCCTTATGAAGTTTCTCTTTGGCATGAAATCTCGGTAAATGCCCCAAATTCCACTTTAAGTAAATCCCAAAAGGCTTTTAGAGAAGAAAAGTTAAAGTCATCTAGTCCCAAACTCTTGTTACCATCAGCAAACTGGATAATGTGTTCTATTTCTACTTAAGAGAAAGGGGAAGTGAAAGCTTCATTCTCTAAGGAGGACACTTGGGGGGAAAGCCACTCGTCTAGAAAGGGAGGCTTTCTAACCGGACTAAATAAATAATCAGAGAAGTATTTAACCACCTTCCGCCTTACATCAAAAACCCCCTCCACCCATAACTTACCTACACGTAGCGCATATACAAATTTCCCCCTCCCACGTTCCTTCATGCAAGCATGAAAATAGGCAGAATTTGCATCTCCTTCATTTAACCATCACGACGTAGAGCATTGGAAAGCCATGCACTCTTTACTTTTAAGGAGTTTCCACACTTGATTAAAATTTTCCTTCCGGTCAGCATGCTCTTCCTTTGAGAGGCCCCTAGTATCTCCTTTTAAATCAACCGCCTTTACATCCTCAACTAGAAGCTCAATCTGAGCATCCACACTCCCTAGCACCTCTTTGCTCCACTTTATAAGGCCAGACTTTAAGACCTCCAACCTCTCTTTTATGATACACCCCACCCACCCGAAGAATTTTGAGGAAGTCTAGCTCCTCGTGACAACCTCCAAAGCCCTTATGATCCAGCCAAAACTTATTAAAACAGAACGATTTAGGACCCCAGTTCGTGGGAACGTACTTCAATAGAAAGAGACAATGATTTGATACGTCTCTTGGGAGGGCCCACAAGGATACATTCCCCCATTTATTGACCAACTCATCCAACACCTGAATACGATCATGCCTACTCATGGTCGTACCATTTGTCTGGATCCAAGTGAACCTTCTACCTAAGAGAGGAAGGTCAATCAGATGGAGATGGTGTAGAAAATTTGAAAACTCTACCAATTTTGTTCCAAGAGAAGAACTCCCCTCAAAGTCAATCCTAGCTACTCTCGGACCGTTTATCTACTGAGTTAAAATCCACCACCACACTAGAGGCCTATCCCAAAGCCTAATTTTGACATCAAAAGATTTTTTCAGAGGACCTGCTTCGCTATGAGTCCAAACTTAGAATAGACATTTACAAGGAAACATTTAGACTTCTCCAAGCCCCAATCCTGATATACTCCTACGTAACCTTCCTCTCTAAATGTAAAAACAATAAAACCTCTAGATTTATCTCAAAGGGAGAGAATACCTCCACTTGCCCCCATATATGGTGACCAACACCTGCCAAACTTAATGTTACCCTATAAATATTGACATAATCCTCCGGAGGTAGTTTCCATTTTAGTTTTTTGATTGGCCAAAAAATCTAGCTTTTTCCGACGAATTAGATTACTGATTTTCCTCCATTTTACCCGACTCCCCATACTTCTAATATTTATAGATCACACTAACATTCGACATTTCCAACTCCCAAACTCATCAGCACTCACTCTTTCAAAGCCACACGCCCCCCGCCCACACCCACTTAGGCCAAGGTCCCTACCGATATTTTGAACTATATTTTAATAAAACTAATATACAAGGTTTATAGAACATTTTGTTTATTTTCTATTTTCATTTTTAATTTTAAAAATATCACATCATTTTCTTTGTTTTGACAAAGGTTATATTTTTTATTTATTACTGTTTGCTACACCAAGCTTTTGAAAATAAAAATCAAAATAAAAAATATGTGGCAATTTTTTTATTAAGAGCAAAAATTCTCTAAGGACCACATATCAAAACACACCAAAAAAAAAACAAAAGCACTTACATTAGAGAAGTCGTGTTTGTTTCTCATGGAACTGTAGAGAGTAGGGAAGACTGTATGCGCACCAAAACAGAAGGCATACAAGCTAACAGCAGTAGGGATCCCATTCCAATTAACAAGAGTACTACCCTTTTGATTAAAACCAACTCCATCAATTGCTGCAATCCATGATATTGATAAAATAATGATAGCAGAAGCAACCACACCACTTGCTGATACATAAGAAAGTAAACTCAAGTTGTCTAACCAAACTGTTGGCATGATAATAAGAGCAACCAATATCACAAAAAATTGCCTTCCACCAATTACAAAACCCCCAACATGAAACTCCCCAATAGGAAATAAGATGCTCAAATTGTCCCCTTCAAGAATCAAGAAACCTATTAATACCAAGTAGAGCTCTGTGTACATGAATATTGATACTATCAATCTCCCTGTCTTTCCAAATGCAAGCTCACCTATATCAGGATAAGTTTTAATATTTGAATCCTTGCTATCCATACATCTTTTCATCAACAAGCCTGAGTAAAATGCTGCAGCTGCAATAGCTAAAAAAATAACTAAGCTTAACCACCCTCCAGATGCTAGAGCATATGGAACTGAGAGTAGACCAACACCTGGAAAATCAAACCCACATAAAACATCATCGGCATAGTTATATAAAATTCTCTTTTAAATAAATTTTTTATCGTTTTATTTTATAAGTAAATGTTAATAGTTAGTATGTTCGTAGTCAAGATTCGAATATTGGCCGTCAGTAATGAGCTAGGGAATTTGGAAATAATAGAGGGAATTCTGAAATCTATACTGTGTGAGTTTCAGACGGATCTGACCGTCAGTATTCAGATTTTATGACAGTTGTAGTTACCGACGGGAAAATCTGTTGGTAATAAAGCGACTTTCTGATTCACTTTATTACCAACGACTTTGCCCATCGGTTCTTTCACTTAAACACAAATTTTGCTAACAAAACCTTTTGTTTCCCTCTGTTCTCTTGTCTTTTCTCATTCACTCTCTTCTCTCTTCTCCCTCACTCTCCCACTCTGTCGTCCTCACTCTCCCACTCCACCGTAGCCAGCGCGACCACCACTCCTGTCACTGTCGCTTCCTTCACTGTTGTCGTCCCCCTATCTTCGTCTTCAGCCCACTCTCTCTCTCTCTCTCTCTCTCTCTCTCTCTCTCTCTCTCTCTCTCTCTCTCTCTCTCTCTCTCTCTCTCTCCAGCTCAACGCTCATTGTCCTCTCTCTCACCACCGCGCCGGACCATCGTCCACCACCATTGCAACTCCTCTTCTTGGTTACAGGTGAGTCTCTATTCTTTTGTTTATATTTCACTTTTTAGATGATGAATTTGGTTGATAATTTTAGTTAATGTTTAGGTTTAGGTTTAGGTTGGTGTTTTGATGGACCCTGGGTTTGGAAATGACTATTTAGATGTTTGTAGAAACTGAAATAAGATTAATTAATTGCTATGTTGAAATTGTGGCAAAAATGCATCAGGCGTCCTTAAAGTTATTTAATTGTAACGTCTTTTATGTTTTTTTGTGCTAGTTTGGTCTCTTATGTTTTAAAACTTTAACAAAATTGACTTTTTCTTCTTCCGTCTAATAGTGTTAAAAAATGCCTATGTTGCAATTAATGATGTGTCTATTATTAATGCTGATGTGGCTACATAAGATATTATCTAAGTCATTTTTAATTTTATTAAAAACAAATATTATTAGTTTTGGGTTCTAATTCTTCATCTTCTATCTTGCAATCATCTTCATCATTTGGTCTAAAACCCAGAAACTCAAACTCATCTTCAGAAATGTGTTTGCAAGTTGGAATTCTAGTACATAGCTGACTGCCAAATCTAATTATAATCAGATGCACACAATTTTTTCCCATAAACCATCGTCCTCTTCTCTGTCTTTCTATGAATCGCAAACAGATTTTTTTATTAACTTTTAGAGAAGAAACATGGCAAACTATCGTCCTCTTCAGAAACGTTTTTGTTTATGAATCATATTTTATAGTTAGGTTTAATAATTAGGTTTCATTTTTAGACCAGGGTTTCCTTGAATCGTATTTTCGATCTAGGTTTCCTTGAATCGTATTTTGTGAGTCGTATTTTTGATTGGGGTAGGGAAGAATAACTTTTTAAACATAAATAGACAAATATGACTCAACTAATGACAAATTGGCAACCTAGGCAACATAATGTCTACATGGACACTATAAAGGCCACATAGGATTTTTTTTAACGGAGATGGACGAAAAGTTAAGAATTAGAAATAATTTTCCTTCATTACTTGGATGGAAAAAGGGTTATGTGCTGCCATTGACCTCCATATTTAGATCGAAACCATCTCCACTGAGATTATATTGATGCCACTAACTTGATAGGTTATTGGGAATGTTTTGGCAATCTAAGGCGTTTTTTAAAATGCTTGTAGATGATTTTGAATCAATTTAATTGTAGTTGGGTGTACGATAGGTTATTTGAATATCTATAAACAAAAATATAAAAAAATATAAGCAGGTTGTAAAAAACATTAACCCACTGGTTAATTACTAACATATTAGGTTGTCGGTAATATTCATGCCACATGTTGTATTATCGACCGATAAGCGCGTTTGTAATTAGTGACGAATCACACCCCACGCTAATTACCCACGGATTACTGACGAGTAAAGCCATCGATAATTACCGACGGATTTACCCTGGCCGTCGGTACATGTTTTGGACCAGCCTTGTAGCCACAAGGTCGACCCGTTGGTAATTAACGATAGATTTCGCCGTCGGTAAATGAGCAGTTTTCTTGTAGTGTTTTGGATTTTTTTTACAAACGTGATACTAGTATAAGGACTCAGAGAAGGTTAACCCAATATGGGAGCCTATTCAGGAGAAGGTGTCATGCGAAAGCTATATCATTTGTTGGTGTAACACTTTTCCACTCATATGTCTCGAGGGGCAGCGTCAACACATTTGTGGGGGGAATATGAGTCAGCAATGTGAATACCGATTTAACCGTGTACATCCCCTCATTTGAGCCCTCCCAAACCCACCTATTTTGGACGAGAAATATTAATTGTTGTTAGATGAGACAACAACTCTGACAACAACCCTTCTTCTAGGAAAGATTCCACTCAGTCATGGAGCCCCCAATCCCCCATTTAGATAATTGTACCATCCTTATGATTTGAGACAGAAAACAACCTCGAAAAAACTACCTAAAGTGGATGTTCACCTGCCCAAACATTGTGCCAGAAGAACATGGAAGCTCCATTATCAATTATCTTTGTGACAGCCTCAAAGAACAACTCATGTTTGGGATTTAAACCTCCTCCCAGACTACATATCTATTTAAGTTCCACACAAGACTCAACAATTAAAATATTATTATTTTTAAAATATTAAACTTTTTATTGATGTGTCTTTATCTCTCCAAATGACTGTGACTAATGACGGGAGAGGATCCACAGAGGACATTTATATATTCCAAAAATTAGGATTATAAAAATAGGTCTAAAGGTGAACCTTCACTTTTAACTTTTACGACCTATAAATTTTTTCTGGGGAAATGTAAACAATAATGTACTAGAATGACTTAGTGATAGGCTCAAAAATCTCCAATAGCGAATGAAGCTAAAAACATATTTTTGTTGAAACTTCTTTTTTTTTTTGAGTGAAAATAATAAACTAATTAATTTTTGTTATTTTGTTGAAACATATATTGTGGATTTGAACATAGTAAATTAATTCACCTCCACAATATATTACGAACAATAATAAACTCCAACTTGGTATTTGATTATTTGTAAAATACAAAGAAGATTGTTGATTCGTGAAGGGCAAATAGGCAGAAAGAGAACGACACAAATTATCAGACAGTTTATATAAAACGACTAGCTAGTTAATAACCTTTTTATACCTGACAAAACATTGAGGCCATTGAAACAGGTTTTTATGAAAGATGTGTCACCATTGCTGTTACGAGTACCAGAAATTTGGATTCTTCCGTGCAAGTTTTGGTTTTGGTCTGCAAGTAGGGGATTTTTCAGATGGACATCATCACACTGCCATTCACCTACACCTTCCATATTAGTACGTGTGTTGAAAGTGTATGTGTGTGAGAGAGAATTCAGGAGTAAGTAATCATTATAAACCTGTTTTTCTGACGCGAGTACCGCGTTCTTCATTATGAATTTTCAGTACTATTTTTTTTTGGTTGAGGAACTTCAGTACTATACTCGAGTCCCACGTTCTACATTTTTCGTTACTGCCTACTTTTATGTTCATGTAGGAGGGAAATTATGAAGGCATTCCCGGTGCCTTTTACTGTACCCGGATATGACAATTTGGGTATCATACACATATGCCTTATTAACCATTGATATATATTATGTTTATTAAAGGGTTATGATTGAAGAAAGGGTGAGTGTCATAAAGGTTTCGGCATAACTTTGACCTAATTGTTATAAAGGACTTATTTTAATGCCTAATTACATAAATGTCCAAAACAAAAATTAAAATTAAAATAATTATGTTTTTTGGAGAAGTGAAGAAATAATTATATTAAAAATATATTAACCGCTAATCTATTTTATATTTTTTTTATGAAGATCTGAAAGCGAAAAACTATCTCTTTCAATCCATTGAGCGAGGAATCATTCAAACGATCATGGAAAAGAACACGGCAAAGGAGATTTGGGACGCGATGAAGCAGACTACATTATTTTTTTTTTTTAAATTTATGATCCAACACCACGGTCGTTGATTTAATCTGACGGCTGGAATTCTTGCTGTAGGGAATTGCTTTAGAGAAATGGATGTTGAGGATCCAGATCCTCCCTTTCTGATGCATCATTTTGTAACGCCTTGGATGTTTCGTTTCCCAAAATATCAAAAGCAAGTGAGCTAAATGCTTCAACTTGTCATAAAAAAATACAACTTCAACAACAAAATAGACTAAATAAACAGATATGGCTTAAAAATGCCTAGAATTTCAACCAAAAAAATACAGCTTCCAACAATAGAAATAAAAAACTAGATCTGACTTGAAGAACTTAAAATGGAAGCTTGAAGCTTGAAGAAAAGCCCAGATCTGAATAAAAGCATAGATTTGGTACGAAAAAACCACATATCATTAAGCGATTTGAAGCTTGGATTGCAATTGTAGTTATAGATCTTGAAGCTTGAAAAACAAGAGGAGAAGATGGTGGGTTGTGCAGTGATGAACGAAAGATGCGAAGGAAGGAATAGAATGAGAAATAGACGGTGAAAATAATGAGAAAGATGAGAAGAGATGGTGGGTGGCACAATGGTAGCTGGTGGCTGGTGGCTGGTGGCTGGTGGCTGGTGGCTGGTGTGTTGGACGGTGGCTGGGATGGAAGGCTCACATGCTTGGATGGTGGTTGTGTAACTTGTGTTGCTTTGTGTGGGATGAAAAGAAAACGGGTTATGAAAGTGAAGAAATACTGAAAGGGTACATAATATTATTTCTGTAAAATTTGAGTAACATATGTAAATAACTATAAACTGGGTAACCTCCAATTGTATGTAAAACACCCCCTTGTGTATGATACCCAAAATGTGAGGTCCGGGTACCGTAAAAGGCACTAACTTTATTCTTGGCTCAATTATAGTTTCGGTCTCCCTATTTTCATAATTTCAGATATTTGGTCTCCCTATTTTAAAACTCAGACATTTAGTCTTTCTACTTTTAAAAACTCAGACATATTTTTTTGGTAATTAATATTTCTTATCATTAATTTAAATGTGAATGAATATACAAATTGATCCCTAACAAAAAAATGTGGACGTCAACTTAGTCCCTTAGAAATGAAAAGAATCAACTTGAATTCCAACTGTTTTGTACCGTATCTCTGGACCTGTATCCGATCTTAGACACAATGTCCGATTCGAGATAGTTGCTAGGGGTTGGTCTTGATCAACCGAGCTCCGCTTCCGATCCGGGGCAGGTGGTACCTGCGAGGACACTCCGACGCTCAAGTCAGCTAGGGAACTAATTAGAGGTAAAGAGTAGGAAAGAGTGTGTACCTTTAATGAAGCATTCAATGCTTATTTATAGAGTTTGGTGGTGTTTGACCTGATGGATCAAGACCGTCCGATCTTGCGCTGCGATCTTCACCATTGGTTGATGGATCTGCATTTAGTGTTGGGCCTTAGTATTGCGGATTGGGCAAATCCGTAACAGTTGCCCCCCAAGTCGGGTTGCCTGTGAGGCGATCTTGACTTGTAAGCCTTGTCTGAGCTCCACGAAACCGGGCTAGTGCTCCCGAGACAGAGATGACCGTTGAGTGACTCAAGGTTCCTCTGAATACTCGGGATTCAGTCTTTATATTGCGACCTTCTACAAGGCCGGGCTTATAGCTACGAAGGCGTCTGCCCCCAGCCTCGGAGTGTCAGGAAATGATGTGACCACCGAGTGACTCGATGTGTTAGTTTAATGTCGCCTTTAGGACAGTATTCCTCGAGGCCGGGCTTATACCAGCGAGGGTGTCTGCCACCAGCCTCGAAGCGCCCGAGATACGGGTCTTGTCAAAGATCTTCGAGGCCGGGTGTTGCGCCCCGAAAAATCCGGTTAAGGATTCCTCAGTTTGACAACGTGAAAAATTTGAAGCCGCCACCAATATTTATTTTTAAAGACTAAAACATTGGAAAAAGTCTTTTGAAAAAGGCGGATGGTCTTTCGAAAACATTGAGATGTAGGTTCGGGGGTCGGTTAGGTACGGGGAAGGTATTAGCACCCCGCACCTCCTTTCTACCGAAAGGGAACCATTAACTTTGATGTGTGGCTTAGAAAAAGTTGACTTGAAACGATTTTTGTTCTACTTCCTTTCTTTTTATTTCGTGTGAGTAATGATTTTATTGGGAAGAAATATTTTTGGTATCTTTGAAAAGCGGAACAAAACAAAGATTTTTTGAAAGAGTGCTTGACGGGTTACGACCCGCTCCTACGTACCCTCTCTGGAAGAGGGATCAAAGCTACGTAGTTCTAGGCCTTTTTTTGAAAGGGTGTTTGGAAAACGGTTTAAGGGTTTTTCGCAATTGGGTGACAAAATGAAGATTTTTTAAAAGTGTGCTTGACGGGTTACGACCCGCTCCTACGTACCCTCTCTGGAAGAGGGATCAAAGCTACGTAGTTCTAGGATTTTTTTAAAAGTGTGCTTGACGGATTACGACCCGCTCCTACGTACCCTCTCTGGAAGAGGGATCAAAGCTACGTAGTTCTAGGGTTATCTTTGAAAATCAAGACAAAATAAAGATTTTTTGAAAGAGTGTGGGAGCTTTCATGATAGCCAAACAAGCAAAGGCTTCGAGTGACCACCACTAATAACTCCTCATTAGCGATCAAACAAGCAAAGGCTTCGAGTGATGACTAATGATTTATTTAAGAAAAATGCCTTAGGTTTTTTTTTTATTGAAAAAGCATTTGATTTAATTTGAAAACTAGTTCTAAGAAAAAGATGATTTGGAAAAGGATTTTGGAAAAATAAGTAGAACATTTCAACCAACTCCGAGTCCATAACCAAAAGATGCGACATGAATGAATGAAATACAAACACATTCACTAATCAAGCAATTATGAACGTGCTGATCACTAACTGAGATTAAACATGCCAATACAATCAAGAGATACAGTTATTGAGGATGCAAAGTAGAGTTCTCAAAACAAATGTGTGTGTGTAGGAAGGGGTGTATTTACCCTAATGACTCTATGCTACAACATGCATGTAGACTTACGTCTTCATTAGGAGGTCAACACATGGATGGAATGGCATATAATTGAATCAAGACATTTAAGTGGCATCAACAACAAAAGAATACAATTGATCATAGGCATAAAATAGTCTAAGTTAAATGGATGAGCATGTAATCATGATGTGCTAGATTAGATAAGCATGAATGCATGTAAATGCATGAACATTTGAGAATGAATGCAAGAATGAGTATATACAAAGATGCATGAGCATACAAGAATGCATGAGCATTTGATTAATGAATGCATGGACATGTGAGGATGAATGCAAGAATGAGTATATACAAAGATGCACGAGCATACAAGAATGCATGAGCATTTGATTAATGAATGCATGGACATGTGAGGATGCATGGTTATTTAATTATGAATGGACATGTGAGAATGCAAGAAGTATAAACAAGTAAGGATGCATGAGGTACTAACTAGTGAGAGTGCAAATGAATATGCAAGAGATATGAATGTATGAAAAGGCATGAAGATTAAAACAAGAGAGTATGCAAGAGATACAAGCAAATGAGAATGCAAGAGAGTGAATAAGGTTTTATTTAAGTGCAAGTGTGTGAGAGTGTGTCATAAAAAGTGGTAAAAATCTAGTTACCTTATTCTTAGGAAATGGTGAAATGTTTTGGTGTTTTTAGAGTCTTAGGAAAAAGTGGTAAAAAAGTATTTTTGGGTTGATTTTGTAAAGTTGAAAAGTTATAAATGTAAACTAGAAAATGTTTTGGGTCTTTTTGTAATTTAAGAAAGGTAAAAAGTAAAGGTAAATTATTAATGAAATGGTAACTTATTTAAGTGAAGGTGGTGAATTATTCAAGTGAAGGTAAATGGTAAAAGTAAAAGGTAAAATGTTTTTTAGGGTTTTAAGTGAAAGGTAAAAAAAAAGGTAAGAAAATGTTTTTTACTATTTAGTAACACTTAAGTGAATGGTAAAAACTTAAAAGGTAAAAAGTAAAAAAACACAATTCACAACAATTAATTTACCAAACAAGATCAAACAACAAATTTGAGTAAGTAAATTGGTCACAAAAATGGCTTTATGGCCGAAACATACATATACACAATAAGGCTCAAGTTCAACAAATTTCTTGCAACCAAATCACATCATTAGACACACACACATAAACCCTAAGATCTACACATGTATATCACACTCAAACAATCATCATTTCATCATTTATTCAACACACAAAATTAAAGAAAATAAAAGATGATGAAACCCTAATTCTACACTATCAAACCTTAGAGCATGAAGGACTACCTTAACCAATTTTATTCCATCAAAACTCAAGAAACAAGCAAGAAAACATGTTATCCAACAAGAGAGGCCCTAGGCCGAAACAAAAAGGTAAGGAAAAATAAATTTTCATTTGGTGAAAATCGCATGAACAAAGAGCAAATCACAAGAACAACACATAATCAACACATAGTCACAAGAACAACTTATTTAGTGGGTGAGATGCCAACTCTCACCCACAACAGCCCCTAATCTACATTTAAATGATGTTATGAGATGCAAATATAAGTTGAAAAAGGATTTTGATGCAAGAAAGTGGATGAAAATGCAAAGGGTTTTAAGTTATACCTTAGTTCCAAGCTAAACAAGAGTAGAAATGAAGATCAAGAGTAACCAATCACCAACAATCTTCAAAAATCACCAACAACAACCACGTGACCTTGAAGGATCAGCCCCTTTGATGATGTAAATGTGGAATCAAAGATGAAAGGAAGAGGATATATGAATATGGAGTGAGTTTGAGGTGATTTAGTGGATGAAAGTTGAAGAAATTGAGGAGGAGAATGAGGGGGAGGTTTCGGCCAAGGGGAGAGGGGAGGAGAGGAATTGGTGTGCTAGGGTTTTTGAATGGAGAGTGAGGCTAAGAGGGTGTGTGGGCTGATCATATGAAGGTATATATAGTGCTCACTTATCATTAAGGGCTTCTAGGTCATTTTGATTTCCATTGTGCTCTAGGATTGCATCTAAATTTTGAACCAAGGGTCAAGATCAAATGTCACATGGATTAGGGGCAATTAGAAAGCACAAAGTAAGGAGAGAGAGGGCTGAGGGGCGCAGCTTAAGGAGGTGAGTGAAGGATAAGTTCAATTACAAAATTGTATTTTTCCATGAAGCTTATTACAAGAGTGTCATTTTAATTCAAATGAAGGGTGAGGATTGCATTTAACACTTGAATGGAAGGCCATGATTTAAACACAATTTGCAACCAATAAAATAAATCAAAAATGGGGGGAAAAGGGCTGGAATTCGCAGCCAAGGGGAGAGAGAGAGTGAGTGGAATTGCAATTTGTACTATTGTACTACACTTGACCTTTCAAAATTCAAAGGGATATTCCTTATTCCCTTCTAGATAATTCTTCTAAATTTTTGCCATTTTGGGTCATATCCCATGATTCAATGATTGGACTCTGAATTTTATGATCTCACCAATCCCAAAATTGATTTGTTGACCCCACTCCAAAGGAAATGACCATTTTACCCTTTTGTTCAAAAACCGAATTTCATGCCAAAAATATTCTAATGATGCACAAAAAAATGCACAACTCCACTCACTTGGACTCAAATAAATTCCTCAAGAGATGCATAGTGGTTTTTACTGAGAAAATATTTATTTTAGTGAAATGACCAAAATGCCCTTTTGGTCCCAAAAACCCTGATTTTGCTCTAAACTTCATTTCCACTCTAACAATGATCCTGAGACCCTTTGGATGACTCTAAAACTCTAGAAATGCATGCATGATGAGAAAATAAGTCTTTTTTGGCGAAATTACCAAAATACCCTTTGAACTAGGAAAAACCCTAGAAACCCTAAAAATGCTCTAAAGTGCTCTAAAATGCCATGCTATGCTTTTCTAACCCTAAAATGCATTCTGAAACTTCTAAGATGCAAGCATGATGCTCTTCCTAACCTCTAGGATGAATGCTAAGACTAGGTTTATTTATTTTTGGTTGAAAATTAGGGTTTTGCCCTAAGCCGGACAAAATTGGGGTATGACAGCTGCCCCTCTTTATTTGGATTTTGACAAGAAATATGAATTGCGCAGGACATATTTCGAGGCAAAATAGAAATAAAGAATTCAGAAATTATACCGATTTTGTCTGCTTAGGGAGACCCGAATTTTCCTCTTTTTCTTTTTCTATATTTTTTTGAATAGAGGGGCTTGAGAACAAACGGGGAACGGTTAACACTTGGCGTATTAACCGAGAGAAAGAAAATGATGGATCACTCGGGATCTGAAGGAGCACTAAGGCTCTGAAGGACCACTCAGGGTCTGAAGGAGCACTAAGGCTCTGAAGGAGCACTAAGGCTCTGAAGGACCGCTTAGGGTCTGAAGGAGCACTAAGGCTCTGAAGGACCACTCGGGGTCTGGAAGGCTGCCTAGGCCTTAATTGAAGGACCATCGTGGTCTGAAGGAGCGCTACTAGCTATGGTACTAGTAAAACGGTCTGAGGGGGCATTTCGAGCGGCCATGATGGGTCAAGATCAGCTCCGGAACTGATATGTTGACTATGAAGGACGTCCGCTGTGTCTTAGGCTTGACACAACTAGTCTGAAGGACCACTTGGGGTCTGAAGGACTTACCCGCAGCTCGAATACGAGGTGAAGTCTGCTTTTGAAGGGACACTTGGGTCCTGAAGGGATTCACGAATCCTGTTGGTTGATTGATTGAAATGACCAATGCTGCCGCACTGGATTGAGGTACCTGCATACGTCAGTTGATGCAAGGAATAGTGCATGGAGTATGGGTGCATGTTATGCAAAGGCATGTTATGCAGATGCATGCAATGCTATGATTTTGGTGTAATGATGAATGTGATGACATGCTATTCCTGATTCTTCATCTCTTTGATTTTCTCTGGTCAGCTTTCTTTTTTCTGACTGTTTGTTTTTCTTTGTTTTTTTTTCTTTGTTTGATCAGCTTTCTTTTTTCTGATCGTTGTTTTTTTCTTTTGCTCTTTTTGCTATGTGAGGATGCAAATGCAATACTTTGATGCATGATATGAAATAGTTGATTGGGAAACATAGACATTTTGGATGAATGCATGAAATGCGAATGCAAATGAAATGTTTGGATGCTAATGTTATGATGCATAGTGTAATGATATGAAATGATTGATTGGGAAACACAGGTATTTTGGATGACATGCAATGAAAGCATGAAATGCGAATGTGAATATGATGTGAATGAAATGCTTGGATGCAAATGTTATGACATGGGATGACGTGTTTTTGCTTTTATGATGCAATGCTTTGATGCTTGATGGAATGAGATGGAAGATTTTTGCTTTTATCCGCTGCTTCTTTTTTTTGTTGCCTTTCATGAAATGATGATGTTGGCACGATGCAAACTATGATAAACAAAATGGAACGCCTAAATGCATGAGGATATGAATGATTAAACATTTTTGAGATGATGAGACGCGAGGCTTTGGATGCAAAACAAAAGTGGAGGTGAATCTGGATCATTCTTTTTGAAAAAGCTAGTTTTGCTTAAAACTCTGGTGTTCTCAAGGTGTTTATTTACAAACAAGCTCACTTGTTTTCTCTTCCTTCCAATGACGACTGAATCTGAGATATCGCATGACTAACTTGTGTTCTCTCTCTTTGAAGCATTGTCTAGTAAGCATGCATAGGAGTGCAAATGTGAATGAATGAGTCAGTTAACTTGGAATTGGTTTAGGGTATGGATATTTATGGCAAGTGAAGAAATGACAGACATGGTTATTGCCGAAGCTTATGAGGGGTCAAGAGATACAAGATTGCCCCAATTCATGTCTTTGACGAATGAATAACTTGCCCCTGTCTAGTGGTGACAACAACTAGGGGTGTAGAAGATGATGAATTGGGAATGCTTCGGCTTTTGAAATGAAAGGTGCAAAAGAGATTTTGTCTCACCCCACAAAGTTTGATGTTGCCCCAGTCATAACAAGGACAAAGCTGCCCCAGTTAGAATGACAAGGCCTTGTTTAGGATAGTGAGTTGAGAGATTGCCCCGGTGAGGTTTTTTTTTTTATGGGAATAAATGAGATGAAGGAGTGGGAATGTACTTGCCCCTCACCTTGGAAGTATTGACAATTGGAGTGACATGGGATGGGCATTTGAACAGACTTTCCCAAGACCAGGGTGGGTGGGTGGTGAAGAGAATGCCCCAACTTTTGAATCTGAGTGACGTTCTCAGTGCAAATATTTGGTTCTCTACTGATGTCTTGACTTTTGGTGTGAAAGAAGCCTCACTTGGTGATCACTAAACCTTGTTTTAATGCAGTTTGAAGCTGTTTTGGAGTGCAAGTCCCTCTTTTATTTTGTCAGCTTTCTTTTTTCTGACTGTTTGTTTTTACTCCCTCATTTCTTTTTCCCGAGGGTTTGTTTTTTTCTTGATCAGCTTTCTTTTTTCTGATCATTTGTTTTTTTTTTTTTTTTTTGAGCAAACACATTGTAGACAGATAAACTTAGTTGTCCTAAGATTAAAACTTGAGAGAACGAAAGCAACCGGTCATTGATCGGACTGGACATTTCAGGATTGTGGTGTTTCGTGGAGGAGGGATAATTGGGCTTATCGAAGTGTTTGAGGTTGATGGGAGGATGATTTTTTATTCGGCATTGATTTGACGGTTAATGGTCTATGAGGGTTAAATGGCTTGATAGGGTGTTTAGAAATTTTATTCCTGGCTAAGGGTTTGTGAGGGGCGGGATGTCGAGGTCAAAGGAAAGTGTTTGCGGTTTATGGAAGGGGGGTGTATGGGAATGATGAAGTGTTTGAAGGTTTATTGAGACAAGGATCTCTTGTGTTTTGTGGCAACATGTGCCAGCTCACCACTGATATTTCTTTTGTTTCTCTTGTTTTGGGGTTTTCATTTTTGAATCCCTTTTTGATTTTCTCCTTTTTTCTTGGTCTCTTTTTTATTTGGCTCTTTTCATTCTTTGACTCGGGTGAGCTGGTAAAAGGTGATGCCCTGTTTTTTGATATTTGAGGTGATCCTTATCTAGGGTGATTTTTGGATTTTGGTTTTTCGTGGCTTAAGGTGGGTAGGAAAGGGATTTTCTGGGATTTTGGGTTTTTGAGGGTATGGCCAAACTTCATTTCAAATCCCGATTGCTTATTTCTGTAAGACTTAACTTTGGAACAATAATTTATCTACCTTCATGTGTTTGCACTTTTCTTTGCATTTTTCTTTCTTTTTTTTTATGCCCTAACTTTTGCCTGGACCGCTCTTTGCGAGTTTTCAATCCACCGGGCGCTTTTTTTTGCCTAGGCCGCCTTGTGCGGGTTTTCAACCTAGCGAGCTTATTTTCTTGTTTATTATATTATTTTTGGAAGACTTGCACTCAAGGTATATGATATTGACAAGGAAACTTAGTGATCACAGACTTGCCCCAGCATGGAGGACTTAAAGTGCTAAAATGAACCAAAAAGTCAAGTATGCACTGATAGGGGAGAATATGCGCTTTATGGGTGGATGGGGCGGGATTAGACTTGGATGGTGATGATGACAAGGAAGGAAACTGACTGACTCAAACAAGAGAAATTGCACGTGGCATGCATGCTGACTGGAAGAACGCTTCACAGAGAGTTAGCGTCAGTTAGAACATGATGTAAAAACTTTTTGATGAACTGTTTCAATCTTTTATCATGGAATGGATGAGATGCAAATTTTTTTTTGTTTTGAGCTACCGACTCGGGAAACTGAGCACCTTGGAACACCTTGAAATTTTGAAAGAATGATTACTTTGCAAAACCGTCTCGTCTCTCATCAAATCCTTTATTTTATGCAACAAACGGATGTACAGATCATGGTATGCAAATGCATGGAAAAATGACCACTTGAGAAGTGTGATTATTCTGAAGGTTTTTATGATTTTGATGCAAAATGAAATGTATTTTGAATGGTGTGCGAAAAACGCTTTTCAAAATGAAGTTTTTTATTTGTTATGCTTGACGGGGCGAACCCGCTCCTACGTATCCTCCCTGTGATGAGGAATCAAAGCGTACGTAGTTCTACTGTGTCCCTAAATAATGCTTATGCATGAATGCTTATGCTATGCAAATGATTTTTATGCAATGAAATGAAATGCAGGATGAATGATTCTTTCAAAATTGGAAATTTATTTAATGCAAATGACGCAATGATATAATGATGCAATGATGCAATGATGCAGTGATGCAGTGATGCAGGATGCAGGATATATGTATGTTTTTTTTCAAAATTTTGTTTTATGTAATGCATGATGTAAGTATGCAAATGAATGAGTATGAATGAGATACAAATGTATGCGCATGAAATGTTAATGTATGATTTTATGTTTGTTTTGACATTTATTGCATAAGAATCAAGATAAATGTATGAATGGATGTATGAATGTATGTACAATGTTTGCTTGGCGCCGGGAACCACGGAATGCCTTATCTTGTCATAAGCGCATAAACTTTCCTTTTTTTTTTTGATTTAAGAAGTGAAGTAAACGAGGAATCGAAATAGCAAATCAACCTTCTTCAAAACTGGGAAGCGAGAAGCAAGTGAAGCCTTGCTATTTGATTCCATTCTGATGCACCTATGACAAGACGGTACATTGTTCGGTGATCCCCGGCAAGCAAAATGCGAATGAGATGTAATATGAATGCAAGTAAATGAATGCGGTATGATGCAATTATGATATGAATGATGCGTGTGGAAAAAATAAAGGCAATGCATATGGACGGAAGTTCAGAAATTTAGGAGACACACTACGTGTCGCCTCACGCTGTGGTTTATTTAATGAAGGGAAATATATTATTATTTTTTTTGAAAATGAGGACCGTACATCATTTCATATGGACCGGTATGAGAAAGGCTACAGCGGTAACCCTTTCTTTCTTTCTTTTTTTTTTTGAAAATGAAACGGGCCATATGTCAATTTCGTACGGACTGGCGAAGGAAAGGGCTACAATGGAAACCCTTTCCCTCCTTTTCTTTTTTATTTATTTATTTTTTTTGAAAATTTCTCTTTTTATTATAGTAAAGACATGCCTAAACTACAATGCAACATACAATTCGTATGCCCTCGTGTCCTGCCAAGGTGGGAATCCTAAGTTCTAGGGCAACTTCAAAGGTTCCTCCCATGTAGCTCTAATTCACACCCTCACAATGGCTACCGGAGCTATAAAATCCTCATGCCGACACCACAAATGTAGAATACTACCAAGTGTGGGGCGTCATAAGAAAGCGTACTCCGGTTGAGACTTTCATGAGTATCAGACAGACAAAGGTCTCGAATGACAGTCACTAGTCGTCTCCACTCCCCTAAGTGTTTGTGGGATCCGGGTATAGGAGCCCACTCATAGCACACAAATCATAAGGTGTGAAAGTGTGTGATTGAGGACATACTTCCTAAAATCTACCCATCCCCACCTGCAAGGAAAACCAGCACAGCCAGACAGAAGCAAGAAATAATAAGTCGTCTACCCTAGGGTTTAATATCATTTCAAAACAAAATAAACTAACCTAAGGTATCAACAACAAACATATAGCTTACCTCAAGAAAGGGAGCGAAGAAGAAGGGATCATAAGGGCATAAGGGTATGATTCATGAGATTACCTTGTAGAAAGGGAGCAGAGAGTAGGGGACATGGGAATTTAGGAATGCATGATAAGAGAAAAGAAGAAAAGGAAGAAAAGGAAAAGATAGAACAAATTTTTCAAGTTAAACACTTTAAGCCACACATCAAGTTAACTAGGCTTGACCCTCGTCTTTTTGAAAAAGGTTCCCCGGTGAAGTCGCCAGCTGTTGCGCCCCGAAAAATCCGGTTAAGGATTCCTCAGTTTGACAACGTGAAAAATTTGAAGCCGCCACCAATATTTATTTTTAAAGACTAAAACATTGGAAAAAGTCTTTTGAAAAAGGCGGATGGTCTTTCGAAAACATTGAGATGTAGGTTCGGGGGTCGGTTAGGTACGGGGAAGGTATTAGCACCCCGCACCTCCTTTCTACCGAAAGGGAACCATTAACTTTGATGTGTGGCTTAGAAAAAGTTGACTTGAAACGATTTTTGTTCTACTTCCTTTCTTTTTATTTCGTGTGAGTAATGATTTTATTGGGAAGAAATATTTTTGGTATCTTTGAAAAGCGGAACAAAACAAAGATTTTTTGAAAGAGTGCTTGACGGGTTACGACCCGCTCCTACGTACCCTCTCTGGAAGAGGGATCAAAGCTACGTAGTTCTAGGCCTTTTTTTGAAAGGGTGTTTGGAAAACGGTTTAAGGGTTTTTCGCAATTGGGTGACAAAATGAAGATTTTTTAAAAGTGTGCTTGACGGGTTACGACCCGCTCCTACGTACCCTCTCTGGAAGAGGGATCAAAGCTACGTAGTTCTAGGATTTTTTTAAAAGTGTGCTTGACGGATTACGACCCGCACCTACGTACCCTCTCTGGAAGAGGGATCAAAGCTACGTAGTTCTAGGGTTATCTTTGAAAATCAAGACAAAATAAAGATTTTTTGAAAGAGTGTGGGAGCTTTCATGATAGCCAAACAAGCAAAGGCTTCGAGTGACCACCACTAATAACTCCTCATTAGCGATCAAACAAGCAAAGGCTTCGAGTGATGACTAATGATTTATTTAAGAAAAATGCCTTAGGTTTTTTTTATTGAAAAAGCATTTGATTTAATTTGAAAACTAGTTCTAAGAAAAAGATGATTTGGAAAAGGATTTTGGAAAAATAAGTAGAACATTTCAACCAACTCCGAGTCCATAACCAAAAGATGCGACATGAATGAATGAAATACAAACACATTCACTAATCAAGCAATTATGAACGTGCTGATTGTCATACCCTAACTTTGTCCGGCTTAGGGCAAAACCCTAATTTTCAATCAAAAATAAATAAATCAAGTCTTGGTATTCATCCTAGAGGTTAGGAAGAGCATCATGCTTGCATCTTAGAAGTTTCAGAATGCATTTTAGGGTTAGAAAAGCATTGCATGGCATTTTAGAGCACTTTAGAGCATTTCTAGGGTTTCTAGGGTTTTTCCTAGTTCAAGGGGTATTTTGGTAATTTCGCCAAAAAGACTTATTTTCTCATCATGCATGCATTTCTAAAGTTTTAGAGTCATCCAAAGGGTCTCAGGATCATTGTTAGAGTGGAAATGAAGTTTGGAGCAAAATTAGGATTTTTGAGACCAAAAGGGCATTTTGGTCATTTCACTAAAATAAATAATTTCTCGGTAAAAACCATTATGCATCTCTTGAGGAATTTATGTGAGTCCAAGTGAGTGGAGTTGTGCATTTTTTTTATGCATCATAGGAGTATTTTTGGCATGAAATTCGGTTTTTTGAACAAAAGGGCAAAATGGTCATTTCCTTTGGAGTGGGGTCAATAAATCAATTTTGGGATTGGTGAGATCATAAAGTTCAGAGCCCAATCATTGAATCATGGGACATAGCCCAAAATGGCAAGAATTTAGAAGAATTATCTAGAAGGGAATAAGGAATATCCCTTTGAATTTTTGAAAGGTCAAGTGTAGTACAATAGTACAAGTTGCAATTCCACTCACTCTCTCTCCTTGGCTGCGAATTCCACCCCTTTTCTCCCCATTTTTGATTTATTTTATTGATTGCAAATTGTGTTTAAATCATGGCCTTCCATCCAAGTGCTAAATGCAATCCTCACCCTTCATTTGAATTAAAATGGCACTCTTGTAATAAGCTTCATAGAAAAATACAATTTTGTAATTAAGCTTATCCTTCACCACCATCCTTAAGCTGCGCCCCTCAGCCCTCTCTCTCCTCACTTTGTGCTTTCTAATTGCCCCTAATCCATGTGACATTTGATCTTGACCCTTGGTTCAAAATTTAGATGCAATCCTAGAGCACAATGGAAATCAAAATGACCTAGAAGCCCTTAATGATAAGTGAGCACTATATATACCTTCATATGACCAGCCCACACCTCCTCTTAGGCTGATTCTCCATTCAAAAACCCTAGCTCCTCTCCTCCCTTCTCCAAGGCCGTAGCCCCCTCACTCTTTCTCCTCCATTTTTTTTTCAACTTTCATCCACTAACTCACCTCAAACTCACTCCATATTCATATATCCTCTTCCTTTCATCTTTGATTCCACATTTACATCATCAAAGGGGCTGATCCTTCAAGGTTGCGTGTTTGTTGTTGTTGATTTTGAGGAGTGTTGGTGATTTGTTACTCTTGATCTTCATTTCTACTCTTGTTTAGCTTGGAACTAAGGTATAACCTAAAACCCTTTGCATTTTCATCCACTTTCTTGCATCAAAATCCTTTTTCAACTTATATTTGCATCTCATAACATCATCTAAATGTAGATTAGGGGCTGTTGTGGGTGAGAGTTGGCATCTCACCCACCAAATAAATTGTTCTTGTGACTATGTGTTGATTATGTATTGTTCTTGTGATTTTTTTTTTTTTTTGCATTTGGTGAAATAAAATTGTGAATCTATGGCTATTTTGGTTCGCAAGTTGTATGAAATATATGTGTAATATAATTTTCTTGTTCATCCTTGCCTAATAATACTTGATCTAGCCATTGATGTTTGATTGTTGTATTATTATGCTTGGAACCATGTTAAAACTTGCAAAAATAATTTTCCATCCATATGTATGTTTCGCAAGTTGCTAAAATAAATAGGGTTTTTGTTGCCTTTTGGTTCTTTGGTTTGTCTTTGTGCTTAAAAACGTTTTCTCAAGTTGTTTTAATGAAGTTTGCTTGCAAGTTTTTGTTGATGATTGACAAAAGGACTCTCACTCGTGCTTTGAGCACTATTTGTTAAGTGATGAGGATTGTTCAAGAGGATTCAACCACCTTTGAGTTATAATGTTATTTGTCCTTGTAAATTTGGTTTACCATATTTGTTTCAAATGTTGATGATGTGTAAGATGACTCTCACTTGTGCTTTAGGCACTATTCTTTAAGTGATGAGGATTACTTCAAGTGATTCAACTCTCTTTAAGTCTTCAAATGAACAAGGTGTGAATTTATGATTCTTTGCTTGCTAACGGTTTATGATAACTTGTGAACAATTTATTTTGGTCATTTTGAGCCTTGCAAATGTGTTGCTTGTTTAGATCATTAATTTGTTGATGATTGGTAAGAGGAATCAACATGTGTTTACAAACACTATTCTAAATGTTGATGATTACTTATAAGGGATTCAACCCTTGCACATGTCTTAGCATTAAAAAATTTGGTAAAATGACTAGACACTTATGCCTTTGTGCATTGTTAATAAGTGTCAAAGATTACCAAAAGGGACTTAACTCTTGTGCTTTTATTGTTGACCCTTAAATGATTCAATGAATTACCCCTTTGCAATTGATTAATGTTTCACCTTCGTGTGACCATTTCTTATGGCAATTTGTAATTAGTTTTGACTATTACATATTTATGCATATTGCTTGTCTCTTAGATTTGTAATGCTTGCATGATTTGTAATTAAGTGATTTGTATATTGGCTAGGGATTGGTATGTTGATTGAAATGTCCTACTTGTTTTCCAAAACCCCTTTTCCAAACCAAATTCTTTTTCTCAACTTGTTTCAAATCAAGAGTCAAATGTTTCCCAAACAAAAACCCTAAGGCATTTTTTTTCTCTTAAATAAATCATTAGCCATCACTCGAAGCCTTTGCTTGTTTGATCGCTAATGAGGAGTTATTAGTGGTAGTCACTCGAAGCCTTTGCTTGTTTGACTATCATGAAAGCTCCCACACCATAACTAAAAATAAATAAATTCCAATTTCAAAAAACAACATAATTATCCCCAATGCTCACCTTTTTCAAAAATGATTTCAAAAAAGATAATAAAACGTCGTTACTTGTAGTCACTCGAAGCCTTTGCTTGTTTGATTACCGGTTTCGACTCTTTTCTTTCGAGTTAGTAATGAACGCCACTCGAAGCCGTTGCTTGTTTGGTATTTGTAAACACTCGAGTCTTATTTCCAAAAACTCAAAAACACTTTCAAAACCAAAAGCAAGAACTACGTTGCTTTGATTCCCACTTGGGATACGTAGGAGCGAGACTTGTTCTCGTCAAGCACATCAAAAAAAAAATCTTCACTTTCACAACAATAAAAACCTCTATTTTCAAAACAAACAAAAAATGTTTTCAAACCCATTGTTGTTAGTAGCTAATCAGAACCGTAGTTCGTCTAGCTATTGACATCGATGTCCTTTCTCCAAAAAGAACAATAAGCGATGACCACCCATAGCCTTTGCTAGTTTGGTCATCAAACAAATCAATCCTTTTCAAAAAAAGCTTTCAAAAAGAGAATAAAAACAAGTTGTTACCAACGGTCACCCAGAACCTTAGTTCGTTTGACTAGCGGTAGCGACTCCTTTTGAGTACTTAGCGGTGATTACCCATAGCCTTAGCTAGTTTAATCACTCGCTAGTACTCGTCCTATTTCGAAAACTCACCTAAAAAGTTAAAAAACAAAAACCAAAGAAGAACTACGTAGCTTTGAGTTCTCCATCGCACCGGGAGATACGTAGGAGCGGGCCATGTCCCGTCAAGCACTTTTTCTAAAAAACTTTTTTTTCCTTTCTCTATAATAAACAAAATTTTCACTAAGTCCTTTTTCAATGCATTTTTTTTAAGAAATGAATAGGCAAATTTAGGTATATTTTCCAAATCAAACGTTGAAACCACACCTTTTAGTTAGAGGTTCCCTTTCGGTAGAAAGGACATGTGAGGTGCTAATACCTTCCTCACGTGTAATCGACCCCCGAACCTATGTCTCTAGTTTTCAAAGACCACCCGCCTTTTCTTTGAAAAGACTTTTTTTCAATGTTTTGGTCTTAAAACTAAAATATTGGTGGCGGCTCCAAACCTTTCCCATGTTGTACATCGAGAAACCTAAAAAGGGGATTTTTCGGGGTGCAACACTGATCACTAACTGAGATTAAACATGCCAATACAATCAAGAGATACAGTTATTGAGGATGCAAAGTAGAGTTCTCAAAACAAATGTGTGTGTGTAGGAAGGGGTGTATTTACCCTAATGACTCTATGCTACAACATGCATGTAGACTTACGTCTTCATTAGGAGGTCATACACATGGATGGAATGGCATATAATTGAATCAAGACATTTAAGTGGCATCAACAACAAAAGAATACAATTGATCATAGGCATAAAATAGTCTAAGTTAAATGGATGAGCATGTAATCATGATGTGCTAGATTAGATAAGCATGAATGCATGTAAATGCATGAACATTTGAGAATGAATGCAAGAATGAGTATATACAAAGATGCATGAGCATACAAGAATGCATGAGCATTTGATTAATGAATGCATGGACATGTGAGGATGAATGCAAGAATGAGTATATACAAAGATGCACGAGCATACAAGAATGCATGAGCATTTGATTAATGAATGCATGGACATGTGAGGATGCATGGTTATTTAATTATGAATGGACATGTGAGAATGCAAGAAGTATAAACAAGTAAGGATGCATGAGGTACTAACAAGTGAGAGTGCAAATGAATATGCAAGAGATATGAATGTATGAAAAGGCATGAAGATTAAAACAAGAGAGTATGCAAGAGATACAAGCAAATGAGAATGCAAGAGAGTGAATAAGGTTTTATTTAAGTGCAAGTGTGTGAGAGTGTGTCATAAAAAGTGGTAAAAATCTAGTTACCTTATTCTTAGGAAATGGTGAAATGTTTTGGTGTTTTTAGAGTCTTAGGAAAAAGTGGTAAAAAAGTATTTTTGGGTTGATTTTGTAAAGTTGAAAAGTTATAAATGTAAACTAGAAAATGTTTTGGGTCTTTTTGTAATTTAAGAAAGGTAAAAAGTAAAGGTAAATTATTAATGAAATGGTAACTTATTTAAGTGAAGGTGGTGAATTATTCAAGTGAAGGTAAATGGTAAAAGTAAAAGGTAAAATGTTTTTTAGGGTTTTAAGTGAAAGGTAAAAAAAAAGGTAAGAAAATGTTTTTTACTATTTAGTAACACTTAAGTGAATGGTAAAAACTTAAAAGGTAAAAAGTAAAAAAACACAATTCACAACAATTAATTTACCAAACAAGATCAAACAACAAATTTGAGTAAGTAAATTGGTCACAAAAATGGCTTTATGGCCGAAACATACATATACACAATAAGGCTCAAGTTCAACAAATTTCTTGCAACCAAATCACATCATTAGACACACACACATAAACCCTAAGATCTACACATGTATATCACACTCAAACAATCATCATTTCATCATTTATTCAACACACAAAATTAAAGAAAATAAAAGATGATGAAACCCTAATTCTACACTATCAAACCTTAGAGCATGAAGGACTACCTTAACCAATTTTATTCCATCAAAACTCAAGAAACAAGCAAGAAAACATGTTATCCAACAAGAGAGGCCCTAGGCCGAAACAAAAAGGTAAGGAAAAATAAATTTTCATTTGGTGAAAATCGCATGAACAAAGAGCAAATCACAAGAACAACACATAATCAACACATAGTCACAAGAACAACTTATTTAGTGGGTGAGATGCCAACTCTCACCCACAACAGCCCCTAATCTACATTTAAATGATGTTATGAGATGCAAATATAAGTTGAAAAAGGATTTTGATGCAAGAAAGTGGATGAAAATGCAAAGGGTTTTAAGTTATACCTTAGTTCCAAGCTAAACAAGAGTAGAAATGAAGATCAAGAGTAACCAATCACCAACAATCTTCAAAAATCACCAACAACAACCACGTGACCTTGAAGGATCAGCCCCTTTGATGATGTAAATGTGGAATCAAAGATGAAAGGAAGAGGATATATGAATATGGAGTGAGTTTGAGGTGATTTAGTGGATGAAAGTTGAAGAAATTGAGGAGGAGAATGAGGGGGAGGTTTCGGCCAAGGGGAGAGGGGAGGAGAGGAATTGGTGTGCTAGGGTTTTTGAATGGAGAGTGAGGCTAAGAGGGTGTGTGGGCTGATCATATGAAGGTATATATAGTGCTCACTTATCATTAAGGGCTTCTAGGTCATTTTGATTTCCATTGTGCTCTAGGATTGCATCTAAATTTTGAACCAAGGGTCAAGATCAAATGTCACATGGATTAGGGGCAATTAGAAAGCACAAAGTAAGGAGAGAGAGGGCTGAGGGGCGCAGCTTAAGGAGGTGAGTGAAGGATAAGTTCAATTACAAAATTGTATTTTTCCATGAAGCTTATTACAAGAGTGTCATTTTAATTCAAATGAAGGGTGAGGATTGCATTTAACACTTGAATGGAAGGCCATGATTTAAACACAATTTGCAACCAATAAAATAAATCAAAAATGGGGGGAAAAGGGCTGGAATTCGCAGCCAAGGGGAGAGAGAGTGAGTGGAATTGCAATTTGTACTATTGTACTACACTTGACCTTTCAAAATTCAAAGGGATATTCCTTATTCCCTTCTAGATAATTCTTCTAAATTTTTGCCATTTTGGGTCATATCCCATGATTCAATGATTGGACTCTGAATTTTATGATCTCACCAATCCCAAAATTGATTTGTTGACCCCACTCCAAAGGAAATGACCATTTTACCCTTTTGTTCAAAAACCGAATTTCATGCCAAAAATATTCTAATGATGCACAAAAAAATGCACAACTCCACTCACTTGGACTCAAATAAATTCCTCAAGAGATGCATAGTGGTTTTTACTGAGAAAATATTTATTTTAGTGAAATGACCAAAATGCCCTTTTGGTCCCAAAAACCCTGATTTTGCTCTAAACTTCATTTCCACTCTAACAATGATCCTGAGACCCTTTGGATGACTCTAAAACTCTAGAAATGCATGCATGATGAGAAAATAAGTCTTTTTGGCGAAATTACCAAAATACCCTTTGAACTAGGAAAAACCCTAGAAACCCTAAAAATGCTCTAAAGTGCTCTAAAATGCCATGCTATGCTTTTCTAACCCTAAAATGCATTCTGAAACTTCTAAGATGCAAGCATGATGCTCTTCCTAACCTCTAGGATGAATGCTAAGACTAGGTTTATTTATTTTTGGTTGAAAATTAGGGTTTTGCCCTAAGCCGGGCAAAATTGGGGTATGACACCGGGTTTATACCAGCGAGGGTGTCTACCACCAGCCTCGGTGCGCCCGAGATACGGATCTTGTCAAAGATCTTCGAGGCCGGGTTTATACCAGCGAGGGTGTCTACCACCAGCCTCAGAGCGCCCGAGATACCGGTCTTGTCAAAGATCTTCGAGACCGGGTTTATACCAGCGAGGGTGTCTACCACCAGCCTCAGAGCGCCCGAGATACGGGTCTTGTCAAAGATCTTCGAGGCCGGGTTTATACCAGTGAGGGTGTCTACCACCAGCCTCAGAGCGCCCGAGATACGGGTCTTGCGATGTCGAGTTTGGTGTCTCGGGTTCCGGTTTTAGCGTAGAACTTTAAGGCGATCGTTCGACCGATCCCAAATCCTTCCGTTCAACCTCGGAACTCACTTTTATCAAGCACTCAGTGTGAGGAAAATCGTAGCCGGGATATATATTAGATGGTTGAATATTTACAAAGTCGGATTACATCACGCCCGTAGGCTCATTCTGAGACCCAGGTGACATGTGACCTTCTTACGTTAATCCATTCTTCATGATCGATATACTTTTGAGATCGCTGGAGGAACTCGGCAAACGACTCAGTTTGGTTGACCCCGACGTCAATCTGAAGTAGACTTCCTTCACGAAGACCAGCCTCCATAAAGTAAAGACGGAAGGAGTCGTCGAGGTTCCGGACATCAGCAGCTTCTCTATTGAATCTCTCTATGTAGTCCCGGAGGAATTCATTTTCTCCTTGCCGAATTGCCTGTAATACCTTCCGAGATTTAGGTTTCATCTTCGAGTGGGCGAAGTGTGCATAAAAGAGCTTGGCTAACTGATCCCAAGAGGAGATCGTATTTGGCTTAAGAGCCCTGAACCAGTCTAGAGCCGCCTTCTCTAGAGTGAGGGGAAAAGTTCAGCACTTTATCTCATCTGGAATGTTGCGGTATTGCATAACCGAGTCAAAGTAGTCGAGATGGCGATCCGGATCGCCAGGCCCGTCGTGCATTTTCAGACCTTCAGGGGGTTTCTCGAGGTGCTTCGGCACCAGAAAGTAGTCGATCTTACTTGTGAAGGGTCCTTTGCGCTTCGTCGACCTCTCAAGGGGTGGAGACCGTTGGTAGCCATACTTGCCGAGAGATCCCCGCGAGCGAGGGCGTTGACATTCCTGCCTCGGAGACCTTTTCCGACTTCTGGTACGTCGCCTCGGAGGAGAGGGAAACAGAAACGAGCTAGGCCGAGGGGAACCCTCTGGACCATAAGAATCATCAGAGGTCTGACTTGAGGGAGTCTTCGATCCTCGCCCTCCTCTACAACGAGGTGGAGTGCGTTGATGGTATCTCCTCCAAGCCGGAGATTGGTGGCGCCCGCGACCATGAGTCATTCCACTTGAAGAGTTGCGCAGAGAGGAACTCCGATCCGGGATGTTACGAGCCTGGATCTCAGCAATTTGAGCTTCTATCTGGGTGTAGCGATGGCTTTCCTGCCGGTCGGTCTCGGCTTGCCGATTTAGGAATAGGACGAGCTGTTGTTCTGCGTCGACCGGTACCCAGATGGTCGGAGGGGGAGGTGGAAGTCGGTTCCGGGCTGAGCTCCCAGGAACCATAGCCGTAGCCGAGCTTTGAGCATGCGTCGGACCAAGGGGTAAGGTGACTGCCATTCCTTCCAGAGTTACCCGCTGCAGAACCGGTTCTGCAGCGACATTCGGGATAGTTCTATGACGTAAGGTCGGAGCCATTGTCAATCAAGGAGATGGGAGAGGAACTAAAGTACAAGATCCTCCCACTGTGGTCGCCAATGTTCTGTACCGTATCTCTAGACCTGTATCTGATCTTAGACACAAGGTCCGATCCGAGATAGTTGGTAGGGGTTGGTCTTGATCAACCGAGCTCCGCTTCCGATCCGGGGCAGGTGGTACCTGCGAGGATACTCCGACGCTCAAGTCAGCTAGGGAGAGGTAAAGAGTAGAAAAGAGTGTGTACCTTTAATGAAGCATTCAATGCTGTACCTTTAATGAAGCATTCAATGCTTATTTATAGAGTTTGGTGGTGTTTGACCTGATGGATCAGGACCGTTGTTCGATCTTGCGCTGCGATCTCCACCATTGGTTGATGGATCTGCATTTGGTGTTGGGCCTTAGTATTGCGGATTGGGCCAATCCGTAACACGAACCATTTTAAAAGTGGATCAAATTAATCCTTTTGGGATAACTTTTTAGGGGTATTTTAGTCTCCATAAAGAACTAATTTGACCTATATTTTCATTTTTTCAGGAACTAAGAGCCTGCTTGATTTTGAAGGCTCGATAACAATTTTTAAAAATTATTTATAGCTAACAAGTCTTTGATTGTATACCAACCTATATTGAGACTATTATGTTGAATGAAATCCACCTGATTAAAAAAAACTATTTATAAGTTTTTATAACAGTTTTTAAAAATTATTTGTTGTTTTAAACAACTGAAAAATAAAAGATTCGTTTGATAGAAGTCTCACATTTAACTACTTTTAAAAATTGTTTTGGTTTTCTGTTTTAAAAACTAAAAAACTAGATTGTCTTTAAGATTTTTCCTCTCATTTAGAAAAAAGGTGATTACACATTCTGAAAAAAAAACTGATGGAAATTGCTTTCAATATTTCTCACGTCCGTGAACTCAAAAGTAGGCACTAGTAAAGAGAAGTGAACCAACACAAAAAAAAATTAGCGTGAAAAACCTTAATATGAATAAGGAAAAACCATGTGACCCGCAAAAACTTCCACTATAAGAATAATTGGAATACAAAAACTTCACCATCAGATGGATCACTCTACAATGTATCTTTAATTTATAAATAATTACTCTCACAAAGAAACTCGTTATGAGGCTCAGTGCTGTATACATGTAGAGAGGGATGCGGGCAATTGTCCCTATAAGATGAAAATGATTTACTTAGGTGTACTTAATAAAAATATTTTTTTCCCCATAAGAAAAGAGGTGTTGCTCATTTATTTTAAAACTTAGACATTTAATCCCCTTATTTTTACAAATTTGGACATTTAGTCTAAATGGGGTTTTGCATATATTTAAAGTGACGTAAAGCTCATTAATTGAAGTGACATTTGATATAGGCAGCACACGTGGCTGCCACGTCAATTAATGAGACACACCATTGTGCCACATCATTTAATTATTTAATAAAATATTTAAGATAAAAACAAATTAAAACAAAATTCTAAACCCAAACTTCACAATCTCTCACTCTCTTCTTCTCCCACTCAGTTCTTCTTCTCCCACAATACTAGCTCGTGAAGACACAGAGCTTAGAGCCACTCTAATGCACTTTTCTTAACTCATTTCTTAAATTGTGCAAATATTACTAAGAGAAAATTACCATTGAATATTACATGTTCTTGCTTAACTTTAAAAAAAATTTCCCCTGTGAACAAATGTACGGACTTTCGCTTACCACTAAAAAGCAATAAAAAACAATACATAACAAGTTGCAGAGGCGATGATGTTCTTGTGTCAAAAACATTGGGAGATGCTTAATCGGTTGTCTTTATTTTAATAAAAATAAAAATACTAATAATAAACAATAAATGTAATACATGTTAATTATGATTAAAATATATTAGACACGATAAATTAATTAAAATAATTAATTTTTAATACTTACTATTGGATATAGTTTTAGGTATTATTTAAAATTTAAATAAACAAATTAATATTTTAATTTGAAGTAATGTTGACTCCAAATATTTAAGTATAAAAGTGTGGGTTGCTTAAAGATTGCTCACTATTAGAAATCTCGGTATTACCTGCGGAATTTCCTGCGGAAATTCGTGAAAAATTCACAGGAAACAGATTTCCTGCAGAATTACCTGCGGATGTGGGTTCCCAGTTATTTCATTCGTGGGTAATTTTTACCTGCGGATTTGTCAATCGGCAGGAAATTCCGCAGGAGAGTCGGCAGGAAATTCCGCAGGAGAGTTGGCAGGAAATTCCGCAGGAGTTTGGCAGGAAATTCGGCTGGTAATTCCGCAAGTAAGTCAGCAGGAAATATTATTATTATTATTTAGCTTATGGATCTAATTTTAAAACCGGCTTAATGCTAGTACAATAATCATTCCACAATAAAAAGGCAGGAGGATAACAAAAATACATACTATATCATTGTCATACAAAAAAGCATAATACATGTCATATATAGCTATTCATGTCCCTACAAATCATAAATAATTTCATATCTGTTACATGTATCTCATCACATAATACAAAAAAGCATACTATTCATTAATTCTGACATGTCCCTAGAAGCTATATATATAGTTGTTCATGTCCCTACAAATCATACTATATCTCATCACTTAACCCATCACTATCTTCAACAACCACATCACTATCTTCAACAATCTCATTGTCATACGGAGGCGATGAAGGCGGACGAGATGAAGATGAGGCAAACCCAAGATGTTGCATTATTGAACCAAACTCTTCTCTCATTTCCAATTTAATCTCTTCTTTCATTCGTAATTTTTCTTCTTCTTGTCTTTGTAGTAATGCATTTAATTCTTGAACCAAACTCCTCAAAGAAACGATCTCATCTGAATTATCATTATCCTCTAATTTACATGAAGAAGTGGGCAGCATAATTCCACTAACCGATCCAAGGCCAAAAACCTTGTGGCCCTTCTTCACTCCCACTGTATGTATCCATAAATCCATGTCAGACGGTATATCAATTTGTGGTTGACTATCACCCTCATTCTCACCCAAAGGACATGTTGGAATTTGAGAAGATAACTCCTGCTTTTTTTGTTCAAATTTATCCTAGAAATATATTACATGTCAGCACCACAAGCAACATATACAAATGAATAAAAGCACCACAAAAACTGCAACAGAAAAATGACAGAACTGCTTGTAAACTGTTACATATATAGATGCATAATCTGAGCATATTCATAAACTAGCTGCATAGCCAATCAGTGAGCCAACAATAACATTTTATGTAATTCCAGAGGGATATCTTATCTTACTTGATGGAGACTATAACAAAACATTTTATGTTCAACCGGTGAGCCAACAATATATGAATAGCAGATGGGTGGAGCTACTAATTATCACAACCATATATTTACTTAATTTGAGTACATAATTTGGTGGACCAATCTTGCATAATAAAATAAAGCTCCACCAATATATATTTTGGCAGGTGGATAATATCAATTCAAGCAATAACATAGATTCAATATGGCAAGTGACTAATAACTGTACAGTTACTAAACTGTAACAGTAGGTACAGTGTGAATTTTCTAGATTACACTAAGCTGCAGAATTTACAATGCTAAGTAAGAGTTACTTCTTGTACTATCTATTAAAAATTGATGCCAAAAAGAGGACTTACATAAGCGGCTTTCGCATGCACACCCACCCAACTTTGATCCTTTTTCACATGAGTGCGAAAATAAAAATCTACCAATGACGAATCTGTCCCCTTTTCTTGCTTCTGCAAATCAGTTGATAAAAGTAATTTTATTATCATTAACTTTGAAAACAAAATTATAATATACAAAAATATTTTAATAATACCATTCTCTTCCAATGCAAACGATGAGAAATTGATCCACCGGTATGAAGTGAAGCACCGTACAACACTCGCGGTTTCTTCGATTTGTTGTAGATTTCTTTTTAAATGTTGAAGACCTCCAATAAGTCTTCAATTGTCCCCACACAACATCTCCAATTGAAATTTGTATCCATGTTCAAAACAAATTGGCCATGACTTTGCTCGTCTCAAAGGCCCCCTTGCCAAGTCATACAAGTCAGGATTATGTAACCTAAGTTGTTGATTCGTTTTTACCTAGTCACATAAACAAAAAATTACAAATTACTCAATGAATAGGGAGTACCCAAGTAAGTTATACAATTTTAAAGATACTCTTACATATTCTTTAAACCACTGTGGAAAATCAGCTTCTATTTGTTGATTGATAACATCATCATTGAGATTTTCATAAATCTCCTTCAAACTTTGTACATAGATACTACATAAGATATTTAATCAAGTTAGATAATACCATTAGTAGTTGGATTAATGGAGATATGTGCTTGATACTTACTCAATGAATGGCTTAACCTCATTACAGTTTAAGAGAACATGACATTGGGCAGCCAATAGTTCTCTATCTTCAAGCCACCTTTCATCACATTTTCCAGCTGTTTGGCCAAACTGTTTAAAGAAAGACAAAGTTGGCTTTATATGTTCTTGATGGATCCCCTCGTTCACACCAGTTGTACTTGAGTATTGAGCATGATGCTCAAAATAATGGGAGCCAAAATAGGACGTCTCTTGCACCAAGTATGCTTCACATATACACCCTTCCACACTTTTTTTGTTTTTCACGGTTTGTTTTATTTTATTCAGAAACCTAGAAACAAAGTATTATAAACCAATTATTAGGTATTAGGTACATTATACAATGATAATGAAATTGTAGGAAATGAAGGATAATTACCTTTCAAATGGATACATCCATCGATATTGAACGGGTCCACCCATCTTAGCTTCATAGGGTAAATGAATTGGCAAGTGCTCCATAGAGTCAAACAATGAAGGTGGAAATATAGGCTCCAACTTACACAATATCATAAGAATGTTTTGTTCCATGTGTAATAAATGATCCTCCCGTAACACTGTGGAGCACAAGTCCCAAAAAAATTGACTAAGCTCAGTTAAGGGCTTCCATATTGGTTCGGGAAGAGCACTAAAAGCTATTGGAAGTAGACATTCCATAAAAATGTGGCAATCGTGGCTTTTCATCGCATACAATCTTCTATGTTCTATATCTACACAATTGCCAATGTTGGAGGCATAACCATCGGGCATCTTCAACCCCTTCACCCATTCACATACATCATCCTTTTGTTCATTTGTCAAGCAATATTTGTCTTTGGGTTTTGTATATTTCCCATTAGGATTGGCTTTCAACAATAACTCATTTCTACGACAATACTCTGCCAAGTCCAATCGTGATTTTTCATTGTCTTTAGTTCTGTCTTTGTCATCCATGACTGTATTAAACACATTATCAAAGACATTCTTTTCTATATGCATAACATCTAGGTTGTGCCTCAATAGATTGTATCTCCAATATGGCAAATCCCAAAATATGCTTCATTTGGTCCATGTTTCAATCTGAAAGCCTTCGATTTTTCCATGCATATTGGACATGCTAATTTTCCTGCAGTACTCCACCCAGATAACATCCCGTAATTAAGCAGGAAAATCATTTATGGTCCACAACAGTGCAACTCTTAATAGAAAATTTTGCTTCTTAGAGGCATCATATGTTACTACACCACTCTTGCAACTCGTCTATTAATGGCTGCAAATACACATCAATTTTACCTTTGGGACTGTTCGGACCTGGAATGATTAAGGTCAAGAACATATAAGGGGTCATCATACATAGCTCGGGAGGTAGGTTATATGGTGTGACAATTACTGGCCAACAAGAATATGATTTCTTTGATTAGCTAAAAGGATTGAAGCCATCGGCACACAACCCAAGTCTTACATTTCGAGGTTCTGAGCCAAATTCAGGATATACTTGGTCAAAGTATTTCCAAGCTTCACCATCCGAAGGATAACACAACACACCTTCCTCTCGACGATTCTCATAGTGCCACCTCATTTGCTCTGCAGATCTCACAGAAGCATATAATCTTTGTAGTCGAGGGATGAGAGGCAAGTAATGCAATCTCTTACGGGGTACACTTCTAGAGTTTCTCTTCCGTTTTGTAAGTGTTTTATACCAGGGTTCATTACAAAACTTGCACTTCTTCAAAGTTGCGTCATCTTTGTAATACAATATACACCCTCCAACACAACAATCTATCATCATCGTGGATAAACCGAGCCCTCCTACAAGCTTCTTTGTTTCCCAGAAATTGGAGGGAATGACATTCTCGGGATGGTTCGTCTCCTTCATTAACCTCGCAATGTCATTGAAACAAGCATGCGACATGTTGTGTTTGGATTTTAAACTCAGCATTCTAACCGCAGTAGAAAACTCTGATGGATTTTGACATCCTGGCCATAATGGTCGGTGGACTGAGTTCAACATTTCATAAAATTTGGAAGCTTCCATATTTGGAGGTTCCTCCTCATTTTGTACAAAATGTTGCTCACGATTAAGACCGGCGGCATCAAACACCATGTCCTCATATCTATTTACATGCTCATGACCCCATTGTTGATTGCTACTACTAGGCGTATCCATATCAATATCAACATTAATATGAGAGACTTTCTCTCCATGGGATGTCCAACGCCAATATCCAGGCTTAAACCCCTTTCTAAGAATGTGAACATTTAAGGGCAAAGTGCCTCTCGTTTTTACACCGCTTACACGGACACCGTATTACCCCTTCATCCAAATACTTTTTTTGCTGACAAGCAAAGCCAATAAATTCTTCTACTCCTTTTAAAAATTCAGTGGTATATCCCTTTCGACCCGGAAGAAGCCTATTATACATCCATGTACGATTTGCAGGAACTTCCATCTGCTTTCCCCAACCTAAAAACTCTGATGCTGAACTAAAATAGTTTAAAGGAAAGACTACAACAAACTAACAACAATCAACAGTTAGGTTATTCCAAGAAGCCTTAAAACAAACAAAATCATGAACCAGAATCACTAACAACAAAGTAATTTAGCAAACACGAAAATGAAATGATTATAGATAGATAGAGGAAAAAGGAACTGACAGAGAATGAAGGAACGGAGAAATCTGCAACACTAACACGATGGTTTTGACGATCAGAGAAGACGAGCACGAGCGGTGAACCAGGATGAGACGAGCACGAGCGGTGAACCTGAACGAAAACCGGCACGAGCGGTGAACCCAAACGAAGACCAGCACGAGCGCGAGCGGTGACAATCACATTGTTGATTTCGACCCGTTGAAGAAGACGATTGTTGATTTCTAGGTTTGAAGGTGACCGTGAGGGACGAAACGGAAACGAGGAACAATTGTTGATTTCTGGATTCACATTGTTGATTTCTGGGTTCACGATTGTTGATTTGTCGATCTGTTGAAGAAGATGGCGATGAGTGAGAGCTCGAAGGCGATGAGTGAGAGTGAGAGCTTGAAGGCGGTGAGTGAGTGAGAGTAAACCTAATTGGAATCTGAAATGTGAACGTCGCTTACTCTTTCTTTTCTTATTATTTAATTTAATTTAAAAAATTAAAAAATCTGAAATAAAAAAAAAGTAATAAAAATAAAAAAAAATCATATTTTTTAAAGTTTTCAAAATAATAATAAAGAAATTTCCTGCGAAAAATGGTTCTTGGAAAATTCCGCAGGAAAATAAAATATTACCTGCCAACTTGAAAGCGCATCAAATGTTTTGCATATTTACAAAATTTTCGCAGGAAATTCCGCAGGTAATACCGAGATTTCTAGTAATGGCTTATTTTTTTAATCATTGGAGTAAAATATGAATGATTTGCTTAAATATTGCTTGACCTTTATGTGAAATTGTGGTCTCACTTAAATATTACTTTTCTCCCATTAGTAATATGGTCGACCTCACATTCTCTCTTGAAAACTCTATCTACCAATCAACATCTGCCCATAGCGAATGAGTAAGCCAACGTGGTAATGTGGTCGACCTCTTCATTCAAAATCAGGACAGTTGTTGTGTTCAGGACTTAAAATTTTACTCATAGGTATTGATTTCTATCAGGGGAAGGGTGAGGCCCACCAACGATGATCTTTTAGCTCAGTGTCTTCTATTCATCTCAAAACTGCAAAAACACACACAATGTTTCCTTAAAGCTCCAATCATCAGAAGATTCACGTGGGTGGGTATCTAAGAAGAAGAGAGTGAGAGCTCGTGAAATTAGGGTTGAGAATTGAGGTTTATGTGTTTTTGTTTTTTTTTTTTGTTTTTTTGTTTAAATTTGTTTTATTTTTTTAAATATTTTATTAAATAAATAAATGACATGGCACAATGATGTGTTTCATTAGTTGATGTGGCAATCACGTGTGTTACCTATATCATATGCCACATCAATTACTGAGCTATACATCATTTTAATTAGAAGCAAAACTTTTATTTAGATTAAATGTCTGAGTTTTTAAAAATAGGGGGATTGAATGTCTGAGTTTTAAAATTAGATGATTAAATCTCTGAAATTATGAAAATAGGGGGACAAAATAATTTAGCTTTTATTCTTCTAATTTTTCTTGTTTTGGTCTCTTCTAACACTAAATAAACATACATGGAGCAAGTATTTTTTGTTATTTTAGGAGTAGAGACCCCAAAAAATCTTTAACAAAAGAAACCAAGACTTATCTGCTCTCTATAAAAATGAAAAGTACTAATTTGACCATTAAAAAAATTAAATAGTAGTCAAACTAGTATATAAAGAGGACTAAAATGTACCTGATAAACTCCAATTAAGTATATTTTTAGAGATACTTTTAGGTCATTTTTTAGAGCAATTAATAATAATTAGATAAATCATTGACTTAAATTTGTTTTTTTATTTTGCAGAAAAGAATAAAATGGGAAAAAGAATAAAAGTCTAATTTAGAGCTTTTATATATATATATATATATATATATATATATATATATATATATATATATATATATATATATATATATATATATATATATATATTTGTGTGTGTGTGTGTGTGGCCGTAAAAACTCAAAAAGGAAATGCACTAGAAGTGGTCCACGACCAAATTGAGAAGCAGCACATGATCCATCAGCCAGCTCATCATCAAGAAGGCATCACATCAGTGGAAAGTGAAGCCCATGATTGAATTGAAGTGCCGCACACGTAAACCTAAGGAATAAGGGGTTTTTTTTGGTACCTGTTGTGTGAAAACAATATGTGCAAGTAGAGATCGTTCCCACGAGAATTGTTGAGTTCTTTTCTATATTTAATTAGCAAGCAAGCTAGTGAGTACAAGCAAAGTAAAATAACAAGTTGTAAAACCCAATTTTATCAACAAACAGCAAGTAAAATAAAATATTAGTGGTAATCCAGAATGAGAGTAAGTTGGGAATGCCTTCACTATGCAAATTCATAATGATGGTCTAATGCCGCATATGATGCTGCAGCAATAGATGCTGTCGCAATAGTTGCTGTTTTGTCAAACACTTTCACTGGGTTTTTGCTACAAGAGACTATGTCTAGGCCCTATATAGGTATACCCTAGGCTACTTACGCACACACAGTGCTCACCTTATGGAATTTGCCCTCCTATGTCTAGGTTTTAAGCAAGGATTATTAAAGTGTCCTTTACTAACCACTATCTATATTATCCTTTGAGATCAATTTATAAACCATGTCTGAATCTATAAATGGTACTTATATTTATGCGATCAAGTCTAAAATAAGTTTGGAAATAGTATCACGCAAAGGATAAAAATGCTAAACATCAAATACATGCATTAAACACACTAAGACTTCATTACATAGATAAACGCATCCAACTAAGAGTATTTAGCTCAGAATGAGCAAACACCACAAGAAATACAACTTAAACATAATGTTAAAGCCATAAATGCGGAAATACAAAGAAGAAGTATAGTAAGAAGTGGTGTACTGAAGATAGACTCCATGAACAGTAGCATGGAGGTTCAGATCAGCTCCCAAATCCACGAAAATCTTTTAGTAATTAACCTCATGTATTGCTGCAGCATCACTCCCAGCAATGGTGTTTCCACTTTTTGTGATTTAAGGTAGCTTGGTACAAAAATGGAGGAAAAGCTATTTCTACCCTTTTCCTCCTCTGAACCAGCACACAAAATGAAGAAGAAGGTAGTCTTTATATAGTACTAGGGTGAATGATCCAAGAAAACCCTAATTTGGAGGTGCCATTTGTCCTTTTGCGTGACCAATAGTACAAGTGCCCAAGAGAAAGATGGAATATTCCTTGTTCAGGTGCTGGCATCCTTGAGAATGCGCTTGTCCTTGGATAACAGCTGTAATGCGCTCAAATTCGTGCTTCCAGCAATTTCTCTCTCATCTGTCGCAGGAACTGTTACTGCAGCAACTATTGCTGCACCAATGAAACACACACATAAAAGCACAAAATCGGGCACCAAATTGCCAAATGATCACAAACCAGAATTAGTTCTTCTTTTACACTAAAAAACATATTTTAACTAATTAAACACAACATTACTTTAGAACCCACAACAATTTAAGCTAAGAAAGCATAAATAACTCTTATAAATAAGAGTTATCACACCCCCAAACTTAAATCATTGCTTGTCCTCAAGCAATGACGCTTGACAAAGAACAAACAAACACAAACAAGGCAATATCCAGCTGCACAAACTGATTCAAACAGATTTTCAAAGATGCTCAAGTTGAGCATAAACTTTCAGATCCTTAATTACTCACATACACCTTAAGTTTTTCAAGATTTCTAGAATTACCATCTGCTCAAAGTGTGTGTGTGACAACTAGGTCTAGTTCAGCTCTTAGCAAGTTTCAAAACTTCACCTAGCTAGAGAAATAATGGTTTTCTTTTGGCTATGCCAAGAATTTTTCAAAAAGAAATGTAGACTAACAACTTTAGCATAAGAAAGGGGGGCTTCAAAGCACAACAAATGGCTTGATTAAACATTTCAGATTATTGGTCAGTGCACTATTATTACAAGACTTCAGATTCATTGCTGCAGCAATTGGTGCTGCAGCATTTAACACTTGACACACTATTTTGGTGCAATGCCTATTTTTCATAACACTTTTTCTTTTTCAGTTTTTTTTCTTTTTTTTTCTTTTTCTCTTTTTTTTTCTTATATAGGCTATTGCAGCTTTAATCACTTTTATTGAACTTTTATACAATGTACACAGATACTTAGGCACCGACCATCCTAAAATCTTCATGCTTAGCCTTAATATAACCGATGCACCCCCAAACTTAGTTTCATACGCTACCCTAGGTTTTTAGTAGAAGCTTGGCACAACCTAGGTCTACCAAAACCTAAACCTAGAATAAAAGTGTGGAAGCAGTATCAATCTATTCATCTATCAAACCAGGCTACACTCACTCAGTCTCACCATAAAAATCATTAAGTCAGCCCAAATTGAAGCATAATCTCTTACTGATTTGAACAAAATACAACTAAACATGCCTTTTAAAAACAAACAACACATACAAGGTTCTCCCCCCAATTTAAGACCCAGTAGTGTCCCCACTGCTCATGCAATTACTAACTGGAGAGACCTTAGACACAACAGAACTGAATTGAAAACATTTAACACAAAACATGATTTTAAATCCTAAACAGCTGCTGGATGCTATTACAGATGCTACAGCATCCAACAGGATTATTGAAACATTACTAAATAGAAAACAACCATTAAAAACAAACAACAAAACATAAACAACAAAAGAGAAAAGGGTTAACTAGGAGGGACCCATGGTTTGTTGCTGGTACTGGCTCTTGTAGCTTGGTGATTTCTTTAGCAGTTGCATGGGATTCTGCAGCAATAGATTGCTGCAGCTCAGAATCAGCATGGTCAATCAGCAACTTCTGGCTCTTTACTCACAGGAGGCTCCTTTCCAAGATGCATCTCAGCCAATGTCTTGGCTACTAATTTCTTTTGTAGCAATACTTGGCCTCTTTTTGGTCACCAATTTTGTTCTTACAACTTTCTGTGGTGCTGCAACAGATACTGCAGCACTGCCTTCTGACACTGATGTTGTAGCATTACTTGTGACAGCATTCACTTTCAGCATTTCAGTTTCCCATGACCTTTGTTTTTCTCTGTGAAAGGTTGATTTTTGGGTGAATGTTTCTTTGGTGAGGGCTGAGGTGATTTGGTTGATAGGGACTTTTTTGGAGTGCATTGTTTTGGAGATAGGGAAGGTGTTGGGATAAGTATTGATGGTTTGGCTTGAGGTTGGGGTTGATGAAGGGTTGAAACTGTGAGAAGGGGGCTTTTGTGATGGAGAAGGTGTTTTGGGTGGAGGGGATGGTTCTTTGGTTGGTGATGGTTTAGGTGAAGGTGTGGTGGAGAGGTTTTGGGTGGGTGGCGTCGCACCCGGAAAAATCCATGGAGGGATTTTTCTTCGCACAACGGGATTTTAGAGTCGCCACCAATATTTTTTAAAGGTAAAACATCGGAAAAACCTTTTTTTGGAAAGCAATGGTCTTTGGAACCATTAGATTTGGGTTTGGGGGTCTAATTACGAATGGGGAAGGTATTAGCACCCCATAACGTCCCTTCAAAGAAGGGTTACCTTAATTAAATATGTGATTTGCAAAGTTGATTCGGAAAAATGCTTTGTTTTTACCTCTTTTGTTGATGAATGACTTAATGAAAAATCTTTAGTTTTCGCGCTTGACGGAGAGTATCCGCTCCTACGTATCTCCCGGTGCGATGGAGAATTCAAAGCAACGTAGTTCTTGTTTCTAGAAAAAGGTTTTTGTTTTTTACCTTGCTTAATTGTGAAAATTGAGCTTTCATGATGATCAATTGAGCAAAGGCTCCAAGTGACCACCATTAGCACTCCATTGTTAATAATCATGCAAGCAAAGGCTTCGCAAGACTACTAACAAAGTTTTTGATTTAGTGAAAATCTTTAGGAAAATTAGGCATTCATGGTGATCAATTGAGCAAAGGCTCCAAGTGATCGCCACTAGTACCTCATTGTTAATAATCATGCAAGCAAAGGCTTCGCAAGACTACTAACAAAATTTGATTTTGAAGAGTTTTCGCAATTGGATTGATTCTTGTTTAGGGAATGATTTTGATGCTTGAAAAACTTTTGATTGAAAGTGGACCTAGACTACACACATTATGACACGATACATAGATAGGCAAGGAATGAACCCAAGTTGAACATTTTTGCAAAAAAGCATGAATGGGCAAGAAAATGAACCTAAGTTGCACATCTTATTGAAGATGCTAGGCAATGGGATGAATCTAACTAGGCATTTATGACACAATATGTGAATAGGCAAAGGCATTTCAAAGCACAAGTGATATCAAACTTCTAATGAATCACTTGCAAAACCCTAAGGATTTCACATCAACATTAGACATAAGCACCCATGAGGTATCCTTTTGATGTCATCAATGTCTAATACATTTCTTCAATCAACCACATGGAAGGAATAAGTTAAAAGGGGCATTTGCCTCATGCAAGATCATAGGAAAGTCTTAAGACTAAATTGACAAGTTTAGGCAATTAGGGTGTTGAATCCCTTTAGGTAATCTTTGACACTTGGGATATGCACAAGTGCATAGGTGTCAAATCCTCTTACCAAATCATCAACACAAAACCAAAAATTGTTTCAAAACAATTACTTATTTGCAAGACCAAAAGCATTTCAAAATGATTTATAAGTTGTTTTTGGTAATCAAAGCAATTGGTAAGGAAAGGAAACCTAAATTTGCATTCTTGTTCACTAGGAATCACAAAAGAAATTGAATCCTCTTAGGCAATCCTCAACACTTAAAGTGTGCATCAAAGCACAAGTGAGAGTCCTCTTGCCAATCATCAACATAGGGCATGATTTGCAAGCAAATTCATGAGAACAACAAGTTTTAAGCAAACAAACATCATAATCAAGGTTCAATTCCAAGTAATTGCAAGATTAGACCACCAACTCATCAAAAATCTCATAAACCCTAATTTCTTTCTAATATGCGAAATGAAATAAGCTTCAAATCATCATTGTATTCATAAAAACAACAAGAAATGAGTGAAATAACAACAACACACAATTTATTCTAAAGGAGAGAAGCATTCCAAGCACCCAAGCCTCCCAAAGTGCTTGTCAAGATACTTGAGATACATCTCTCACTCACCAACAACAACTATGCTAACATTATGACATTAAAATGCAACGGGATGCCAAAATGAAGTGATGATCTACATCTTTGATGCTAAAATTGGAAGATGATGCTAGGTTTCAAAGCATACCTCAACTCCAAGCTAGAATAAGGAAGGAAATGAGATGAATGAATGCAAAACCCCTTTAATCTGCTCTTCAATCTTCAACTTTGAACTTGATCCTTGAATTTGAAGGTGAATCTTTGAGAAGAATGCAAGAAGGATGGAAACTTTAGTGTAGGAAAGGTGTTTTAGTGGATGATTGAGTGAAGGAATTGAAGAAAATGAGGTGAGGGAGTGGAGGAGGTATTCGCATAGGAGAGGAGGGAGGAGAGGTTTTTTGTGCAAAAAAATGAACTTTTCCTTGTATTTTGGGAGAGTAGGCTTATATAGGGTCTTGGGTGAAATTAGGGTTAAGGGTAGAATAGAAATGGGATGTTCTATTTTAAGTAAGTTTGCAATTTCTTATGAAGGAGTGAGTGTGAGAGGATGGTGTCATTTACAAAAGAGGGTATGAATCTACATGAGAGTGTGTGGGAATTAGGGATGTGTGTGAAATGGGTAGGATTAAGGATAGTACAAGAATATTCTTAAGGAATAATTGTACAATAGAAGAGTGTGGAAGAAATTGCGGGGAGAGAGAGAGAGAGGGAATTCGAAATTGTGGAGGGAGAGAGAGAGAGAGAGGGAATTCGAATATGACAACAAAAATGGGGAGGGAGAATTGCTTCTCCTTTTTGGTCTTTTGTCTTATTGAGGACACTTTGCACTTTCTATTTGAATTTTGAATTTTTGGGCATGCAAATGATAGTGCACCTATTGAAAATGTGTCACATATTTTTGGGCACCATAAAAATATCCCTCTAATTATTCATGACAATAAAATTTGTCATTTAATAATCGGGGAATATTTAATGGTCCTTTTTCAGCTTTCTTGTGCAATAAAAATGGGAAAAATGCCTTTTAATTATTTTGAACTAGGATTTTCTTCCAAAAAAATTATACGAAAATTATCATTGATAGAATAAATTGTATTTTTCATCCTTGACTTGGTTTAGTTCAAAAATAATTAACTTGCTCTCATTTGAATGCTCACAGATATTGAAACATGCACTATTTTATTCCCTAAAATTCTCAAAAATTAATAAAAATACTTTTTTTTGTTTGAAAAAAAGGTTTTGACTTGGGCGGACAAAATTGGGGTATGACAGGTGGTGATTGGGGAAAGGATCGTTAACAAGGTTTAAATGATGAGAAAGAGAAACAACACAGCCAATTAACAGAGGTGATTGCCAAATCTCCCACATTGGCATTTGAAACTTAATTTTGACTTTTTAGCCACGTGCTTAACACTTCAGCAACAACACCAAACTTAGCACCAAAAATCTGCATAATTGACAGCACATACCACAAGACCACTTATTCTTACCTGAAATAGTAAAAACAAAAACACACAAAACACAATTAGTCCTTAAAAATCTGGGTTGCCTCCCAGTAGCGCTTAATTTATAGTCTTTAGCTAGACTTGGCCTTCAAAACCCAAGTTAGGGTGGATAATAGGACAAGAAGAAAATATCATCCTTCCGCTTTCTCCTTTTTGTCAGAAATCCCATGTATTTGGCATAGGGAAGCAAGTGTTCCCATGCCCCAATCAATAAGCATTTGGGATAGGAATTCCCCCTCTTTTGAAAAAATTGAAGCTCATTTTACGGAGGACTCTTTTCTTCAATTACCAAGGGTTGAGTCTCACTTGTGACATGAATCTTTTCATACCTCAACCTTGGCTTTTCTTTCTTGTCACTATTTTTGAATTTTTCTTGTTCTACAACTACACAATTTTTTTTGTTTTTCTTCCACTACTTCCAAATGACCATGTTCATTCTCACACTCTACACTCTTTTCTTCCTTTTGCTCAACCATCTCCTCACTACAACTCTCTTCTTTTAGATGCTCCATTATAGTCTTGATGTGAGCCTCCATATTCTTACATGAAGTTTCAAAGTTGTCATGATCCACTTTAATAGATTCAATGAAATGAGCTAAGAGTTTTTCACACTCTACACCTTTTTCTTCCTATTGCTCAACCACCTCTTCACAACGATCTCTTCTTTTAGATGCTCCATTATAGTCTTAATGTGAGTCTCTATACTCTTACATGAAGCTTCAAAGTTGTCATGGTCCACTTTAATAGATTCAATGGAATGAGTTAAGAGTTTTTCAAAAATAGAGCTCCCCTCATATGTAATCCTTTGGTTTGAGCTTGAGAACTTGGATCTTTCTCACACACAAAGTTTGACATGGGCATGGAGTTTAACTCAAAACAGCCCCTTTCATCTTCATCTCCATTGAAACAATGTTGTTGAGCATTCTTTTCTTGCATAAAGTAAAAATTCCAATGGTCCATGGCTTAAAGTGGTTTTTTTTCATAAAAACATCAAACACAAATGAAACACACTACAAACACAAAGCACAATACAAAATAGAATTTTTTTTTGCTGAAAATAGGAAAAACTAATAAAAGAATCTAAACTAACTAAACTTACTAACTAAACAATAGAAAATAACTATCACAATCCCCGGCAACGGCGCCAAAAACTTGTTGAGTGAAAACAATATGTGCAAGTATACACAGTCAAACAAGTAATAAAGAGTAAGTAGAGATCGTTCCCACGAGGATTGTTGAGTTCTTTTCTATATTTAATTAGCAAGCAAGCTAGTGAGTAAAAGAAAAGTAAAATAACAAGTTGTAGAACCCAATTTTATCAACAAACAGCAAGTAAAATAAAGGATTAGTGGAAATCCAGAATGAGAGTAAGTTGGGAATGCCTTCACTATGCAAACTCATAATAATGGTCTAATGCTGCAGCAATAGATGCTGTCTCAAGAGTTACTGTTTTGTCAAACACTTTCACTAGGTTTTTGCTACAATAGCCTATGTCTAGGCCCTAAATAGGTATACCCTAGGCTACTTACGCACCCACAGTGTTCACCTTATGGAAATTTCCCTCCTATGTCTAGGTTTTAAGCAAGGATTATTAAAGTGTCCTTTACTAACCACTATCCATATTATCCTTTGAGATCAATTTATAAACCATGTCTGAATCTATAATTGGTACTTATATTTAGGTGATCAAGTCTAAAATAAGTTTGGAAATAGTATCACGCAAAGGATAAAAATGCTAAACATCAAATACATGCGTTAAACACACTAAGACTTCATTACATAGATAAACGCATCCCAACTAAGAGTATTTAGCTCATGATGAGCAAACAACACAAGAAATATAACCTAAACATAATGTTAAAGCCATAAATGCGAAAATACAAAGAAGAAGTAAGAAGTGGTGTACTGAAGATAGACTCCATGAACAGTAGCATGGAGGTTCAGATCAGCTCCCAAATCCACGAAAATCTTCAAGTAATTAAGCTCATGTATTGCTGCAGCATCACTCCCAGCAATGGTGTTTCCACTTTTTGTGATTTAAGGTAGCTTGGTACAAAAATGGAGGAAAAGCTATCTCTACCCTTTTCCTCCTCTAAACCAGCACACCAAATGAAGAAGAAGGTAGTCTTTATATAGTACTAGGGTGAATGATCCAAGAAAACCCTAATTTGGAGGTGCCATTTGTCCTTTTGCGTGACCAATAGTACAAGTGCCCAAGAGAAAGATGGAATATTCCTTGTTCAGGTGCTGGCGTCCTTGAGAAGGCACTTGTCCTTGGATAACAGCTGTAATGCGCTCAAATCCGTGCTTCCAGCAATTTCTCTCTCATCTGTCGCAGGAACTGTTGCTGCACCAATGAAACACACATAAAAGCACAAAATCGGGCACCGAATTTCCAAATGATCACAAACCAGAATTAGTTCTTCTTTTACACTAAACAACATATTTTAACTAATTAAACACAACATTACTTTAGAACCCACATCAATTTAAACTAAGAAAGCATAAATAACTCTTATAAATAAGAGTTATCAATACCCCCACACTTTGACACTATACGCCCACCTTGCGTGTGAAAGGACCAAATTACCCTTCAGTTTTTACAGAAACCCAAAACACTTACCATTCACTCACTTACATCCGTTTCACATTCAGAGTAAACAAAAAAACTTCTTCCTGGAATTAGGTAGTTCCGTTAGACAGAAGTACATACTTCCGTTCTCACATTTTTACCACATACGGAAGTATGTACTTCCGTCTGCATCAAAAACAGAACTAGGTGCTACCGTATGATGCTGGACGGATGTACATACTTCCGTATCTGGTAAAAATGCGAGAACAGAAGTATGTACTTCCGTTTTTTTTAAATTCTAATTTAATTTTTTGTTTATCTGCAGTGGCTCGTACTAGAGGTGCAGACGGTCGTATCATAGATATCAGGAGGCATTCAGTTATGCGAGGTGGATCATCACATTCTGCCGGACGTGGTGAACCGGAGGAAACTCCGGTGAGTACACGGATTCGGGTTAGAGACGATGGACATGGGTCTAACCGATATAGACCGACGCAGAGACGACACCAGCAGGAGGATGAGGTACAGGAGGAGCAGTACCAGCAGCATTACCAGGAGCCGGAGTACCGGGAGCAAGTACCAACATCAGTACCAGTAGCAGCAGTACCAGGAGCATGATATGGATGTTGATGATGATCATGCTTGCATAGGACCTATGGATGGTTCTTTGCTCACTGCATATTATGCTCATGTAGCATCTAAGATTCTCTGAGGGCAAGGTAAAAATAATGTAATATATTTATTTACATAGTCTTATTATATAAATTTATACATAAATAGTTTAAGTAAGCTTTTATTTTTTTAATTCAGTTGCGGGATAAATTGAAAGTATCTGCACATGGCAACAAAATCCGGACTGCTCAGGCCCCTCTAGGACAGAATCATGAATTTTATCATCATATTCAGCATTCTGGTTTAGGGCCCCTCGTCTTTTCAGCTCTCACCACAGTAGACCATGAGCTGCTATCTGCTTTTGTAGAGAGATGGCACCTAGAGACGTCGTCATTTCACCTACCATTTGGTGAAATGACCATTACTTTGGATGATGTGTCATGTCTCCTTCATCTTTCGCTGACTGGCAGATATTATAGATCCCCCCAACTCTTTGACTATTGATGATGCCATTCAGTTGGAAGTGGATCATCTGGGGTCACTGTTGCTGAGGCTACAGAGGAGACTCTTGCCAATAGGGGGCATATGTCAGGTTTGAATGGCTACTGGAGGTCTGCTAGCATTTCATTCATCAGCAGTTGATTCTTGCTGCCAAGGCATTCTTGATGCTTCTTTTGGGGATGACTATCTTTACAAGCAAGACTGGAAAAAGAGTTGAGGCTAAATGGTTGCATTTGCTTGAGGATGTCACTGCTGTTAGCGAATGGGCATGGGGTCCAACAGCCTTGACATTTTTGTATGACTAGTTAACTTTGCTTGTTTGGAGGATAGCTGTCAGCTAGGAGGCTATGCAGCACTATTTATGGTAAGTGTATTTTGTTTTTTTAACGAGTTTATTTTTATTTTTTATATTTTATTTTTAACCATATTGTTTATTTGTTGATTTCAAACATGGATCTTTGAGTATTTCCCTCGGATATGTGTGCGGGGTACCACTGGTATCAACACCGGGGAAAGACGCAGGTTTTGGAAGAGGAGGAAGACGGATGATGTGAAGCTGGAGGAGTACCTGAAGAGGATTGATGCTTTGACACCTACTGATGTCATATGGAGACCCTTTGAGGACTACAAGCATGTGAGAGCCTTTGAGCAGATCTCATTATATAGGGGCTTTTCGAGATGGGAGGACATCACTGTTCCCTACATGCTGGATAGGTTTCTCCGGCAGTTTGGATATGTGCAGGTCATCCCTCGTGAGCCGCTTCAGGGTCGTTCCGGATTTAATGAGGTGATAATGCGATTGTCCAGATGGAGCGAGAGTGTCCAGGAGGTTCTGAGCACGACTACTAATGAGAGGGAGGTTCATCGGACTTACTTGCCATGGTACGTTAGGGTATCAGTTCCCCGACTCCTTCCAGCAGCACGAGAGAGACCACCAGCAGCAGCACCACCAGGTGTGATGGGACCTGAGGAGAGATTGGTGATTATCAGCCGGTAGTTGCGGATGATGCTTGAGTCCGGAGACCTTCATCCTTCATCTTAGTCGTATGGTGTGATCCGGGGCTTGATTGATTTGGCAGCCGGAGAGGATTGACTATTCTGGATTGTACTATTATTTTGCTGACTATATTTGTACTATTCTGGTTTTATCTATTTGCATTTACTATTATTCCGTTAGTATTATAGTCGTTAAATTTAAAATTTAAATTCATTAATGCAAAAGTAGATTACAGCGACAACCAAACATAAAAGTTAAAACATAAACAACAACAAAGACAGTTCTAAACTATTCCTGGTCCTCCATTATAACAGCGTCGTATAATTTCATTGAACAAATTTCCATTTTTGAATGAAATGTTGGTGTGAAAAGAATGAGGGTGAGTGTGGGTATTTATAGAAATCGTCACTATTTATCCACTGTTGATATTGTCGGTTCGATCCACACCATTGATCAAAACTGTCAGTCAAATCGTGTCGGTTAAATTTTAACAAAAACAGAAGTATCTACTAAATAGATAAATTTGTTAGTTCAAAAAACCAAAACGGATTTATCTATTTATTAAGTACTTCCGTTTTGAAAAATATCAAAACGGAAGTACCTAACATAAATGGACTTCCGTTTTGATAACATTACGAAGACGGAAGTAAGTCTGAGTTACATACTTCCGTTGTTCAAAAATATAAAGAAGGAGTTATGTTTCAATTAGGTACTTCCGTCTTCTTATTTTTCTCAGAAACGGAAGTATCTATGGGTTAGGTACTTCCGTTTTGTTATTTTTCCAGAAACGGAAGTATCTATGGCCGGGTTAGGTAAATCCGTTAGTTACTTTTTACTATGGGTATTTTGGGAATTAAAAAATATGTCGAGTATAGTTTCAAAGTGTGCGGGTACAAAAAAAAACCCAAGGAATCTTATATATAAATATTGTGGAGTCTTGAGCTCCATTTGGTGCCAAGACTCCCACCCCCTTCCCCCCTTCCCCCTACCCCACCCCCACCCCCCTCACCCCCTCTCCCTCCCCCTACCTCCCCTACTTCCCTACCCCCCCCCCCCCCCACACCCACCCCCACCCCTACCCCCCCACCCTCCTACCCACTACTTTTTTGTATATCTCGCCTCCCTTTCTCCTCATTTTGTTCTTTATCTCTTTTTTTTAATATTTAAGAGTATACTAAAATTTAGGGGAAAAAATAAAAATTAATTTCGTGATAAATTATGTAAAGTGTGATGTTAGCCAGTGTGTTTTGAGCTTTAGAGTCTGAAAAGAAATTTAGTTGTTCATATACGCAAAGTTTATTGAAAGGAAATAGCAATGCAAAACAGTGATTTTGGGGTACTTAAGTAGTCGGAAAAAATTAACTGTTTAAATAGGCATAGTTTGTTCCTCAATAACCCGTTTGGTGAAGAAAAAATTTCATAACATATTTATGTAAACTACGATGCTAAGTAGTGTGGTTTTTGATGCTTTAGTGATCGCAATAGTATGTTTTTTGATGCTTTAATGTTCGCAAAAAAATCCAAGTATTCAAATATGCAAAATTTGTGCCTCAAAAACCGGTGTGGTGAAAAAATATATAATTTCGTGACAAAACACAGTGTGTGATGCTAAGCAGCGTGTTTTGAGGTACTTTAGCATTCAAATGATCAATAAATTAGACTTTTTCATATTGCAATTTTAAAAACAAATTTTAACAAGACAGGAATTTCGTATTAACTGAAGTTTTTGCCCCGTGCGACGCACGAGTCCACGCTAGTAATTTTAAAAAGCTGTGAGACATGAAAATAATGGGGGAGTCGGAAATAGGAAATAAAAGCCGTATACCACACACATAGAAGGAACCGCACACGGACGGCACCGCGGAAGAGAGAGATTGAGGAATTGGGTACTGTTCTCGACACTGAGAGAGAGCTTTGGAGCAGAAAAAGGAGACTGAACACTCAATAAGAATTTCCCTAACTTCCAGGTTATTTTTATCTCTGTAATTTATGACTCTAATTTCTATTTTATTGTTCTTTATGACTGTGTCGCACCCCGAAAAATCCTTGGAGGTATTTTTCTTCGCACAACGGGATTTTAGAGTCGCCACCAATATTATTTTTTAAAGGTAAAACATCGGAAAAACCTTTTTTGGAAAGCAATGGTCTTTGGAACCATTAGATTTGGGTTCGGGGGTCTAATTACGTATGGGGAAGGTATTAGCACCCCATAACGTCCCTTCAAAGAAGGGTTACCTTAATTAAATATGTGATTTGCAAAGTTGATTCGGAAAAATGCTTTGTTTTTACCTCTTTTGTTGATGAATGACTTAATGAAAAATCTTTAGTTTTTGCGCTTGACGGAGAGTATCCGCTCCTACGTATCTCCCGGTGCGATGGAGAATTCAAAGCAACGTAGTTCTTGTTTTTGAAAAATGTTTTATTTTGGAAAAGTGTTTGGTTTTTGAAAGGAAAAATGTTTTGGGTTTGTTGTGCTTGACGGAGAGTATCCGCTCTTACGTATCTCCCGGTGCGATGGAGAATTCAAAGCTACGTAGTTCTGGGTTGTCTAGAAAAAGGTTTTTGTTTTTTATCTTGTTTAATTGTGAAAATTGAGCTTTCATGATGATCAATTGAGCAAAGGCTCCAAGTGACCACCATTAGCACTCCATTGTTAATAATCATGCAAGCAAAGGCTTCGCAAGACTACTAACAAAGTTTTTGATTTAGTGAAAATCTTTAGGAAAACTAGGCATTCATGATGATCAATTGAGCAAAGGCTCCAAGTGATCGCCACTAGTACCTCATTGTTAATAATCATGCAAGCAAATGCTTCACAAGACAACTAACAAAGTTTGATTTTGAAGAGTTTTCGCAATTGGATTGATTCTTGTTTATGGAATGATTTTGATGCTTGAAAAGGCTTTTGATTGAAAATGGACCTAGACTACACACATTATGTCACAATACATAGTTAGCCAAAGAATGAACCCAAGTTGAACATTTTGGCAAAAATGCATGAATGGGCAAGAAAATGAACCTAAGTTGCACATCTTATTGAAGATGCTAGGCAATGGGATGAACCTAACTAGGCATTTATGACACAATATGTGAATAGGCAAAGGTATTTAAAAGCACAAGTGATGTCAAACTTCTAATGAATCACTTGCAAAACCCTAAGGATTTCACATCAACATTAGACATAAGCACCCATGTGGTATCCTTTTGATGTCATCAATGTCTAATACATTTCTTCAATCAACCACATGGAAGGAATAAATTAAAAAGGGCATTTGCCTCATGCAAGATCATAGGCAAGTCTTAAGACTAAATTGACAAGTTTAGGCAATTAGGGTGTTGAGTGCCTTTAGGTAATCTTTGACACTTGGGATATGCACAAGTGCATAGGTGTCAAATCCTCTTACCAATTCGTCAACACAAAACCAAAAATTGTTTCAAAACAATTACTTATTTGCAAGACCAAGAGCATTTCAAAATGATTTATAAGTTGTTTTTGGTAATCAAAGCAATTGGTAAGGAAAGGAAACCTAAATTTGCATTCTTGTTCACTAGGAATCACAAAAGAAATTGAATCCTCTTAGGCAATCCTCAACACTTAAAGTGTGCATCAAAGCACAAGTGAGAGTCCTCTTGCCAATCATCAACATATGACATGATTTGCAAGCAAATTCATGAGAACAACAAGTTTTAAGCAAACAAACATCATAATCAAGGTTCAATTCCAAGTAATTGCACGATTAGACAACCAACTCATCAAAAATCTCATAAACCCTAACTTCTTTCTAATATGCGAAATGAACATAAACCTCAGATCATCACTTTATTCATGAAAACAACAAGAAATGAATGAAATAACAACAACACACAATTTATTCTAAAGGAGAGAAGTATTCCAAGCACCCAAACCTCCCAAAGTGTTTGTCAAGATACTTGAAATACATCTCTCACTCAACAACAACAACTATGCTAACATTATGACATTAAAATGCAATGGGATGCCAAAATGAAGTGATGATTTACATCTTTGATGCTAAAATTGGAAGATGATGCTAGGTTTTAAAGTATACCTCAACTCCAAGCTAGAATAAGGAAGGAAATGAGATGAATGAATGCAAAACCCCTTTAATCTACTCTTCAATCTTCAACTTTGAACTTGATCCTTGAATTTGAAGGTGAATCTTTGAGAAGAATGCAAGAAGGATGGAAGATTTAGTGTAGGAAAGGTGTTTTAATGGATGATTGAGTGAGGAAATTGAAAAAATGAGGTGAGGGAGGGGAGGAGAGGAGGAGGTTTTTGTGCAAAAAATGAACTTCTTTGTATTTTGGGAGAGTAGGCTTATATATGGGCTTGGGTGAAATTAGGGTTAGGGGTAGAATAGGAATGGGATGTTCTATTTTAAGTAAGTTTGCAATTTCTTATGAAGGAGTGAGTGTGAGAGGATGGTTTCATTTACAAAAAAGGGTATGAATCTACATGAGAGTGTGCGGGAATTAGGGATGTGTATGAAATGGGTAGGATTAAGGATAGTACAAGAATATTCTTAAAGAATAATTGTACAATAGAAGAGTGTGGAAGAAATTGTGGAGAGAGAGGGAATTCGAAATTGACAAAAATGGGGGGGGGGGAATTGCTTCTCCTTTTTGGTCTTTTGTCTCATTGAGGACACTTTGTACTTTTAATTTGAAATTTGAATTTTTGGGCATGTAAATGATAGTGCACCTATTGAAAATGTGTCACCTATTTTTGGGCACCATAAAAATATCCCTCTAAGTATTCATGACAATAAAGTTGTCATTTAATAATCGGGGAATATTTAATGGTCCTTTTCAGCTTTCTTGTGCAATAAAAATGGGAAAGATGGCTTTTAATTATTTTGAACTAGGATTTTCTTCCAAAAAATTATACAAAAATTATCCTTGATAGAATAAATTGTATTTTTCATCCTTGACTTGGTTTAGTTCAAAAATAATTAACTTGCTCTCATTTGAATGCCCACAGATATTGAAACATGCACTATTTTATCCCCTAAAATTCTCAAAAATTAATAAAAATGTTTTTTTTTCTTTTTTGGGTGCCAAAAATTAATAACGATCAATAAATGGCCTTTTTGAAGATTAAAATGCATGCCAAATGGCAAGGGCAAAAGGGAAGCTCACGCAGTTACGACTGGCGCGTGCGCGTAATTCAAATAAAAATGCGAGATAGGGGACAAATACACATAAATGCGAAAGTCCATTAACCTACACAAATTACGAGTTACCTTTATTGTTTCCATTTTTGTTTGAAAAAAAAGTTTTGACTTGGGCGGACAAAATCAGGGTATGACAGCTGCCCCTCTTTATTCGGATTTTACCAAGAAATATGAATTGGCCGAGACATATTTCGAAGATAAAATAGGAATAAAGAATTCAGAAATTATACCAATTTTGTCTACTTGGAGAAACCCGAATTTTCTTTTTTCTCTTTTCTCCTTTCTCTTGTCTCCTTTTTCTTTTCTCTTTTTTTTCTCTTTTTTTTTTCTTTTGAATAAACACTTGGAGTGTTGATGAGGAAATAATAAACGAAGTGGTTAACAACATGCACGCTAACTGCGAAAGGCAAGGAAAGCGCTAAATGAAGAAAGCGATAAAGAAAGCGGTAAAATGCCAGGCTGCCTAAAACCTGTAAACGAACCCTTGCGAATCCGAGTTTGCACGTGGCTTTGAGGAGCACGCATCCTGAGAATCTCTGGTCTTTCGAGCGACCGGGGGGATCGTTATCAGCTCCGAAACTGATATACTGATCAATGCACGGCGTCCACTGTATCTTAGGCTGATACAGTTATTCCGTTGAACCTCACATGGGGCTGCGGTCCATCGCGTTGCTCGTACACGATGTGAGACCATGAACAGATGGGAGCACTGAACTCTGATAAGAGCGATTTGAACTCCAAATTGCAATGCACGCTTGAGCGCCGAACTGAAAAGCATTTGAACTCTGAACTAAGAGGGCATTTTCTGGGAACCGAGTGCAAGGATTAACATCGAAGTACTTATCCGTCTTTGTACCTGCAAGTGAGATGAACAAATGCATGCAATGCAAATGCCATGATTGCTTTTTGATGGGATGAATGTGATGTGATGCAAGAGTTTCTTTTTGCTTGCATGAATTTTTCTATGTTTGATGAATGCAATGCATGAATTTTATCTGTTTTATTGCTCTTTTACTCTTTTTTTTTGCTTTTTTTAATTAGCCAGACAAAATTAGGGGATGACAGCTGCCCCTCTTTATTTATATTCCGTAGATAAACTGAAAGGTTTTCATAGTAGGAATAGAAATAAGGATAAGACAAATGCTAATTTTGTCCTCTTAGTAGAAAAGTGTAGAGTTTGAGAATTAACAGAGAACGATTAACACTCGGGGCACCGACGAGAAAGGAATAAAGAAGGAGCACTGGGGCTCTAAAGGAGCACTGGGGCTCTTAAGGAGCACTGGGGCTCTGAAGGACCGCTGGGGGTCTGAAGGAGCTCTGGGGGCTCTGAAGGACCACTGCGGGTCTGAAGGATCGATGCCTTGAAGTATCGGCATAATGATTTGAGGGTCTAATTCGCAGTCGATGCTTGGCGCATTGATTTGAATTAAACTGAAGGACTGGTGGGTCTGAAGGGCTGCCTGGGCCTGATGGACCAAAATGGTCTGATGGACTGCAACTAGTTATGGTACTAATAAAACAGTCTGAGGGTGACCTACGTCGATGCGGCCGTGAGGGTCAAGATCAGATCTAGAACTGATATGTTGACCACGAAGGATGTCCACTATGTCTTAGGCAGACACAGCTAATCTGAAGGACCTCTGGGGGACTGAAGGATCCGCCGCGCTCAGTGGCGACGTTAAGATCTGAAGGTGGAGTTCGGAGTCGGCGTTTGACACGTTGACTCGAATTTAACTGAAGGACCGACTTGGTCTGAAGGATCTATGCTAGACACGATGCGAACATTGCGATCTGGTTTGTGACATAGAATTTAACACTCGTCGTGCTGACTTGAGAAATGAAAGTATATAGGGATCGACACCTGAAGTCGATTGAAGAACAATAGATGTTATGTATATGACATGCATGTAATGTATGCACATGCAGTGATTGATTTTAAGTGGAATGAATGAATGTAATGAGATTTTTTTTCTTATTTGCCTTTTTTGCTTTTTTCTTTTCCTTTTTTGCTTCTTCTCTTGGCACATGATAAATGTATGAAATGCGGATGATGCATATGTAATGCTTTGATGCGATTGCGATGGTGGATAAAGGAAGACACGTGAATGCATGGTACAATTCCATAATTAGTTATGTAGAAATATTTTTAGCAACGACGAGACCAACACTTGGCATGTCTATCGAAGTAAAAATGTCGTGTGTGTGTGCATGCATGCAATGTCATGTATGTGCAATGTGGAGACAAATAAACCACAAAGGCCCATGAACTGTGGACGCTGAACCTGATCGAAAAAATTGATAAACAGTATATGTGAGTGCCGATGACGTGCAAATGCAAATGTAATGCTTTGATGCAGGTGCCATGGTAGGCGCATGTTTGCATGGTGGAATGAAATGTATGGTATGATTTATTGATGATGCATTTTTGCGGTTTTTGAGATGAGAAAAAGATTTTTTTTTTATTTTATGCGAGAAATTGAGAAGTGGATGCTTTGGAATCATCACTTATTAGATGCATGGTTGTATGGTGGGATGATTTATGCTATGATTTTATTGATGATGCAAAACGATTTTTGTAATGATGAGAGATGAGGCTTTTGATGCAAGAGGCACAAAAGTGAATATTTTGCAATAATCGTTCCTTGGAAAGAAAAAAAAATGGATTTGATTTGAATTCAAGCTCTGACAATCTCAATGTTGTTATTTACAGTCACTGATGTGCAACCGTACTTGACTGTATTTACAGACTCGTTCACGCTTGCTCTTCCCTTACGGTGTCCCACGATTGATTGAATTTTAGGTCCACAAAGTTAACAGAGTGAGTGTTCAGCGTCACATTGTTAACTTGTGTTCTCTCTCTTTGAAGCATTGTTTAGTAGACATGTAGAGTAGTACGAATACAGATGAATGAATCGGTTGACTTGGTAAGACAGATATGACACGCGATGGGATGAACGGTAGGTTCTCCCCAAAGTCACAAAATGCAGGTTTTTTCCAGCTCAAGAAATGTGGAACTGCCCCGATTGAGACTACCAATGAAGGTGATCGAATAGTCTGCCCCTGTCTAGTGATGACAAAACAAGGGGTGTGGGGGAGATAATGAATTGGGAATACCATGACTTTGGGATGAAGGGTGGAAAGCAAGAGATTCTGTCTCAACCAATGACGTTTGGTGCTGCCCCAATCTTGACGAGAGCAAGGCTGCCCCGGCTGGAGTAACATTGTGAAGGGATGTATTTATGATAATGGATTGAGAAGATGCCTCGGCATGGTTGTGTGGATGCAGATATGACAAGGGGATGAGATGGGTGTAGAGCGAATTTCTCCGACTTTAGGTGAAGTGAAGAGTGATGGGATTGCCCCACTTTGGAATGATATTTAAATGATTGCTTTTAGTGGGGTTATGAAAGGTAACTGAGTTAGGGTCATGGGTCTTTGGAATTGGTCGTATGGTTGGATGGGGTATATGAATTGGATGGATGCCAGACATTTTCCAAGTTCAAGAAGCATGAAAGGTGGAAGGTGTGTCTGCCCCACTTTGGGATCTAGGTGATGGTCCTAGTATAAACTTTTGGTTCTCTTTTAGGTGGATCCCAAAGACTGTGACAGTGTTGAGTTTTTTTTTTCTTTTGATATGATGAGAATTTCAATTGGTGATCACTAAACCTTGTCTTGATATCAGTGCGATTTGAACGAACATTGGAGTGCAAGCTCTTTGGGTTGTTTTTTTTTCTTTTTTTTCTTTTTGATTTTTTTGAGTAAATATATTGTAAATAAATAAACTTATTTGCCCTAAAATTAAAACTTTGAGAAAATGAAAGCAATCAATCATCGATCTGAATGGACCCTTTTTTAGGGTTGTAACATGGCCAATGGTTAGGGTTTATGAAAGAAATGGCAATTGGGTCCAAAGGAGTGTTTGAGGGCTTAATGAGACAATGACCTCTTATGAAAGAAAGGATGAGTAGGTCCAAAAAGTGTTTGAGGGTTTATTCGGACAAGGATATCTTCTGTGTTTGGTGATATTATGTATCGGCTCACAATTTCTACTGCTTTTGCTTTTTTTCTTTTTGAGGATTTCTTTTTCAATCCTTTTTTTTAGTTTCACATTTTTGTGATCTTTTTTCTTTTTTTCTGAATAGAGTGAGCTGATAAGAGTGACACACCATTTTTGATGTGGAATTGAGCCTTGTCTAGGGTGACTGAAAGATTTTTTGATTTTTTTTTGGCTCAAAGGGGTAGTAATTTTTTTTTTTTGAGGATACGGGAAGACGACCAAACTTTATTTCAAATCATGATTGCTTGTTTTTCTCAAAAATTAATTCAAGGACAAAAATTATTTATTTTTATATATCCGCTCTTTTTCTCTTTATTTCTTTTATTGGCCCTAATTTTTGCCTAGGCTGCTCTTGCAAGCTTTCAACCTAATAGGCTTATTTGATTTTTTTTTGCAAAGGACTTACATCAAGTGAATACAATGTTGACAAGATATCTAGTTGTCATACCCTAATTTCGTCCGTCAGACTAACGCAAATGGTTTCAATTCGCACCTAGCGTGTGCGGGGCGCTTTTAATTGTGCACGCATTGTTGCTCTCGTTGTGCCACGTTTCTTTTTTAATTGTACGCGTTTGTTGCTCTCATTGCGTGAGCGTGTTTGTTTCTCGTTGCATACGAGCTTTTTTTGGTACTCGTTTTTTTATCCCTATTAAAGTCATTGCTATTAGTTTAATTATTATTATTATAGAAAAAATGTAATAAAAAAATCAGATCTGAACATACAGTCTTTTTATTATTGTAATTTAGTTTTATTTACAATACAACCCAAAAGTCAAATTTGTTACAAATAAGGACAAAAAAAAAAGAGTAAAAAAGTACAAAAAAAAAATTAAAACAAAAGTAGAAAAAACAAGAAGCAGCGCTGCTGCCTTTGTTGTTGCTGTAGCAAGACTTCATTTTTGGCTACCAACCCAAGATTATTTCTCCTGGTTCCTTGCTGCCTTCCCATTCTTGGCACCAACAGCCCAGCCTTTGCAGCAGCAGTACCACCACCTCTGGGTGGTTTGTTTTGGCTCTGCAGCATTTGTCCCCCAAGAGTTTTGCTCCCCTGCTTCCTCACACACCTACACCACAGTTTCTCCGCTATAAATACCACCACTATACAACACAGAAAACATTCATAGACAGTCACTGAAAAATACACCAAAAAATCCACACGAAAATTCAAAGGAAAGGTTTAGGGTTCATACTGAAACCCAAACAGCAAGGCCTCAAAAATTTCTGAAACAAGGTGATAGTAGCAGCAAGCAGTGGGCAATAGGAGTCTATTTCAGAGGCTGGAAATAAAGGTTGTTTAACATATTTTTTTTCCAAAATGTACTCTTATTCTTGGTTAACTTGTTTAAAATAAGTTTCAGTTCATCTTCTTCTGTTTCAGTATGTTTTTGACTGCCTATCATGATTTAGTTTGTCTAAAATAAATTTCAGAGGCCTGAAAGTTTAGCATTAGGATTAAAACGTTTTTTGAATGAGTAGCATTACCTCTCTGTTTATAAAAATGAAATTGTTTAGCTATCTAAATTGGAGGTTAATTAGCAATAGGTTTAATGAAAAAACTCAGGGTTGTCCAGTCAGAATCAGTAAAAAAAATAAAACGAAACAACAAAATGTAGAAAGGGGATTGGGAGACAGTGAGATAAAAAAGAAAGAGAAAGGAGTGAAGTTTTACCTCCGGCCGCCGTGAACCACCAATGTAGCCTCCGTCCACCGCCACTCCACGGCCAAGCTCAGTCACCACACCACCGTACCCTACTACCAACCAAACCAGCCTCCACCGGAAATCACCACCCACGGCGTCACCACCCATCTCAGCCACAAACCACCCACAGCGCATAACCCCTACCCACGAACAGTCCCCAGCCGCGTCATCCACCACCACAATCCCGCCGTCGCAAACCTCGCCTCCTCCCACAGCCCCACCGCAAATCGTCACGTTGCCTCCTCCACGAACCGTGTACCACCTAACCTCCACCGTTCAACCACCGTGGCCTAACCCGAGCCTCCATCAGAAAACAGAACCACCCCTAGATCTCCACCACCACGACAGCAACAAACAGAAACGAAAAAAGGGCTTAAGAGGGAGAGGCTTCGGTTCGCCATGGATAGAGAGGGGAAAGTTTGGATCGGCGAGAGATTAGAGGCTGGGAGGAGAGAAGAAGGTGAGGATCGGTTTGTGAGGAGGAGAAGGAGGAAGGGCGCCGTGAATAGAAGGGATGGGTGCGGCTTCGTTGGTGAGAAGAGAAAGAGAGATTAGGGTTAGTGAGGGAGAGAGCGGCGCTGTGAGAGAGGGAAAGCGAGAGATTAGGGTTAGTGAGGGAGAGAGCGGCGCTGTGAGGGAGGAGAGATTAGGTTTAGGAAAATTAGGGTTTAGGTTTAAATTAAGCTTTTATAGTGGATTTATATCTACTTCGCACACCCCCTCTGTTGTTGCATGAAACCCCCCTGAGAAGCCCAGGTCTTGTTGGGCCGTTGAACGTGGCTGACAGCTTGGGCCTGTTATCTACACCCCAGTTTTAATAATACAGCCCCCCTTTTATTTACACCCTTATTTTACCACTGCACCCCCTGTTTCGTTTTTTCAAAAAAGGGGGAAATCTCTTTTCCCTAAATAAATATTTTCTCTCACACACCTATTTTTTTTCCAAATGACGAATTAATGTTTTCCTAAACAAAAAATTGGTTTGTTATTAATGGTCACTCTGAGCTTAGCTTGTTTGACCGTTGATAACAGCTTTGGTTTTCAAACGAGCAATGAGCGACGACCACTCTGAGTTTTACTTGTTTGGTCGTCCCGAGTACCTCTCCCGATTTCAAAATAAATGAAAAACCTCAAACACACAAACATTTTTCCACCCCAAGAACTACGTAGCTTTGATTTCTCCATCGCACCTGGAGATACGTAGGAGCAGGAGCCCACTCCTGTCAAGCGCAAAAAAACTAAATTTTTATTAAGTCTTCCTCTTCATTTTTGCAAATAATAAAAAGGTAAAATAAAGTATTTTCTTTGAATTAACGTTCTCTCTACACATTAAATTAAATGGTAACCTTTCTCTTGAAAGGATACTGTGGGGTGCTAATACCTTCCCTGCGCGTAACCGACCCCCGAACCCAAAAATAAAGGTTTTTTCAATGTTTTCCTATTTAATAAATGTTGATGGCGGCTTCATTGCAAAAATGACGAAGAATCCCCTCCTTCGGATTTTTCGGTCGCTTCAGCTGGCGACTTCACTGGGGACATTTTAGAGGGTCAAGCCTAATTTAATTAAATGTGTAGATTATTGTTAATTTAATACCTTTTTACCTTAGCGTTCATATTTGCCAGTCTATTCTTATTTTTATTCATTTGTTTATTTATTTATGGCCTTATTGAACCTTAGGGTAGAAAACTTTTGTACTATTATCTGTATTTCTTTTGCAGATTGTGTGGTCTAGGTATTATGCCCGTGTCACACACATCACCTACACATGTTTATTCACACACTTTTGAGTGGGGCCTTATACCCAGGTCTGAAAATTAACCTAGGACGAGTGGAGATTATTAGTGACAGTCATTCTGGATTTTATCTGTCTGACTCTCATGAAAGTCTCAACCAGAGTATGCTCTTTCATGGTATCCCACACCAGGTAGCTCGCTATCGTTGTGGATCATATCATGGAGGGGATTTTAGCTCTGGGAAACCTTTGTAAGGAAGCGAATAGAGCCACCTGAGAGATTGATCACATAAGCGACCCTAGACCGTGACCTATATATAAGACATAACATGTTTAAGACACAAGGGCATTTCACCTACCCGCTGCATCATTACAGATTTTCTTTTTTAATTGTTTTTTTTCCTTTTCCTAAAAAAAAAATCAAATCATCTAAACCATTTTATTACTACTATTATTCTTTTTTTTCCTTTTAAATATATAGGATGTGACACATAGTTAACACCTTCTCAAAGATGAATCACTAAATCTTTCCTAATTTTTTTTTAACACGCGTGACATCATTCTTTCATCCATCATATAGCATCATTATTTCACAAAATATAAAAAAATCCTCACATGCATGTTATTCATCTCATTTAGGTTTGCCGAGAATTGTAAGAGGCTCAAAAATTGTGTCATAACCAAGACAATATGGGATCAAACGGTGAAGCAGTTCAAACCCTGAATTGCCCTACAGTGAAGCAGCCCAATCTGACGAGCTTAAGAGAATGTGCGGGTTGGTTGCCGCCCATCGAGCGCAGGTCTTTCGATAGAACTTATGGGAAGATTATTATGTTATTACGGTTGGAAGTGCAAACAAATGCCATTGTTGCCCTGAGCCAATTCTATGACTCCTCCTTGAGATGCTTCACTTTCAAAAATTTCCAGATGGCACCTACCCTGGAAGAATATACGCAGATCCTTGGTTTTCCTCAACGAGACACTAGGCCCTACCAATACCAGGGGCATTACTACACAGATGAGAAACTTGCCTCAATGTTACAAATCAGCAAAGAAAGTTTTAAACTCCAAAAGAAAAACCGAAATTGCATTGTAGGGTTCCCGCAAGAGTACTTGGAAAGTCAAATGAAGTCCTTCGCCGACGCTAGAAATTGGGGTCCTTTCAAGCAACTGTTAGCTTTAACTATCTTTGGGATTGTGCTATTCCCGCGCCTTGAAAGATATGTGGACACAACCGCTATTGGTGTGTTCCTATCCTTCAAAGATGAAGAAAACCCAACCAACCCAATTCCAGCCATTCTTGCAGACACTTACTGTACCTTCACTCATTATAGTGAGCTAAAAGGAAAAAGGATATCCTGCTGCCTACAAGCCTTGTATGTTTGGCTTCTCACCCATGCCTTCGTCAACAAAGTTAAGGTAGAAGGCCCAATTGAAGACGCTAGAGGGTGTGATGTGGAGTCAATGAATACCGGTGAATGGTTGCAAGTGCTAAGAGGCCTTCATGAATACAAGGTTCGTTGGCACCCATCGTGGTGGAAAGACCGGCCTACGGTAATTTTTCAGTGTGGAAGTTTTCAAAATGTCCCACTCATGGGGACAAGAGGATGCATAAATTACAACCATTCTCTGACTCTAAGACAGCTAGGGTACCCCATGCAAAATCCGCCCACCGAAGACATGTTAATCCCTTTTTACCTCCATGAGGGAAGCCCAAAAGAGGTTGACATGCTCCGGAAGATTTCTCAAGCGTGGGACATGGTTGTCCGCAAAGGACAAGAGCTTACTAAGAGGGGCGGCGATAAGGAACCCACCTTTCGTCAGTGGCTCCAAAAAAGGATCCAAGACACCCGATTGCCTTACCGAAGCGCACTACGGGTTGAGGAAGAAATAGCTGAACCTACCCTTCCCACTGTCGAAGAGTTAGATAAGCTCAAAATGGCTTTGTCAAAAGCTGAAGAAGAAAAGAAGGGCTTACAGGCAGAATTAGAGAAAGTGCTTCTAAGAAACCAGAAATTGGAGGAGGAAAATACAACTAAGTCATCGGCCATTGAGGATAGCCGCAAGCAACTTAAGGTTGAAGAGAAGAACAAACAAGAGGTCCAAAAATACCTGAGAGGGGCAAAGGAAGAACTGAAGCGATGCAATCTGAGGATGAACCAAGCCATTGATGATGCGCATAAATGGAAAGAGTTATGGGAGGAGTCAATGATTGCTGAAAAAACCGCACAAGGCTTGTTGGTGAAGTCAAAGAGAGAGTCCCGGATATTGATAGCTGAGTTTGAAGATCAAGTGAAAAGTATCCGGCGTGATAAAGAGACCGTTGAAGAAATACTCCGAGAATACCAACAAGCCTTGAAAAGGGAGCATGAGAAATCTGATGAGCTGAAAGACCACATCAGATATCAAGAGGAAGTTTACCACCAGCTGAAGATTGAAAGCATCCACTGGGAGAGCCGCTTTGTAGAATTGGTCAGCAGGATAGAAAACCATGAAGTCTTCATAGAGTTGAAGAATGAAAGCTTATACTGGAGAGAAAGATTTGCAAAGTTGGCATGGCTGGCCGATCAAGCTATCATGGGTATCCCAAAGCGTCTAAAAGAGGCTGACGCAGCAATGCACCCGTTCAACACCCCGGTCCAAGTTTCCGAGTTTATGGAATTTTGCAAAATCCTGATTGCCGAACTTAGGGAGAAGGCTGGTAGCACCACTAGTAGAAAAAGAGAGAGGAGTGGAAAAATGAAAGCTATATGTATTTGAGCGAGATTTAAAAAGAGCATTGTAATGTTTTTTTCGAATTTTTATTTCAAGAATGATGTACTTTTCCCCCATCAATGAAGTTTGTTTGTTCCACCTATTGATCCTCCTTTTGGAAATGCTTGAAACGTAAGTTTACGTACTTATGACAAATCAAGACGCGCTTACAATTCTCGGCCTAAAACAATAAAACTCATGCACACATGCATCACTTATTCACATACTCATATCATGTATCCCGTCAACAGAGAATAAAAGACAAGCTGGTGCGTCAACATCGCTATTGGACTCGTTCTCAGGCCAGATACATGGAAGCAAATCAGGACAATCCGCCTCAAGATAACCTGGATCAAGGCGATCCACATCAGGACGACTTAGGACAGGGTAACCAGAACCTAGGCAATCAACAGCTTAGGGCAGAAATAGATGTGATGAAGCAACAGATGGCTGAGATCTTAAGGGTCCTACAAGCTTTGAAGAATGGGAATACAGATGAAGATGTCTCTGCTGGGAACACTGAAAATCAAGCTACCAACCCTCCTATTCCCAATGGACCCGGAATCCCCCATACAGTGTACCCTACTGGGGCTAACGAACAGGGCTACCAATGGCCTCCTTATGGACTTCCGCAAGGTTACACACCTCCGACAGTCGCTGCCAATCCGGAAGATGGTCCCTCAGGAGTCGTGGGACAAGGACATCCTGCGCCGATAGGTCACAACAGTAACCCGGGGGCACCGCAGATGCACAACCCGAGTCCTATTGTCGCACCGCAAAGATTTCCACTCGGCTACACTCCACCGCTGGTAGTCGATGCTCAAGCTCAAGGGTCGAGCCTCAGGAACCCCACTCATTCACATATCCCAAATGTGAACCCAGCCATAGTTCCGATGATTCATCCTTACTATGGTATGAGTGGGCTTCCTCACAACTACTCTATGGAGAACCCTCAAGCCCAAGACAAACTGCAAATGCTGGAAGAAAGGTTGAGAGCAGTTGAAGGATTCAGCATTGGTGCAAGAAATGCACAAGATTTATGTCTCGTTCCAAACGTGGTCATTCCCCCTAAGTTTAAGGTGCCAGATTTTGATAAATACAGAGGAGCAACATGTCCGGCAAGCCACCTAACTATGTACTGCAGGAAGATGGCTGCATTCGCAAATGACGATAAGCTGCTTATCCACTACTTCCAAGACAGCTTGGCTGGGGCAGCTTCAAATTGGTATATGCAGTTGACACCCACTCATATTCGGTGTTGGAAGGATCTCGCTGATGCTTTCCTTAAGCAGTATAAGTACAACACTGATATGGCTCCTGATAGGACTCAGCTACAAAACATGACTAAAAGGGATAATGAGTCCATCAAGGAATATGCTCAGCGTTGGAGAGGACTAGCAGCACAGGTAGCACCGCCTCTGTTTGAAAGGGAAATGGTGTCTATGTTCATGGAAACTCTTCCTTCACCCTTCTATGAAAAACTGATCGGGAGTGTATCGTCAAGTTTCTCGGATATGGTCGTTATTGGAGAAAGGCTAGAGAACGGAATGAGGAATGGGAAAATCGCTTATACTTCCCCCGGAAACACTAACCAGAGAAAGCCCTTCTCCGGATTTCCTAAAAAGAAAGAAGGAGACGCCATCACGGGAACCGGAAAAACTTCCTACTCCAATCCCTCTCACACCAATCCATTCTCAGCACAAACACTATCTACCCCACCTACCCAAAATAACCAAGGCCATAAACCACAAAACTACTCAGCCGGAAAGTTCGTCCAGTTTGATCCAATCCCAATGTCATACTCCGACCTATTTCGCCACCTGCTCAGCCATAATTTAATCACCACCCGCCCGATGAGACAGATCCAGCCCCCTTTCCCCAGAGGCTTCGACCCAAACACCACATGCGAATTTCACTCGGGAACGGTCGGCCATTCCATAGAAAACTGCAAGGCATTGAAGTATGTCGTCCAAGATCTAATCGCCTCGGGCTGGTTGAACTTCAAGGAAAATGGTCCTAATGTGGCTACCAACCCATTACTAGGACATGGGATGCCCTCAGCTAATGCAATTGAGGATTCTGCAGAACCGTCCCTAATCAGGAGGGTAGAATGCATCCAGACACCCCTGGAAGTGATTCATGCTAATTTGCGCTCCTTCAGACCCATTGGTCCATCAGGCTTAGGCATGCCCTTCAGACCCCGTCGGTCCTTCAGTTTGACTCCAATCAATGCGCCAAGCATCAATTGTGAATTAAACCTTCAGAGCCCCAGTGCTCCTTCAGATCCCCAGTGATCCCTACTTACTTTTGTTCTATGTAAACCCATTTTTCTTATGTTTTTCTCAAAAAAAGAAAAGGTTTTGACAAAATTAGTGTTTTATCTTTATTTCTATTTTACTCGAGGAATTTGGAAACCCTTCATATTTCCTAGTAAAATATAAATATAGAGGGGCAGCTGTCATACCCTAATTTCGTCCGTCAGACTAACGCAAATGGTTTCAATTCGCACCTAGCGTGTGCGGGGCGCTTTTAATTGTGCACGCATTGTTGCTCTCGTTGTGCCACGTTTCTTTTTTAATTGTACGCGTTTGTTGCTCTCATTGCGTGAGCGTGTTTGTTTCTCGTTGCATACGAGCTTTTTTTGGTACTCGTTTTTTTTTATCCCTATTAAAGTCATTGCTATTAGTTTAATTATTATTATTATAGAAAAAATGTAATAAAAAAATCAGATCTGAACATACAGTCTTTTTATTATTGTAATTTAGTTTTATTTACAATACAACCCAAAAGTCAAATTTGTTACAAATAAGGACAAAAAAAAAGAGTAAAAAAGTACAAAAAAAAAATTAAAACAAAAGTAAAAAAAACAGGAAGCAGCGCTGCTGCCTTTGTTGTTGCTGTAGCAAGACTTCATTTTTGGCTACCAACCCAAGATTATTTCTCCTGGTTCCTTGCTGCCTTCCCATTCTTGGCACCAACAGCCCAGCCTTTGCAGCAGCAGTACCACCACCTCTGGGTGGTTTGTTTTGGCTCTGCAGCATTTGTCCCCCAAGAGTTTTGCTCCCCTGCTTCCTCACACACCTACACCACAGTTTCTCCGCTATAAATACCACCACTATACAACACAGAAAACATTCATAGACAGTCACTGAAAAATACACCAAAAAATCCACACGAAAATTCAAAGGAAAGGTTTAGGGTTCATACTGAAACCCAAACAGCAAGGCCTCAAAAATTTCTGAAACAAGGTGATAGTAGCAGCAAGCAGTGGGCAATAGGAGTCTATTTCAGAGGCTGGAAATAAAGGTTGTTTAACATATTTTTTTTCCAAAATGTACTCTTATTCTTGGTTAACTTGTTTAAAATAAGTTTCAGTTCATCTTCTTCTGTTTCAGTATGTTTTTGACTGCCTATCATGATTTAGTTTGTCTAAAATAAATTTCAGAGGCCTGAAAGTTTAGCATTAGGATTAAAACGTTTTTTGAATGAGTAGCATTACCTCTCTGTTTATAAAAATGAAATTGTTTAGCTATCTAAATTGGAGGTTAATTAGCAATAGGTTTAATGAAAAAACTCAGGGTTGTCCAGTCAGAATCAGTAAAAAAAATAAAACGAAACAACAGAATGTAGAAAGGGGATTGGGAGACAGTGAGATAAAAAAGAAAGAGAAAGGAGTGAAGTTTTACCTCCGGCCGCCGTGAACCACCACTGTAGCCTCCGTCCACCGCCACTCCACGGCCAAGCTCAGTCACCACACCACCGTACCCTACTACCAACCAAACCAGACTCCACCGGAAATCACCACCCACGGCGTCACCACCCATCTCAGCCACAAACCACCCACAGCGCATAACCCCTACCCACGAACAGTCCCCAGCCGCGTCATCCACCACCACAATCCCGCCGTCGCAAACCTCGCCTCCTCCCACAGCCCCACCGCAAATCGTCACGTTGCCTCCTCCACGAACCGTGTACCACCTAACCTCCACCGTTCAACCACCGTGGCCTAACCCGAGCCTCCATCAGAAAACAGAACCACCCCTAGATCTCCACCACCACGACAGCAACAAACAGAAACGAAAAAAGGGCTTAAGAGGGAGAGGCTTCGGTTCGCCATGGATTGAGAGGGGAAAGTTTGGATCGGCGAGAGATTAGAGGCTGGGAGGAGAGAAGAAGGTGAGGATCGGTTTGTGAGGAGGAGAAGGAGGAAGGGCGCCGTGAATAGAAGGGATGGGTGCGGCTTCGTTGGTGAGAAGAGAAAGAGAGATTAGGGTTAGTGAGGGAGAGAGCGGCGCTGTGAGAGAGGGAAAGCGAGAGATTAGGGTTAGTGAGGGAGAGAGCGGCGCTGTGAGGGAGGAGAGATTAGGTTTAGGAAAATTAGGGTTTAGGTTTAAATTAAGCTTTTATAGTGGATTTATATCTACTTCGCACACCCCCTCTGTTGTTGCATGAAACCCCCCTGAGAAGCCCAGGTCTTGTTGGGCCGTTGAACGTGGCTGACAGCTTGGGCCTGTTATCTACACCCCAGTTTTAATAATATAGCCCCCCTTTTATTTACACCCTTATTTTACCACTGCACCCCCTGTTTCGTTTTTTTAAAAAAGGGGGAAATCTCTTTTCCCTAAATAAATATTTTCTCTCACAAACCTATTTTTTTTCCAAATGACGAATTAATGTTTTCCTAAACAAAAAATTGGTTTGTTATTAATGGTCACTCTGAGCTTAGCTTGTTTGACCGTTGATAACAGCTTTGGTTTTCAAACGAGCTATGAGCGACGACCACTCTGAGTTTTACTTGTTTGGTCGTCCCGAGTACCTCTCCCGATTTCAAAATAAATGAAAAACGTCAAACACACAAACATTTTTCCACCCCAAGAACTACGTAGCTTTGATTTCTCCATCGCACCTGGAGATACGTAGGAGCAGGAGCCCACTCCTGTCAAGCGCAAAAAAACTAAATTTTTATTAAGTCTTCCTCTTCATTTTTGCAAATAATAAAAAGGTAAAATAAAGTATTTTCTTTGAATTAACGTTCTCTCTACACATTAAATTAAATGGTAACCTTTCTCTTGAAAGGATGCTGTGGGGTGCTAATACCTTCCCTGCGCGTAACCGACCCCCGAACCCAAAAATAAAGGTTTTTTCAATGTTTTCCTATTTAATAAATGTTGATGGCGGCTTCATTGCAAAAATGACGAAGAATCCCCTCCTTCGGATTTTTCGGTCGCTTCACTAGTGATCATAAATTTGCCCCAGCTTGGGGCCTAAAGTGTTAGCTCATGAAATTTCATCATTGGGAACAAACCAAATGGTTAACTAGGTACTTGTGTGGAGAATATGCACCTTATGGGATGGTCGGGGTGGGACTGGACATGAACAAGGAATGAACACATTTTTTTTTGAAGAAGCAATGCTCATGTTTTTTTTATGTATGGATAAACACATGATCATGTATATGCGTGATGAAAATGCAAATGCATGAAACACGTGAATGCACAATCATTTGGAAATAACCCAATGATTCTAAATGATCTTTGAAAGCAATGCAACCTGTGAAGGATGCAAAGTCACAAATTCCCATTTTTATTGGATGCTCAATGATGCACGAAAAAAAGTGATGATATATTTTGATTTTTGTTTTGTTTTAGAACACGATGATGGATATGTACGATGAAAATGCAAATGTATGAAGTGCATGGAGGAACTGATCACTTGAAAAGACCAACGATTTTATTCCTATTATGAATGCATGATGATTTTTTCTAGTTAAAAGATTAACTATACTCATGCAACGAGGATAAATAAATTACATGCCCCTTGTGTCCTAATGCATGAATAAACACATGGTGATAGATATGCATGATGAAAATGCAGATGCAAATGCATGAAATGCGCGCATGAATGATCACTTGGAAAGACCAATTATTCTAAATGATTTTTTTTTGGGGGCAATACAGCATGTGGCCGATGCAGGGCCTCATAATTTTTGTGAAATGATGCATGCTGAAATAAGGAATGAAATGACGCATGAATGATCGATGAAACAGCGGTTTTTTATTTAGGCTAAATATATATTTTGGCCCTTTATCTTTGGGGTTGTGGTCACTTTGGCCCTTTATCTTTTTTTTTCTCATTTTAGACCCTCATGTTTTGTGTGTGTGTCATTTTGGCCCCTGCCGTTATCATTTTGGTCCCTTATGTTTTTAATTGATTTCATTTTAGTCCCTTATGTTTTTAATTGATTTCATTTTGGGCCCTTATGTTTTTAATTGATTTCATTTTCGTCCTTAAAAATTTGCCTAAAAAAACATAAACATAACGGCAGGGGCCAAAATGACACAAACAAAAAACATGAGGGTCTAAAATGAGAAAAAAAAAAGATAAAGGGCCAAAGTGACCACAACCCCAAAGATAAAGGGCCAAAATATATATTTAGCCTTTTATTTATTTATTAGGATGAGTGAGATGATGTATGAATGCTATGTTTTTACATGCATCTCATGATGTTGCAAATGATGAAATGTCTACATTATTTGATGATGATTTTTGTGAATGATTATGGATGAATGGAAATGCATGCTAGATGAGATATTCAATTATTTATCACAATTTTTCTAGTTGTGGTCATGTTTTTTATTCTTTCCTTTTTCATGAAAAAACAAAATGCAATGTATGAATGAATGAATAATGTTGCATGACGCAGATGCATGGAATGTGAATGATCACTTGAAAAGACTGACTATCCAAAATGATTTTTCGGAGGCAATGCAATATGATGATGAATAATGCAAGAAAGTGGCATTACTTTTATTTTCTTTTATTTGGAAATGATGCATGCAAGATGACTAATGCATTCGAGGTGATTAAGAATGAAGAGCTTTTGTTTTTATTTTTATATTTTTTTTTTGCACGAAGAGGAGTAATGAATATAGTATATTGTTTCTATATGAGTATGCAAGATGATGCAAGTTGGGAAAATATGTAGTGTCTTTGTTTTTTTTGGATGATGATGATATGCATGTTAGTACCATGAGAACGAGATGTATATGAAAACAAGTGATTCGTTCTATGATGGTTTTTTATTATCTAGCAAAATATAATGCCCATGATAACGGATATGTATGGAAAATGCAAATGCATGTATGCATGAAGAAATAAATGTTTGATCCTAATGCAATTATTTTTATTTTTCAAGAGGTAGTGCAACATGTATGCAGACTCTTATTTTTGATTTATTCGATGAGGAATTATACAATTATAATGAAAAGTTTTTTTTTATATTTGGGAAAATGATACATGAACATGGAGTCGATGCATTTAAACTAGGATGACAACATGTATGAATGATATGTTTTTTGAAATGTAATTTATGACTTTACAAATGATGTGATGCCTACGCTATGTGATAATGATTTTGAATGATTATGCATGAATGTCAGTGCAATGGTGCAAAATGATGTGTTATTTACATGGAAAAGGGTAGGAAAATGAGGTTGTTGGTGGTATTTTGAACATTTTCAAAGATACACGCTACATGCCACCTCATGTAGGTGTTTATGAGGGGAAAAGAAAATTACTTTCTACAATTTTGGAATAGAGTTTGAGAAAAAGGAATGCTTAAGCTAATGCAACAAACAAAGGCGTGCCCCCGTGTCCTACAAAGGGTGGGAATCCTACGGTCTAGAGTCGACGAAAAGGGTAATCCTCCCATGTAGGTTCTAATCACTTCCTCACAATGGCAACCAAGAGCTAAAGTCTCTCTCATGATGACACCCACAATCGTAGAAAGCTACCGAGTGTGAGGCATCATGACAAAGCGCACTCTTGGGCGAAACTTTCATGAGAGCCATACAGACAAAGGTCTATGAATGGCAGTCACTAATCGTTCCCACTCTCCTAGGTTTTTGTTCAGACCTTGGGTTTTAGGCCCCACTCAATGCTCACAAGTATAGGGTGTGAAGTGTGTGTTGAGGGCACAACACCTAGAAATAACTACCCTTCCCCACCTGCAAGAAAAACCATGAACAGTCCAGACAAAAAGGTCGTCTACCCTAGGGTTCAACATGCATACATCATTTCAATATACAAACCATCCTAAGAAGTCAACAATAATTACACGCATTGCTTACCTCAAAGAAAAGGAGCCGAGAAGAGGGGACATGATAGAATTGGGGAATATGCATGAACTTACCTCAAAGAAAGGGAGCAAAGAAGAGGGAACATGATAAGATTGGGGGAATGCATGAAAGAAATAAGCATATAAGCAAAGAGGATAAGAGGAGAGACTATCTACCACTTTAAGCAAGAAGCGAACATAGAAGAAGAAGGGATAAATACACATGAATGCAACATGATAATGTGAGAATGCAATGGAATTGCCAAGATGCAATCAAGTAGACATGAGAGAAAGGAGAAGAAGAAGGAATGTTCTAAAATCTAGCAAACAAATGGCATGGAAAATAGAACAAAAGTAGGAAGAAGGGAGGTAAAACAAAGCATGTTAAATCAGCAAAGCAAATCACACATTCAATCAATCGGCTTGACCCACTTAAGAAAAAGTGTCCCCAGCAGAGTCGCCAGCTGTCGCACCCCCAAAAATCCTTGGAGGAATTTTTCTTTGCACAACGGGATTTTAGAGTCGCCACCAATATTTTTTTAAAGGTAAAACATCGGAAAAACCTTTTTTTGGAAAGAAATGGTCTTTGGAACCATTAGATTTGGGTTCGGGGGTCTAATTACGTATGGGGAAGGTATTAGTGTTACCAAGTGGCTTCAGTCTCAAGAAGGGGGGGGGGGTGAATTGAGATTTAAAACTTCTCAGATCTTTCGAAAACGTTTTTCCCCTTTTCAATGACTTAGATCAATTTTTCGCGCAGGTTAAGTGGAAGCGAAGGAATTAGAATATAAAGCAGTAAAGCGGTATAACAATAAAGCAGGAAAGCAGTAAAGCATGCAGAGATTTATCCTGGTTCGGTCACCTCTTAGTGACCTACGTCCAGTCCTCACACCCTTGTGAGATTTTCCACTAACCAAAACAACAAGGCTTACAGGTGCCTTGGAAAACCTTTACAGACTCAGGCACTCTCCTCCTAGGATACCCCACCTATGGAGAGCCCTCAAATCTATTACAACAATAACAAGAGATACCCCACCCCTGTTACAATCAGCTGCCCCAGAAAGATACCCCACTTCCTAGTACAAACAGCTACCCTAGAGAGATACCCCACTCCCTAGTACAAATCACAAACAATTAAATAATAAACAATTGTAAAGACAGAAATACCTCTAATGAAGGCAGATATTACAACTTGAAGAATGAAACCCCAACTAACTCTTAGCAAAAGATCAGCTCAGACGGACCAACGGTGCGTGACGAGCAAAAGTAAAAGCGTGAAGAGTTTTTCTCAAAAGTTCTCTGATTCGTGAATATGGGTTGGTTAAAATGAACGTGAAGCAGTGCCTATTTATAGGCTATGAGAAAATCAAGTTTACGTTGAAAATAATGTAGGAATCGATTCTTTGTTGAAAGCATTGGATCTAGGAATCGATTCATTTAAGTAAGGAATCGATTTTGACTTGTTTGAAAAATAGGGACAATCGATTCTTGAGAGCCATGGAGGGCTAGGAATCGATTCTGTACTTAGTGAAAATTTGTATGAATCGATTCTCAGCTTGCCTAAGACATGTAGGAATCGATTCTCAGCTTAGTTTAAAAGTGTGTGAATCGATTCTTTGTTTGAGAATGTTTGGCCTGAAAATCGATTTATGCAATGAAACCACATGACCTGACAACCGATTCTTTCTTTTCTGATTGACCTGAAAGTCGATTTTGATGAATGTATATGCAAGATAAATCGATTTTTATGTTTTAAAGATGATAGGTATGTTTACGTAAGTATGCATGCATCTTTGAAAAACTTGTGAGTGTGTGAGACTTTGAGATACGAGCTGACCTTCGAAAGAGCTTACACTTTTTCCTAAGACACACCCAAACCCTAAGGACTACCCTTAAACTTGAATCTTCAATTCTTGAGCTTGATTGTCTTGGATTGTGACTTTGATGTTTTGTCACTTTCATTAACTTTAGCCATCAACTTTGGCTTTGGCCTTTTTACTATTATCAACTTTAGCTTTTGTCTTTTTCATCATCAAAACCTCTTAACCACTTCATCATCAAAACTTAGCCTGCAACACAAGATATCTACATTCTCCCCCTTTTTGATGATGACAAAACATTTACTCATCTCAAGGTGGGAGGTTAGTTCAAACAGATAATGCATATATATGATGCTCCCCCTATCATGATGCTCCCCCTGTTTTATTGACTATATGCATAGTGACAATGCTATGATATATCTATATGCTCATTCTATATGCATTGTGACAATGCTATGATATATCTATATGCTCATTCTATATGCTTTATGCAACCCTATATTTCTCTCCCCCTTTTTGTCATGATCAAAAGGGTCGATATATGATAAAGTTTGCGAATCGAATGTCACAGTTATTTGACAAGGTAAAAGAACCATTTGCAGATTTAAGTGATCATCAAAACCAAAGGAAAATCATTTTTTGAAACCATGAAGAGAGTATTTCATCAAAACAGGTAAAATCACGAGTCTCAAACACTGTGAAGTAGTTGTTTTAAGCTTTATACATTTCATGCTGCTTAGTTTGAAAGTTGGTGATGGCAGCCAGAATAAGGGAGAAAAATTATTTTAGGTAAACAACGATTGTGAGCATGTATTCTGAAAATTACTAGCAGTTGATTGTGACAGGAGAAAATAGATTTCAAAAAAAAAAAATAGCGCTTCAACTGCTTTTAGAAAATGCTTTTTGTAGCACGCAGAAATTCATAAGTCACAATTTCACTTGAATCCACATTTCTTTACAAAATCACTTGAGAAACAAAAACTCGTTTGAAGAACCAAATTTTCTTTTGCAATGGATCGTGAAAATATCAACTAGCTGTTTGTGACGACTCAACTAGCTCAATCACACTATCGCCTTTCTAACCATAACCTCTAAGAAGGTGATGTATAATTTCTATATGATCAGTCCTAGAGGGATGACCAGAATACTTTGTTGTTTCATGCCTTATAAATATTGTTCTTTAAAGATGCATGAAATTAGTCTCTGTTTCACTAGTCACATATTTGACTGAATAAACTATTTTTAAGTACATTTTCAAAATAGAGGTGAATAGAAATTTAACCAATCTGACCTTTACCGGTGATTCTTCCTCTATTTATCACAAGTCACATAACGGCTTTTTCCGGGGGTGAGTGTTAAGAACTTTATTGCGTCTTCGGTCATGCGCTTTGAGTCTTTGCTGTCAAGGTATCAATCTGCCCCCATACCTTGAAGCATACCTGCAATGATTTAAAACAAGGTTCTAGGTACCCAAATATCTTTGGGTCCTTGTGGGTTAGTGTTTGGTATGGTTCCTTTGGGAATCCACACCTTTTTCATATTTTGTTTACCTCTTGCCCTGCAAACAGAAGCTGTATGTCCAGGTTTACCACAATAATAACATCTAATATAGGGTCTAGTTGTAAACTTAGGTCTATGATGCATATGTCTTTTCTCAAAATTATTTCTTGGAACCTTAGGATGTACATATTCTAATTTGGACATTTTGCCTATTGTACATTCAAGCTCATTGATTTTCTTTTCATGTTCTATACACTTATCACATACATAATTTTCCTTGAAATAGACAAGATCATCATTTTCTTTTCTAAGCTCTAATTTTTCCTAAGTTAAAGCATTTATATCATTTTCAAGATTAGCAATGATTTTCTTTGATTTACTTAATGCCTTAGCTAGTTTAAGTGAATTATCATGCAATTCAACAAATGCTTCATGCAGTTCATCATATGCATCTTGTAAAGAATCAGAGTTAGAGCTTACCTCATTTTCGGATTCACCTTCACTTTCGTGGTTGGCCATAAGAGCAACATGAGCTTCTTCGCTTTCTGAGCTATATGAACTGCTTGTGTCAATGTTTTCCCACGCTACGTAGGATTTCCTTCTTTCGTTTTCTTTGAATGTCTTCTTTTCGAATTTGGATCCCTTTTTCTGTAGATTAGGGCATTCCATCTTCATATGCCCGGGTTTCCCACATTCATAGCAAATAAGAGGACCGGATGAGCTTTCTTTCCTTTTGGTGTTGAAGTTCCTTTTAGAGTAATTTTTTCGTTTCATAAACCGTTTGAACCGTCGAACCATAAGAGCCATGCTTTCCTCATTTTCATCATCCTAATTTTCTGAATCTTCGCTTTCACAAAGTTGATTTGAGCTAGATACTTTCAGTGCCAAGCTTTTCTTTTTCTTATCATTATTTTCATGCTCAGCCAGCCGGGTGAGTTCTAGGTCATGCTCTTGGAGTTTTCCAAACAGAGTAGCAAGAGTCATAGTAGCTAAATTTCTTGATTCAGCTATAGCAGTAACCTTGGGTTGCCATTCTCTATTCAGACATCTCAGAACTTTGCTGATTAGATCCTCTGCAGGAAATGACTTTCCCAACAAGCTTAACTGATTCACTCTGTGAGTGAACCTTTTCTGCATTTCTGGTATTGTTTCACCTGTATTCATTCTAAATAGTTCGTACTCTCTGATAAGAGTATTTGTTCTTGCCCTTTTCACTTCACTTGTACCCTCATGAGTAACTTGGAGATTATCCCACATTTCTTGGGCAGATTTACAGTTTGAAACTCGAAAAAATTCATCAGGACTTAAAGCAGAAGTAATAATATTTTTGGCACGTAAATTATGTTGCACTTTTCTTTTCTCATCATCAGACCATTCATTTCTACTTTTAATTGTAAGAATACCGTCTACTATGTGCGTGGGGACATAGGTTCCTTTTTCCACAGCATCCCAAACATCTAAGTCTACCCCTTCAATGAAAATTCTCATTCTTTCTTTCCAATATGCATAATCTTTCCCGTTGAATCCCGGAGGACGGGTAAGAGAAGCACCCTCTTGCGTAAACCAACCTGAAGCCATTTCTCTTGAAGCTGCTAGGCCCTTTATACAAGAGTCTAGCTTTGATACCACTTGTTACTAAGTGGCTTCAGTCTCAAGAGGGGGGGTGAATTGAGATTTAAAACTTTTCAGATCTTTCGAAAACGTTTTTCCCCTTTTCAATGACTTAGATCAATTTTTCGCGCAGGTTAAGTGGAAGCGAAGGAATTAGAATATAAAGCAGTAAAGCACGCAGAGATTTATCCTGGTTCGGTCACCTCTTAGTGACCTACGTCCAGTCCTCACACCCTTGTGAGATTTTCCACTAACCAAAACAACAAGGCTTACAGGTGCATTGGAAAACCTTTACAGACTCAGGCACTCTCCTTCTAGGATACCCCACCTATGGAGAGCCCTCAAATCTATTACAACAATAACAAGAGATACCCCACCCCTGTTACAATCAGCTGCCCTAGAAAGATACCCCACTTCCTAGTACAAACAGCTACCCTAGAGAGATACCCCACTCCCTAGTACAAATCACAAACAATTAAATAATAAACAATTGTAAAGACAGAAATACCTCTAATGAAGGCAGATATTACAACTTGAAGAATGCAACCCCAACTAACTCTTAGCAAAAGATCAGCTCAGACGGACCAACGGTGCGTGACGAGCAAAAGTAAAAGCGTGAAGAGTTTTTCTCAAAAGTTCTCTGATTCGTGAATATGGGTTGGTTAAAATGAACGTGAAGCATTGCCTATTTATAAGCTATGAGAAAATCAAGTTTACGTTGAAAATAATGTAGGAATCGATTCTTTGTTGAAAGCATTGGATCTAGGAATCGATTCATTTAAGTGAGGAATCGATTTTGACTTGTTTGAAAAATAGGGGCAATCGATTCTTGAGAGCCATGGAGGGCTAGGAATCGATTCTGTACTTAGTGAAAATTTGTATGAATCGATTCTCAGCTTAGTTTAAAAGTGTGTGAATCGATTTTTTGTTTGAGAATGTTTGGCCTGAAAATCGATTTATGCAATGAAACCACATGACCTGACAACCAATTCTTTCTTTTCTGATTGACCTGAAAGTCGATTTTGATGAATGTATTTGCAAGATAAATCGATTTTTATGTTTTAAAGATGATAGGTATGTTTACGTAAGTATGCATGCATCTTTGAAAAACTTGTGAGTGTGTGAGACTTTGAGATACGAGCTGACCTTCGAAAGAGCTTACACTTTTTCCTAAGACACACCCAAACCCTAAGGACTACCCTTATATTTAAGGACTACCCTTAAACTTGAATCTTCAATTCTTGAGCTTGATTGTCTTGGATTGTGACTTTGATGTTTTGTCACTTTCATTAACTTTAGCCATCAACTTTTGTTGAACCAAGGGTAAACACTCCTTTATTTTGTATGATAACAAATTACATCATATCTACTAATGTTTCAAGTTGAGCAAAGTGCAGGACTTAATTTAAAGAGAAGAAGACACAAAAGAAGAGAAGCTTGAAGAAGAAGCAACATATGAAGTTCAAAACCCTAAATTGTGTCTAAGCCTTTTTAGGACACTTTGTAAAGGTCCTATCACCTAAAGTGTGTGGCACTTTAGCTATTGAGAGAGATGACTTTTCAAAACATGCATGATGCATAAAAATAGTTTTGAAAAAATATTTCAAAATTGCATGCATGCATAAGGTGGCAAGTTGAAAAAAATATATTTTTAGGAAAGCTTGGAATCGATTTCCAACCCATTTCATAGGCCTTGGAATCGATTCTCAGGACCTCCTATATGGCCTGAAAATCGATTCCTTCATGTTTCCAAAGGGCCATGAATCGATTCCCATGCCTTCCAAAAAGAAAAGAATCGATTCCCTATTAATTCAAAGAATCGATTCCTCCTATTTTTTAATGAACTAAGAATCGATTCTCAGGACCTCCATATGGCCTGAAAATTGATTCACTCCTTTCTTCATAAACAATGAATCGATTCCCTCTTTTTCCAAAACATCAATGAATCGATTCATCAACATTTTGACTTGATCAATGAATCGATTCTTCACTTATATTAAATGTTTTTCAAAAATTTCAACGGTGCCTAAGCCTATAAATACCTGGGTTGAGCTTCACCTCCAACAGCCCTTCATCTCACAATTTCTCTCTATACGATTCTAGATCTATACTTGTGCTTCATAGTTTTATTTTGTTAAAAGCTTTTGATTTCGAAATTGTCATATCATTTCCAAAAGCTTTTATGTTTTTATAAATCTAGATCTAAGATCTTGTGCTTCATTGTTTTATTTGTTAAAAAGCTTTTTGATTTCGAAATTGTCATATTATCTTCAAAAGCTTTTTATCAATCTAAATCTAAGATCTTGAGCTTCATTGTTTTGATCTTGTTAAAAGTCTTTTGTTTTCGAAAATCATAGAATCTTTTCTAAAAGGCTTTTATAATTTGCAAAGCTAGTTTCCACTGTCATATCAATCTTTAAGCTTTTGTAAAAACAAGATTTCATATTTTAGAGCATCTATTTTCCTAAGATCACTCATCTCTCTCAGTTCTAAACTGACACATTCTAAGAAGTGATTGGATCTCTAGATCTCAAATTGTGTAAACCTTATATTGTTTTAAGTGGTTTTCTTGAAATCCTGAGAAGCTTTACTTGGGTCTCTCAATCGGGTGATTGAGTTGGTTTTGAAATCCTGGGAGTTTTTCTTGGGTCTCTCAATCGGGTGATTGAGTTGGTTTTGAAATCCTTAGCGGGTGCTTGGGTTCTCAGTTCGGGGACTTGAGATTCACTATTGTTGAAGTCGACTGTTTGTAATAACTCTCTTCAATATAGTGGTTGCTAAGTCCAAGGGTTGAAAAGCCTAAGGCCGAGGACGTAGGGGTTTTATCCCGAACCTCGCTAAATATCTCTGTCCCTCTATCCCTTCTCTCTTTATATTTTGCACTATTATTATAACTGTTTATTATTAATATTATTGTGCTTATTGATATTATCACTATCATTATCACTGTTTATTGTTAATATTACTGTGCTTAAATTAATCTGTCATATAAACATATTAATTGTGATATTATCAATACTCATCAATCATCTTCTACTCCTCTTCTCTAAGATCTAATATATTCAATATCCTGATTATCTCTAATAATATCTTTATTGGAAATATTGAATACAATTTAAACAACTCTTGCTTGCTTTCTTATCCAAAAGTTCAAATCACATTTTCCGCATCCGTTTTGAAAAAGAATATAATCATCATTTGCGAAAAGAATCCATATTTACTCATAACCTTATTCACCCCCCCTCTAAGGTTATACTCTAAGTCTAACAACTTTGGCTTTGGCCTTTTTACTATTATCAACTTTAGCTTTTGTCTTTTTCATCATCAAAACCTCTTAACCACTTCATCATCAAAACTTAGCCTGCAACACAAGATATCTACAATTAGCATCCCCATAACGTCCCTTCAAAGAAGGGTTTCCTTAATTAAATATGTGATTTGCAAAGTTGATTCGGAAAAATGCTTTGTTTTTACCTCTTTTGTTGATGAATGACTTAATGAAAAATCTTTAGTTTTCGCGCTTGACGGAGAGTATCCGCTCCTACGTATCTCCCGGTGTGATTGAGAATTCAAAGCAACGTAGTTCTTGTTTTTGAAAAATGTTTTATTTTGGAAAAGTGTTTGGTTTTTGAAAGGAAAAATGTTTTGGGTTTGTTGTGCTTGACGGAGAGTATCCGCTCCTACGTATCTCCCGGTGCGATGGAGAATTTAAAGCTACGTAGTTCTGGGTTGTCTAGAAAAAGGTTTTTGTTTTTTATCTTGTTTAATTGTGAAAATTGAGCTTTCATGATGATCAATTGAGCAAAGGCTCCAAGTGACCACCATTAGCACTCCATTGTTAATAATCATGCAAGCAAAGGCTTCGCAAGACTACTAACAAAGTTTTTGATTTAGTGAAAATCTTTAGGAAAATTAGGCATTCATGATGATCAATTGAGCAAAGGCTCCAAGTGATCGCCACTAGTACCTCATTGTTAATAATCATGCAAGCAAATGCTTCACAAGACAACTAACAAAGTTTGATTTTGAAGAGTTTTCGCAATTGGATTGATTCTTGTTTATGGAATGATTTTGATGCTTGAAAAGGCTTTTGATTGAAAATGGACCTAGACTACACACATTATGTCACAATACATAGTTAGGCAAAGAATGAACCCAAGTTGAACATTTTGGCAAAAATGCATGAATGGGCAAGAAAATGAACCTAAGTTGCACATCTTATTGAAGATGCTAGGCAATGGGATGAACCTAACTAGGCATTTATGACACAATATGTGAATAGGCAAAGATATTTAAAAGCACAAGTGATGTCAAACTTCTAATGAATCACTTGCAAAACCCTAAGGATTTCACATCAACATTAGACATAAGCACCCATGTGGTATCCTTTTGATGTCATCAATGTCTAATACATTTCTTCAATCAACCACATGGAAGGAATAAGTTAAAAGGGGCATTTGCCTCATGCAAGATCATTGGCAAGTCTTAAGACTAAATTGACAAGTTTAAGCAATTAGGGTGTTGAGTCCCTTTAGGTAATCTTTGACACTTGGGATATGCACAAGTGCATAGGTGTCAAATCCTCTTACCAAATCGTCAACACAAAACCAAAAATTGTTTCAAAACAATTACTTATTTGCAAGACCTAGAGCATTTCAAAATGATTTATAAGTTGTTTTTGGTAATCAAAGAAATTGGTAAGGAAAGGAAACCTAAATTTGCATTCTTGTTCACTAGGAATCACAAAAGAAATTGAATCCTCTTAGGCAATCCTCAACACTTAAAGTGTGCATCGAAGCACAAGTGAGAGTCCTCTTGCCAATCATCAACATAGGACATGATTTGCAAGCAAATTCATGAGAACAACAAGTTTTAGGCAAACAAACATCATAACAACAACACACAATTTATTCTAAAGGAGAGAAGTATTCCAAGCACCCAAACCTCCCAAAGTGTTTGTCAAGATACTTGAAATACATCTCTCACTCAACAACAACAACTATGATAACATTATGACATTAAAATGCAATGGGATGCTAAAATGAAGTGATGATTTACATCTTTGATTCTAAAATTGGAAGATGATGCTAGGTTTTAAAGTATACCTCAACTCCAAGCTAGAATAAGGAAGGAAATGAGATGATGAATGCAAAACCCCTTTAATCTACTCTTCAATCATCAACTTTGAACTTGATCCTTGAATTTGAAGGTGAATCTTTGAGAAGAATGCAAGAAGGATGGAATATTTAGTGTAGGAAAGGTGTTTTAATGGATGATTGAGTGAGGAAATTGAAAAATATGAGGTGAGGGAGGGGAGGAGATTTCGAAAGTGAGAGGAGAGGAGGAGGTTTTTGTGCAAAAAATGAACTTCTTTGTATTTTGGGAGAGTAGGCTTATATAGGGTCTTGGGTGAAATTAGGGTTAAGGGTAGAATAGGAATGGGATGTTCTATTTTAAGTAAGTTTGCAATTTCTTATGAAGGAGTGAGTGTGAGAGGATGGTGTCATTTACAAAAAAGGGTATGAATCTACATGAGACTGTGCGGGAATTAGGGATAATTGTACAATAGAAGAGTGTGGAAGAAATTGTGGAGAGAGAGAGAGAGAGGGAATTCGAAATTGACAAAAATGGGGGGGAAAATTGCTTCTCTTTTTTGGTCTTTTGTCTTATTGAGGACACTTTGTACTTTCTATTTGAAATTTGAATTTTTGGGCATGCAAATGATAGTGCACCTATTGAAAATGTGTCACATATTTTTAGGCACCATAAAAATATCCCTCTTATTATTCATGACAATAAAAGTTGTCATTTAATAATCGGGGAATATTTAATGGTCCTTTTTCAGCTTTCTTGTGCAATAAAAATGGGAAAAATGCCTTTTAATTATTTTGAACTAGGATTTTCTTCCAAAAAATTATACGAAAATTATCCTTGATAGAATAAATTGTATTTTTCATCATTGACTTGGTTTAGTTCAAAAATAATTAACTTGCTCTCATTTGAATGCCCACAGATATTGAAACATGCACTATTTTATTCCCTAAAACTCTCAAAAATTAATAAAAATGTTTTTTTTTTCATTTTTGGGTGCCAAAAATTAATAACGATCAATAAATGGCCTTTTTGAAGATTAAAATGCATGCCAAATGGCAAGGGCAAAAGGGAAGCTCACGCAGTTACGACTGGCGTGTGCGCGTAATTCAAATAAAAATGCGAGATAGGGGACAAATACACATAAATGCGAAAGTCCATTAACCTACACAAATTACGAATTACCTTTATTGTTTCCATTTTTGTTTGAAAAAAAGTTTTGACTTGGGCGGACAAAATTAGGGTATGACACTTTGGATACCTAAATCCTCTTCTAGAGTCTTAGGTAAATCTTGCATGGTTAGGGACCTCTTTATGTTCTAATTTCTGGTTTGAATTCCTATTTTTATTTCAATTAATATTGTCCTAGTAATTTAATCATGTTCTTAGGATTGATCACCATTTGCATGTTCATAATCAATTAGTTGATCAGCGACCGTACTGCAATTAGTTGGTGGACTTATAGGATAATTGGGACTATAATTAATGCATGACCAAGCTTTAATTTAGTCTTCCAATCATTCAACCTTTTTGTTCTTTATGCTTTTCTTGAATTTAAATTTTTGCATGACCAAACAAGGGTTAATTTAGGAAAAAGAATATTAATCGCGAATGACCAAACGGATTAATAGGTTTAGTAAAGGGATTGATGATTGAATAAAATAAAGGAATTCAAGTAGAATTAGACATAGAGGAATTGAAGCTTGCAAGTGAAACCGTGACCTGATAAGTCTGCATTGCATATAGTTTTGTTGGTCTAAAACTAAGTGTTTTTATATTGAATTTAGGAAACTACATTGCTTTTGGACCGCAAATTGCCACATTTGTCATAACCATGATTTTCAGGTGCAAACAAATGTTTTGGATCGTGTTGAAGCTTGAAAGAATGAGTTGAGTTGCTAAGAGTTCTACCGTGTGCCCTAGGATGCGTCTGCCGAGCATTTGGAGCGCCTACTACTTCAAAGACCTGCTATAAAGAGCCCATGCGCTTCTGCATCTCTTGATTCTGTCTGCCAAGCACCCAAGCGCACGACAGAAGCGACAGATACAGAAGTGCCCCAAACGCATGCAGAAGCGCTTGGGCGCATGGCAGACAGAATCAAGAGATGCAGAAGTGCCTCAAACGCATACAGAAGTGCTTGGGCGCTTTGTAGCAGGTCTTTGAAGTAGTAGGCGCTCCAAATGCTCGGCAGACGCATCCTTGGGCGCAAGGTAGAACTCTTTGCAACTCAACTCATTCTTTCAAGCTTCAACACGATCCAAAACATTAGTTTGCACCTGAAAATCATGGTTATGACAAATGTGGCAATTTGCTGTCCAAAATCAATGTAGTTTCCTAAATTCAATATAAAAACACTTAGTTTTAGACCAACAAAACTATATGCAATGCAGACTTATCACAACCAAACTTAAAGTTTTGCTTGCCCTCAAGCAATTAACTCAATTTAATCAAAAGAAGAGTTGCACACCACAAATTTTTTTATTACAACTTCATTCAAGTTTCACAACACTTTGAACAATCTACCAAACTTGTAACAATCAATCCATGATCAATTCACTCATTCTTTGAGTTCATGCTAACAAATGAAAGTAACTCAAAGTAACCCAAAATTTTGATCCACTAGAGGGGCAACATACAAATCCTCACTTTTTCTCTCTCCAGAATATGTGTTTCTATCACACTCAAGTGTTTCAAGGTATAATTTACAGTTAATTCACATCACTTGCAATCATCTACCATAGGCTTGACAAATTTCTAAGAAAAACAATCACACACAAATACCACACATATCATGAGGATTTTATGAAGGTTGTAATGGGGTTTAGGTTAGGGTGGATAATTTTTGGAATCTAGGCTTTCTTTATTGGAATTGAGAAATGCATTTTTCACTCTAGATCCTATTCTTGCTCACCAAACCTCTTCAAAATAATTGCCCACAAGGAAAAATTGTCCTTGTTATCTTTTCTGCATATTTGTTTTGTTCTTTTTTTTTTTACTTTTTTTTTTGAAATTTTGTACTGGACTTTGTACTTGACTTCTCTTCTTTTTTTTTTACAACCTACTTTTTGTATACCCACCCCAAACTTAGAAAAATTGCTTGTCCTCAAATAACCCCAAACATAATTCATAGCCGAGGATCCATAATGACAACACATTCCTCAATTCCAAACAAGCGGGACACTTGGTTTTTCAGTTAATGGCTTGTAATGAGGCTCGTAACCAGAAAAAAGGATTTAAGGCTCAAATGGGCTGCTCAAAGGTTAATATTTAAGGGTAGGCATTTTAAGGCTCTAGCTACCGAGAAAATGAAAGTCCTCAATCATGTATGTGTGTGTATATGCAATACAAAAGCAATCAAGAACTAAGTCAAGTTCTGAAGAATCTTGAAAAGTGATGGAGCACTCAAGAATAATGATTCTGTTTAGGCTCAACACTCACAGGTTTGGGTTAGTGAGGAAAGGTAAGTTACACCCAGATTCACAAGATTCAGGTTACAAGGAATTGCTTACATTAACAGAAGAATCATCAAAGAATCTCAGCTCATTGATCAAAAAATTGATGCACAAATTCAATGTCAAGTTCATAAAAAGATTTTCAGAATGAAGTTTAAAGTGCACATGAATTCGACTTCAACAAACCCATCATCATGACAGTCATAAAAAAATTCAAAAATATGCATGATTAGCTACTCTACTCCCTAGAAAACATCAAAAAAAGTAGAAGATAAAATATAAGAAATAAAATAAGATGAGGGTAAAGAAATTGGGTTGCCTCCCAAAAAGCGCTTCTTTATCGTCACTAGCTTGACGTTGAGGTTTCTTCAATTTGGCTCAGGTGGAGGACTCTGCTTCTCAGGTGCCTCCTTCAACGCTCCTTGGGTACGTTTTCTTTTAAGCTTAAGTTTCCCCAGCCTAGAATTTGGGTGAGGGGAATAGAATAGAAGATCCCCTAACATAGCCACAACTTCTTTTTCCTTGGCATCACCCCCTTCTTCAACATATTTTGACACAACAAGTGCATTCTCAAGAGTGGAGGGCTTGATCATGAATTTTTTTTTCAACTGTGGGATCAAGCACCTCAATACTGTAACACTCTTCTTTTCCCTTTTTAGGGCCCATGGCTTTGAGCACACTGAAAGTCACAGCTTCATCTTGGACTTTCAATGTCAAAGTTCCATCTGCCACATCAATTACAGCTCTACCGGTAGCTAGGAAAGGTCTACCCAAGATCAACGGGATGTCATTGTCTTCTTCCATGTCAAGAACCACAAAATCCACCGGAAAGATGATTTTGTCAATTTTCACAATGACATCTTCAACTACACCATATGGATGCTTCACCGAATGATCAGCTAGATGCAAAGTCATCATGGTGTTCTTTATCTGACCAATCCTCAACTTTTTGAAAATGGAGAGGGGCATTAGGCTGATACTTGCTCCTAGATCACACAGTGCTTTCCCAAAAGTTCTATCCCCAATAGTGCAAGGAATAGAGAAACTTCCAGGATCTTTGAGTTTTTGTGGGAGTTTCCTCTGCAAGATTGCACTACACTCCTCAGCATGTCATTCTCGTCATCTACGATTCTCCTCTTCTTTGAGAGGATTTCTTTCATGAATTTTGCATATTTGGGCATCTGTTCAAGAGCTTCTGCAAAAGGAATGTTAATTTGTAACTTTTTGAAAACATCTAAAAACTTACCAAACTGCTTCTCATTTTGCTCCTTTTTCAGCCTCTAGGGTAAATGTAGCTTAATAATTGTTTTTGGAAAGTTTGGCTTCTCTTTTAGATTATAATTCTCATCAACACCCACAGAAGCTTTGTCACTAGACTCAACCACTTATTCTAAACTCTTCTTTGCTACAGCTTCAATTGTTTTGCCACTCCGTGTGGTTATAGCATTCACGGTTTCACCACCCATTGGATTAGGAATAGTGTCACTTTGAAGAGCACTTGAAGGTCTTTGTGCAACTTGCTTGGCCAGTTGGCCCACTTGAGTCTCTAGATTTCAGATGGATGCCTCTCGACTTTTAGAACTGGCTTCTAGACTTTTGAAACCTGCTCTTGTTTCCTCCATGAATGAAGAAGTTTGTGCAGCTAGTCCCTCAATTGCTATCTCCCAATCTGCTTTCTTTTGAGGAGCGTTTTGGCTTTGCCCTTGATCCTTCCAAGAGAAATTCGGATGATTCCCCCACCCTGGATTGTAAGTGTTGGAAAAGAGATTATTTTTGACGAAAAATATCTTCTCTTGGATTGGTAAGGGAAGTCCACATAAGAGTGAATTGGTGAGATTGTGAGGAGAGGGTTGATGTTGATGATTGGATGCTCATGTTTTTTTGCTTTAGCTTGGTTTGCTTGCTAGCAAGAGTTTTGGGCAGTTTGGTTTCTTGAATGCACAGTGTTATGGAATGCTTCAATGATGGTGATTTATGGAAATTCATTTGTTGAACTTGTGTTTTGATTCTAACCCAATGCCCAATGTGAATTGTTGCTTGAGGACAAGCAAAGATTTAACTTTGGGGTGGTGATAATTCTCTAAATTATCTAATTTTTTTAGTCTTTATGAAGGGAAAATTGCCATATACTCTAGACTTATAGTTTGCTTTTGTCTTAATTTGATGTTAATTGGGCATGATTCATCTCTTAAATTATTTTGATGATTTTCCCAAAATTTAGTTGCAAATTTGAGCATAATAATCATTAGTTTAATTATTTATAGTTGTATGTGCAGGCCTTAATGCTAATTTTCATTAGGCTAAATTGCTCTTTTGGCCCTTTATCTTTGGGGTTGTGGTCACTTTGGCCCTTTATCTTTTTTTTTTCTCATTTTAGACCCTCATGTTTTTTTTGTGTGTCATTTTGGCCCCTGCCGTTATCATTTTGGTCCCTTATGTTTTTAATTGATTTCATTTTCGTCCCTTATGTTTTTAATTGATTTCATTTTGGGCCCTTATGTTTTTAATTGATTTCATTTTCGTCCTTAAAAATTTGCTACAAAAAACATAAACATAAATCTTGGATGTGACCGGGTTTGTTGCATTCGAAACATCTTGGTTGTTCATCTCTCTTCTCATACTTTTCATCTTTGTTGTATCCAAACTTCTTTGAAGAATCACCCTTACCATGTTTGTTGTATTTCATAAATCTTTTGAAGTTCTTGGCAAGCATAGCCATATCTTCATCATCAGTATCTTCTTCAGATTCAACCTCTTTCCTTGCTACTTTAGTAGTTTTAGCAGCAAGGCCAAGAGATTTCTTCTCTTTTACAGTTTCTTTTTCTTGGTTCTTTTTGGCAGCCAGAACTACCTCAAATGCTAGCAATGATCCAATAAGGTCTTCTTGAGGTAAAGTGCCAATGTCTTTGGCTTCGGTTATAGCACAAGTCTTAGGGAAGAAATCACCAGTTAAGGATTCAAGGATCTTTCCATTCAAATCCTTGTTGGTGTATTTCTTTCCTAAGGCCCTCAAGTTGTTTACAATTAAATTTAATCTCTGATGCATTGCTGCGACAGACTCACCTTCTTTCATTTTAAAACTTTCATATTCAGAGGTGAGAATTCTAATTTTAGTATCTTTTACCTGGCTTGTCCCGACATGAGTGGCTTGTAGGCAGTCCCAGATTTCCTTTGCACTTTGACACCCTTTTACTCTACCATATTCTTCTTCACAGAGTGATAGATGAAGGATATTCATGGCCTTTGCATTTAGGGATATCTTGTCAAGCTCAGATTTTCTTAACTCACTCAGGTCGATGGTGTAGATGTCTTCCACCGGTACTTCTTCAGCTTTGCCGGTGGCTTGAATTTTTGAAGTGTCACCATCAGTATTACCTGGTTTTGTGATCTTGATCTTCATCGGGATTAGAGGACCATCCACTATGATTCTCCATAGAGTGAAGTCAATTGCCTGCACATGACATTTCATACGACTACTCCAGTAATCGTAGTTAGTACCATCAAATAGAGGAGGCCTATTAGAGGACATTCCTTCTTTCATGAAAGAACCCATAATTACAGATATGTAAAGGATAAATTTAGAATTGCGAGATGTAAAGCTCTAATATGCAATTCCTAGCTACTGATACCACTAGTTAGACTTAGAGTATAACCTTAGAGGAGGGGGTGAATAAGGTTATGAGTAAATATGGATTCTTTTCGCAAATGATGATTATATTCTTTTTCAAATCGGATGCGGAAGATGTGATTTGAAAACAAGCAAGAGTTGTTTAAATTGTATTCAATATTTCCAATAAAGATATTATAAGGGATATAGTATATCTTAGAGAAGAGGAGTAGAAGATGATTGATGAGTATTGATAATTTAAGCACAGTAATATTAATAATAAACAGTTATAATAATAGTGCAAAATATAAAGAGAGAAGGGATAGAGGGACACAGATATTTAGCGAGGTTCGGGATAAAACCCTACGTCCTCGGCCTTAGGCTTTTCAACCCTTGGACTTAGCAACCACTATATTGAAGAGAGTTATTACAAACAGTCGACTTCAACAATAGTGAATCTCAATTCCCCGAACTGAGAACCCAAGCACTCGCTAAGGATTTCAAAACCAACTCAATCATCCTGATTGAGAGACCCAAGTAAAACTTCCCAGGATTTCAAAATGACCACTAAAACAAAATAAGAATTACACAGTTGAGATCTATGGATCCAATCACTTCTTAGTAATGTGTCAGTTTAGAAACTGAGAGAGATGAGTGATATTAGGATTTTAGATGCTCTAAAAATATGATATGGAATATGATCTTGCTTTTGCAAAAGCTTCACAATTGATATGACAATGAGAGCTTAGATTTGCAAAAAAGCTTTTATGAAGATAAATATGATTTTCAAAAACACAGCTTTTGAACAAGATTCAAAACAATGAAGCACTATATTCTTAGATCTATAATAAAATGAAGAGCATTCAAAATAATATGAAAATTATGAAGAACAATATTAGATCTAAGAATTTCGCAAGAGAGAGTAGAATAGAGAGAAATTGTGAGCAGTGGGTGATTTCAAGGTGAAGCTCAACCCATGTATTTATAGGCTTAGGCACCGTTGAAATTTTTGAAAAACATTTAATATAAGTGAAGAATCGATTCATTGATCAAGTTAAAATGTTGATGAATCGATTCATTGCCTTTAAAAAATAAAAGAATCGATTGTTTGTTTAGTTGAAATAAGAGAGGAATCGATTCATTGATGTTTGGAAAATGAGGGAATCGATTACAATGCTTATGTAGAAAGGCATGAATCGATTTTCAGGCCATATGGAGGTCCTGAGAATCGATTCTTATCCATGTAGAAATAAAGGGAATCGATTTTTCTTTTCTTTTTGGAAGGCATGGGAATCGATTCATGGCCCTTTGGAAACATGAGGTAATCGATTTTCAGGCCATATAGGAGGTCCTGAGAATCGATTCCAAGGCCTATGAAATGGGTTGGAAATCGATTCCAAGCTTTCCTAAAAATATTTTTTTCAACTTGCCACCTTATGCATGCATGCAATTTTGTGAAATATTTTTTCAAAACTATTTTTATGCATCATGCATGTTTTGAAAAGTCATCTCTCTCAATAGCTAAAGTGCCACACACTTTAGGTGATAGGACCTTTACAGAGTGTCCTAAAAGCACTAGTGCAAAATCAGGAAAAGAATTGGACATTTAAAGTCAGGCGCTCAGATGCCTGACTTTATATGTTGAGGCGGTGGCAAACTTGTAATTAAGAGGCAAAACTCGCGAATTTTAAAGTCAGGCGAATACACGCCTGACTTCTAAAGTGAAGAAATAGGGAAAAAATATGACTTTAGAAGTCAGGCGTGTATTCGCCTGACTACATAAGTGACACGGTGGCAAACTTGTAATTAGGGGTGAATTTTTTTTCTTTCTATTCTAATACTTTAGAAGTCAGGCGTCTATTCTCGCCTGACCTCTAAAGTCCAAAAATAGAAAAAAATATTCAATCACTTACGAATTCGAAGCGTCTCACTCTCACAACCCTAATCTGTCTTTACGAATTCAAAGCGTAATCTCACTCTCAGTCACTCTCCCCTTCACTCTCAGAGGAACCACACGAACCACGAACCCTAGCTTCCTTCCTTTTCCGTTTCTCTCTGAGCTCTCTCCTCTTCGCTGGTCGAAGCTTCTCCCTGGATTGCTTCTTCTTCTACCACGAACCACGAACCACGAACCACGAACCACGAACCCTAGATTCTTCTTCTGGAACGATTCCTTTTCCGTTTCTCTCTTCGCTGGTCCAAGCTTCTCCCTGGATCGCTTCTTCTTCTCACTGGTCCAAGCACGATTTGAACCCTAACCCAGGTACGATTTGAAATGTCTCACTACTTCTCACTGCGCTCGTTCACTTCTGTTTCCCTTTCCTTCTTCTTGGGTTCATCTTCTGGGTTTAGGGTTTTCGTTTTCGTTTTCCTTCATCATTCCCAGATTTAGGGTTTTAAAACATAATTTGGGAATGATTTTGTAGTTTCTCTATATTAGGGTTTTTGTTTTGGGACAAATCTGTATATAGTTGTTTGCTAATTGCCTTTTGCTATTCTGGTTTTTGCTA